>OX359250.1:7015678-7327172 GCA_947179485.1 Allacma fusca
CCTAGTAGTCACAGTAATAAATGTATCTATACATAAGTATATACGTAATATATAGAGACATTAAATATTTTTGTAGATTATGTCCTGGACACATTTCATCGGCCGGGGGTATCTCTACTTAACGAAGTGAGATTGTCAGCAGGAGAGGAGCTGGTTAAATTCTTTTAAAATCCAATTAACGTCAAAACAAGATAAATTAAATTAAAATACTGACTACTTTATCTTGGAAAAATCCCCAAAACAAACTTGTAAATCTCATTACTAACTTTGGCAACAAAACTAAATAAAGAATGTGCATGCAATGAGGAAGAGTACTGGGGATGGATGGATGGAATGGAAGACAGTCAAGTTTACAACTTCACAATCAAATTCAGACTGACACCTCATTACTCCAAAACTATTCCGTATCTTAATTCTTACTAGGAACTTCCCCAGAGCCCACTCTGTACATACAGATTTCCCCTTTGATAAACCATTACCCTTTTCTATCTCATTATCATGTTGGCTTGCATGCACGAGTCAGCTGCAATTATGGCTAAGTGATCCCCGCATATAAATAAAGGTCATTGGAAACTTTTACTGGGAGTTAACTCCCACTCTGCCGCATATACGGATATTCTAAAGAATAGCAATAATAAAAAGATTATTATTAGATATTATTATTATCACTCAAAACAAAAAAATGTTCATTCAAATTCCACCACAGAATCAGACTAAATTTTTTAGCTTTTTTTTCAACGATAATAATAATAATGGTAATATTATTATTATTATTTTAATCTCCCAAACTAAAATATATTTTAATCTCTTAAACTAAAACCCATGTTAATCTCTCAAACTAAAATCTATTTTAATCTCCCAAAATAAAACCTATTTTAATCTCCCAAACTAAAACCTAGGTTTTAGTGCCCTCTGTAACCCATTTACTTCACTGACGTCAGTCATCAGGGAAGGGGGTTAGATTAATACAAGCTGAGAGTGAATTTAAAATTATTGCAAATTATAAGTGTCAATTTCCCCACGCACGCATACTACCATTGTTATCTGCAGGAATTACACATTTAAGGGATTTATGTACGTAGGTATATACATATATACTTATATGGATACATATTTAATATGCCTTGGTTCGAACGGTTAATGGCTCTCCCGGATGACGTCCCACAGCAAGATGATGCATTTCATAAACATAGTTTACTTTACCCATGTACAATAGGGTTCTTAATCAAGATTATCCCCGCCGTTATTCCACATTTCATCCATAACTGGAACACTAAAATGTGAAATAGGGAGCTGAGATAATCTTCATTAAGTCCTTCATGGAACGCCTGTAATAACTAGGGAGTTGAAATCCGCAATAATTCCAGTAGGTTCTAGTACTAAACTATCCATGTATACAAGGTAAAGGTAAAATGTCCATCCACCTTTTCTTCTGCCAAGTAATCGAGCTCCAAATGAGTTAATAAACTCTAAATATAATTCTCTATACCTTTTGGAACCCCCCCCTCCCCTCCCCACCAGAACGGGGACTGGGAATTCCGAGAGGTTTAGTTGTTATTGTGGCTTTTGGAGCTCCAAGACTGCGTCACCAGGTTTCCATGCTCACAAGTAATGTGCCGGATACAAATATTAAAAATACAATGAAATTGCTCAACTGTTTTGTCTCCGACGCAATTTACAAGACAACAAACTGAGGGACAGTCCCATATGTATATAGAGGAACATACCAAAAACCAGTCCAGGCTTTTCAAAACAACAGAGATGATAAAAAAAATAGGAAAATTTGATCATACTATATTCTCAGCTTCCATTACTACAGTACATATAAGTACGTCAACTTCTGTGGTTTACTTCAAGCATCAGTGCCAGGGAGATATGATGTGATAAAAAGAATAGTGCGGTGATTTCATGGGACCATAAAACAGTATACTGCGCCTCTTCCAAAGTAATGTTACCTCAACTATTATATCTACACACAGAAAAGACCCAGGTATTTTCTAACTAAATGTAGGAAGAGAGCGAGAGAGAGATAGAGATAGAGAGAGAGAGAGAGACTTGAGGATCAGTGGAATGTATCGTAAATGTCAAAAGGCTGGTTATTCTTCACTATAGATTGTGCTTAGTTGATCGTGACGATGAAGCTCATCCAATTACACGTCCGTAATTTCAGGACCGGGGTTTTAATTTCATTTCCTCCAAGAGGAGTCCCATACTAGAATAATACTAGTATTAGGACCATATCTATATCTAAAAGGAAATATGTTACAGAGCAGAGCCCCGTTGAGAATGTAAAATCACGGGATCCCCCTCATATCACCCAAAGTTGTCCTCATCATAAGGATGCCCTGATTGAAAAAGTTAGATTGATGGCATCTTTAACTTCTCACTGAACAGTTACGACTCCAATATACACAGAACCCTCTGAAATACGGACGACAGCTCATTACGTCAGGAGCAGCAGGTGAGCCTACTTACAAACCCCATGGATGAAGAAGAAGCCTTTCACAGTAATCTCCCGTCTATCCTTAATAATAATAATTATTATTATTATTACAAATCTACAAAGTGTCACCCCGTGCCTTCACTCCTGCCGAGAGCACCGCTGGACATCAGGACGCTATATAGGATCATTAAGAAGAAGAAGAAAAAAAAACAAAACGACTCATGACTGTCCAACTTTTGTCATGAAAATGATTTCTGGGGAGACAAAGGGGAATGAATTAACACGGGACAATATTATTTTATTGTGCAAGTACATAACTACAATTAGCTCCGCAAATATATCGATCCATATATCTATAGATATAATTAGATATATGTATATAGATACATGTAAACATACAATCTAATACATAGTTATATGTAGGTACCTACACTTATAGTCAGTTGAAATAAAATCCTAGCCACGTCCTACACGTACACACCCTTTTGTACATAATTATGTATCTCTAAGTAATCCTGGTTTAGTAAACATTCAACTGGTTTTCGTGTCACAGCCACTCTCTTTTCTCTGTTTACGCACTCACTGAAAGGACCATACAATACTTACCTTATAATCTGAGCTCGGGCAAATGTATATAGACTTTTTCAATGCAGAGAAATCCTACCGAAAAGGAAAAGACTCAAATAGATACAATCGTAACATATCAATCTGCTTGGTTCGACCAGTGATCGCAAATAAGAATAAGGTTGCAGAAATTATCCCCAATGAACATTCCAAGTGGCATATGTACATATATCTTTCCCATGTGTCTCTCAATAGGACCATGTATCAATCCAGAGTTTCAGAGAGTAAGAGAGAGAGAGAGAGAAAGAGAAAGGAAGCTATAGAGTGCAGTGCAACTATTACCCAGATTAAGGGAAGGAGGAATGAAAGAAAAAGAAAAAAAGAATCGAATTGAAGGAGAACAAACGGATATTGGATTTTCATGGCACAAATACGTCACCGTGGGAACCATTGGCCTAGAAGATTGCTCCTACTTACTTTACTACATGGCGCTATGTCAATCCTTTCCCTTGAATAAAGTCAGCTAGGACAAGGCTGCAGTAGTAGTTTCTAGTTTCCTTTTTAGATATACTTTTACACATGCAATTTTTTTTTCTTCTTTATCACCCTAATCGTAGTTGTAGTCCCATTGAAAAAAAAACTAGTACTGCTGTCCTTCTCAATCTTGAATAATTTGTAAAAGTTGGTGCAGCAGTCAACATTATGTGTGGTTGTCGTCCTTATGCAAAGTCATTCAAAAACTTTTCTTACTCCTTTCTCTCTCTCTCTCTCTCTCTCTCCCTCTCCCATTCGTCATTCATACATTACTTGGGCACATTCTTGATTACTTTTCAAAAGTTCCCCTTTTTTTTCCATGACTAGATCATCATCAGTAGCAGGGATGGCAATCAGCACATTAACTTCATATCATATATATAAGTACTCTATGGAAGATGGAATGACGTTTCCACCATCATTTAAAGTCTCAATGAGTTTGATTCAGATTAAATTTAAATCAAATTTGAATGATCTCATGACCTGTATGACCAAGACCCAGCGTTGACAACCTATTAGCATGATCCAGGGTTCGTAAAAAAAAATCTCCCCCTACGTCATTACATTTAAGTACTAGAAATAATACATAACAGATGGAGAGTTTGCAGAATGCCGTAAAATATTCTTTTAGCCCAGACACTATCCACACATACATAGCGACACGTGGGCTTTTTAATTTTTAAACGCCAGCGAACACTTTCGTGTAACGTACATAATAATTATATGCAATATATTATATCTGTAGGAACACTGTTCTCCTTTTTCTTTCACAAGGAAAAGAAAGCTATTAGGCTATCGCTGAATGCATACGTAATTATACGAACTATGAAGTTATGATACAACGGAATTCATGTATATATATCTATCTGTACACCGAAAATTTAATTATATGCATTGCGGCACTGCTCCGAATACCAGGAAAAAAAAGATACAATGGATAGGAACATTTATTCATACACACATACAATCACACAAGGCATTTCATCTTTACGGAATTCTTTGACAGAACACTATGTTGATATGAAACCGTCCTATATTATATGTAACAAGTACTGTACTGTGTGACTTACATCTTGTAAAAATGCCACGAGGTCATTTTTCTACGAAATACAGAAATTACCCTTCAAGTTCAAATTAATTCTTATGGAGGATGGAAATGGAAGCTATTAAAAAAGGAAAAATTCGTGATTCTCCCTAAATTGGTGTTTAGTACTTATGTCTACAGAGCGAAGAGAGATAGAGAGAGAGAGAGAGAGTGAGTGAGTGAGGGAGAGGGAAAGAGAGAGAGAGAGAGATACAATTACAGCACAAAAATACATTTCAGATTCTAGGAACCCCATACAGTCGCCATTGGGGAACAAGCCCGGACTCTGGAATATAAAGTAGTAGTCGAAGTAGTTGCAGAAAGAATAATTGCGTAAAGTATTGCAGCTGTTCCAGAAATAGCTCACACATACACTTAAAAAACTGGAGAGATGAGGATATAGGAGCTTCAGCTTGGTGGTAAGTACGATAAATAACTCTTTAACTTCAGTCCCAGCTCACAATTCCCCACTTTTCCTACAACTACGAAAAAAAAGTTATAGGCACGTACAAAAATTACTATGCAGTGTTCCATGCACACACATAATGAAGATAATACTGATAAAAGGGGATTTATTTGTGTAGAGCATGGAGAGCTAAAAACTACTACTACTGCTACTACTACTACTGCTACTACAATACCTAGTGTGTACTGACTGACCGTCTAGTTTTAATTTTAGTACACACGAGAATCATCGGCCGGATTCAAGGCTCCTCATGCATGCTGCTACAGAAGAAAGTAACTTTGGGAAAATATACAGATCCATATAACAAAGGCACCGCAATATAATTACTTTTGCCGAGGAGTGTCAGAATTCTTTGGGCTTAAATACCGAAGTCACGGAATGGAGAGAGGAAACTTGTCTTTGAATATTTTCACAATCGGAGAGCTGTCTGTGAGTAAGTAAGTACCGTTTGTTTGTATGTGTGTGTATATATAATTATACATTTGTGTGTGTGTGTGTGTGTGTGTGTCTATACATCTCTTGTGTAGTACAGTAGTCATGTCATGTGTGAAAATATAAACAGTGAAATTTGTACTCCAAGTTATTAGTAAAAATAAAAAATAAAAATGTTTCTTGTTTGTGGAAGGGATATCCTAACATAATTTCCAAGCTGGTAGGGTAAACTGTAAAATCTTGGAAATCCTAATCGGTGTCCCACAAATCCTTTGGTTTCCAACACTTCTCTGTGAATATACAAAACAGTTCCCGAATAAAAGAGAGAGCTCGGAATCCAAGAACTCACATTATTATTATTATTTGGCAAAAATAAGAGTTAACAGATGATAATTTGTTTTCTTTCTTTTTTACTTCGTCTCCTTACTTCTTCATCTGTTTTTACCACTGAAATGTGATATTCCACAAATGTATACACAATTTAGGAATCAGATACGTCCCTCCATAGATACATACATACATACATAGGTACACATATACAAACAGGTGTGGCCATGTGCAGCAGTCCTTTTGAAGGCGTAAGCATAGTTTTGATGAGATTGCTAGGGTTTTTCGTAACTTAAACACTCTCAAACTATATTTACAATCATCAGCCTCACCATCATCTCTCTCTGTTTTCTCTGGCTATCCATGCCACTTCAAAGAGCCTTCTGTATAAACCTTAAAGCAACACATAATTATATTTACGCCACCATATCAAGAAGTCATTCGTTTAGGGATCTCTGATTTTATATATAATAGCCGCCAGTGTGGGCATTATCTTCCGTCAGCACAGCAACGCACGAGTAATCAGATTCTAAAACATTTCGAGGATAGACACCCGTGTCGTTTCCCATTCCGCCAGTATAATTAGCATTAGTAAAGGGTCAGGTATAGGGATCCAAATCTTCTTTCTTCCAACAAATTCTTTGTTAAGAGTATCAAGTTTAGTGATAACAATTCTTTCAGCTTACACTACACAACACATCACGTGTGTAATTACATATATATAAAAACAAAAGCACGTAAAAGCATCTATCCAGTTACAAATTACCAGTTCCCATTTTAAAAGAATCTGCTCCAAAAAAAAAAAAAAAAGAGTGCTCAAGATACTCCACCTTCATTCAAATTGTATCTCATTAACCTGGCATTGGAACTGTACAAATACAGCTATTTCCCAAACCCTGAAACAGACACTAAAAAATCTGATGAGTAGTACGAGTTCCAACGTGAATCCCAATCACGTGCTATTCCTGTAACTCAATATGGTAGAAATTGGAAACCCTTAATTGAACTTAAGGAAAAGTCCGATATTTACTTGGAAACTACACTACGACATATCCCATACCATTGGCATATCCAAGTCTGGAGTTCATATGCATATAGTCATGCGGAATGTCTAGATAGATAGACATCCATAGACCATAAGGAATTAACAGTTACTGGTGGTGCCACCACGACTCTTGGTCCTTACTGCTGGAAAGAAGTGAACAATGCTGAAACCGTAACGATTAACGAGATATATTTTATGAGATAGAGTCAGGGTCAAACATTAGAATTTTATGAAGAGGCTAAGGAGTAATAAAATACTCAGCAGTAACCTGAAATTGTAAACGAAATCCAGGGAAAATATGCTAATATGCTATCGGAGACGTGTGATAAAGGAGTAATGGAACCAAGGCAGGCAATACTCCTGTAATTTGTAATAGTGATAAAAAGTATGTAACTACATATGTATATACATATATATATTTCTATATACTGTATAGTAACACTATAGGCTACGACTATACTCTTCATACTACTACTACTACTACTACTACTACATACTACACCATTCACCATTACGTTTAGGTTTGGATTGGTTCGCTTCTGTGAATGTGCATACACGCTTTAATTTATTCACTTTTTCTGCTCGAGGAAGCCTGCCTTGTAACTTGTAACACAGAGCCCTCCTCTCACCCTCATATAGGTATATGAACCGAACGGTATAATATGGGAAATAAGGCAACTCAATTTAAAGAGAATCTTAAACGGTGAATAATGTTTCAACACGCGGAAGGTAAGGTAACCCAGGTGCGTGGCGTTTCCTGTGTACACATGTAATAGTAATAATTACATGAATAATAATAATAATTATTATTATTATTATTATAAACAGTCATAAATTGGAGGAATTTCATTTCATTCATGTTTCTTCCAGGGCGGTTGTATATGTACTAAGTATTAATGAATAATGAAATTAAGTGGGGATATTATGGGTGGTAATACACCTGTAATGCACGTGTTGGGTCCGACACGCACCGATATTAGATATAGAGATAAGTCCTGTTGTCGACTCCACTCAAAATGCATCCCTTGAGCAGGCATTAATTAATTCCGGTCCAAATGCCTGTTCCCCCCCCACTCCCTCAAAACTTTCAACCACACACGTTTAGCAACAACAACAGTTTTAACTGTGCCAGCAGGAGCGGGAGCACCAACAAAAACAACAGCACCAATTTATGCGGAGTAAACATGCACCGAACCACTTTTAAAACTATACTGGCGACATATTTATCGTTAGCACGTACTCCGACTCCGTACATACAAGTACCGGGTAACCTATTAGGAATTACGATTAGACATCTAATAAAACCTAAGAGCCACGTAAATTTTTGTTACAATTCCAAGGAAGTACCTTCTTCACATCCTGATTACATACCATACATTCAACACTCTTGTAGAAATCAATTTCCGATCACTTTCCTCCCACAAAATAGTAATATCATACCCAACCTACGATAATAATAAAACTTTGGGCGCGGCAATATTCTCAGTAACTTCCTTAAAACTTAAGAACAAAAATTTCCAGTGGTTTGGATGCTCCACCACACTCCAAAAAAATTTATCTACAAAATAAGCCTGGGAAGCATATACTACACACAAAAGAGTCTTTGAACTGTCAAATAAGTAGGTATGTACGTCAGGTTTCGCATACATGTGGACAGAGAGGCAGGGAAGGTGGAGATTGTACAGGATAATAAAAATTCTTCATAAAAGACTCATTGAAAATTTTCCTGGAATCCTACAGTTCCGTATAAGATACATAATAGATAGATGTATACAACCGTTATGTTAAGCACTGTATTTAATCCTTAAAAGATCAACCTAGTTCTTCTTAAGATCAACCTACTTTAGTTTTCTCTGTAGAGAAACCCAACCAAGTTGTTATTTTCACCGATCGACGCCACTCCTTGTTCCCCGTTGTAAAACGGAACCAAAAACTCTACCTACTGCCTAGGTGCTTCATGTTAATCGATGTGAACTACACAAGATGTGATGGACCTGCTGCTAATGTATCAGGGAAGTTGCCTACGCAGAAAAAAAAATATGAAAACATTTTTTTTCCCTTTTCATATTTTTCCTTTTTTGTTCTCTAGAATTTTAATACGCAACTCACTGAAGCAGAATTTCGTATCAGCCGTCGTATATTTTAATATGAGCCGAAGGTGAGGGTATAATTATGAACTCAAGAAACCCAGCTGGATATGCATACAGAGAGATAATACATATTATGATACAAATCGTGTCCTAAATGGAACAGGAAAATATATGCGAGGGCTGAGGTTAGTCAGGAGGAAGGGGATACCTGGATGAGAGTGTAATGGTGTCTTATATATTCATTCATATTCATATATACCTATATATATAAATATATATATTTAAATATATATTTATTTATATACCCATGGACGAGACAGAGAGCGTAAGGAAAATTTGCTTGCATAAAAACACAAATATTTAATTTACTCATACTGTGCTGGAAATTCTTTGTTTCTTTGTAAAGAAAGAAATTACTACTACGTAGATATATGAATGTGTATCTTGCTTCAGTTCTTCTTCTGTTCCTTCGTTGAAGTAAGCCTTGAAAAGTAGGAAAGCGAGAGTTTTACAGAAAATAGCAATTTATCCTGGTTTCTCCTTTCCACAAAGTTGTCCTCTTTAAGTTTTCATATCCCTTCTCCCCCTCAAAGGGAATAACAGAGCCTTGTACTCTTGTTTCTTCCTTGGTAGTTCTCGACGTCAGCCAAAGTTTAAATGAAATACAAATGCAGTCTGAGCACTTCGCGAAGAAGTTCACAGCTAAAAGATGCTTACATGGATGTAGTAAAGAAAAGCATGGGGACTAAACTAAATATAAAATAAACTTGAACATCATGGAAGGCATATACAGATACAAGGGGTTTGGGATTGCTGGGGCAAGTGATTATTTCTGCAGCAGTAACACACCGCTACTAAGTACACCAAACAAGAGAAGGCCTCGGATACGATGACGATGCGGTAGAAATTCGATCAGATAATTTAGTTTTCACGTCTCAAATCGCTTCTCCATTCTCCAACGTGCACTCTCAGTGTGGATAGTGAGAGCGTAATTAAAGGTAAAAGGGGGGAGTCTCTGTGAGTATGCATACTTTGTTTTAATAGGAATAAACACACACTAATGTGAGTGATGTGTAAGCATGCACCGAGAGCCAACTAAGGTTAAACTCTCTATCGTGTTCGGAATCTCCCTCTACGTAACTTACTTACAGAATCCCTATTTTACACCTAGAGCACTTCAACTAATTATCATACAGCTTTTCTAGCCAGAGTAGCTTTATTTTAATCAAAAGCAATTAATTCCCTGGAGGGGAAACACTCGTCGCATTACTTGAGTGGAAGTCCATGTGAGAAAGTCAATTAGTAAAGGCTTGTATCCATTGGATTGTTCCAAAGAAAATTTTCGCAAGTATTTGACCAGCTAACAAACTAACAATAACGCGAGGGAAGAGACTGGAAGTAATTATACATCCACACCTTTTCGTTCCTCTTCATTTACGGACTCTTGTACTTTCTATATACCTATATTTGAGCTCACATGCATACACACACACTGGCTATACAGACATCCTGATCCCTACGTAATATCACATGTAGAACCACACACACACACACACACATACAAGTAAACATTGAACATGGAAAAACAAAAGAGAATATAGATGAAACTTGCATGCACAATTAATGAGCCTCTTCTGGAAGCGATGCTTTGTCGGCGCATTTCCAATGTTTCCTACTTACTTCATATTAAAACATAAAGGTGGATGTATTCCTTACCTGTTTTCCCCATCCCTCCATGAGACTCAGGGTCTTCTCTGTTGATGATTCCACTTGGAAAGGTGGTCTCCGTTGAAACCGAGCAATGGAGCAGTAACATCATTTTGAAGATCTTCATTAAATTGATGTATATACCGGTTATTGTATATTTAATCTGACTTGCTTTGGCAGTAGAACTCTTCACGTTTGTTGTTTTAATTTTTTCACAGTTCTTTCCATTGAGATATATTTCTTGAGTTATGAAATCCTTGTGTAATAATATTCGGTTGGTTCACGATAGACTTGATTCGCCATAACACTTAAGTATGTACATATATTTACTAATACCAGTGCTGAAAATGGGTTAAGTACTGTACTAACATTTTTAGGATACATTAATATCTATACGTAAATCAAAATATGTACACATGTACTTATGGCACTATAATGTATACGATCCACATGAAATAATTTCTTCTCCAGCCAAAACCTCTTTCAACAAGCTGTATAGGTACTACAGCAAATCCCATGCCATAACTTGCTTCTATATTTTATCTGATTAGAAACATTAGCAGTATATTTTTATTATTAGAGACCTCTTACTCCCAATAGTCCCAAATATTGTGGGCTTGATGCCAAAAAATAACTTGTTTCTATTTGTTTCCCTCCTGCCTTCTCCCGTCCAATTCACTTGTCATGATTAATATCCTACATATTGTGGCTCCTTTTGATTTCATGCAATTATGAACGGAAGGTCGTCTCCATGGACCTATCCCAATTATATCTCGTACATTAAACTAAGCCTCCAAATGCAAACTCCTTTAACATACCCCTCACACAACTCAGGAAGCTCTTAGAACTGAAAATAATTTAGCCGGGTGTCATCACCAGCTCTAGACTTAACGGTAAATCCTCCAACAGCTGATCGAATCAAAACCGTTGTTAATCCCAAGGTCCAAACCGCTTTCAGTTTCACATTTACAACACACTTTTTTAAGCTCCTTAAAGCAATTTCGGCTTTCAGGTTCTTTGAACACAGGCAGAAAAAAAAACAAAATCAAAACGAATTTAAATCTTCAACTTTACAGTCTTCTTCCATTCTTCGAATATTTAAAATCTAAAATTAAAATCACATGGGGGGAAAGAGCTATCAAAAACACCGCAAAAATAACGAGCTTCATCTTTATCTCCTCAAGAATTGGCAACTATTTCAGAAACAAGCACAATTTCCAGACTTGGCACTACTTGACTGATCTTCCTGAACTGACGACACAGTATTTACAAAATATTCCTCGATCCTAGGATCAGCCAGGCATTCCACGGTCAACACAAAGCACTTACTCCAAATTTGTTTGAACGTGCAATTCTCTAGAAACTGCCACACAGCTGAATTCACTAACTCCCTCAACTCCCCATTTATTTGCATTCTGAATTTGTTTAAATTTACAAACCAAACAATTGAAACGACTCGATACAATTTAATCAAAGCTCCAATCAAATTCCCACACGGAAATTGTTCACACACTCCGAAAAATATCCCCACATCGACTCAAATTTTAAAAAAAAATCCCCCATCAACTTACAAACTTAAACTATCTCACTCATTCACTCAACCTCAACTAATTCTCTACCATCAAAACCCACCAGAACAAAAAGAAAAATTCCCTCAAAAAACTTCCTTCCTCGAAATTTGACTCCTCTCGTATCTCTCTTGTAGGTATTCACACAGAGGTTTAAAAACTGAAAGCGGATTGGATCCTTGCCGGGGAAGTTCCGTATTTTTTCCATATACAGGATTTGATATTAAAAACAAAACAAAAAAATATTTTGTAAACAAATAATTGTCTCCACAATATTTACTACACAAATATGCATATTTTTTTTTAAACGCCAACACTTCTCCAAAACTGATTCCACTATGGTCATGACCTCCCCGATCAATTTACTCTTCTCTTACCTGCTACGGACGTCTTGAGCTGGTCCCGGTATTTTATATTTACTATCCAAAAAAGAAAAATCCTCCGAAGAAATGACCCGTGGATAATTAACTAGAAAAAAAAGACTCTCACTCGGAAGTATTCCAGTCAGTATACTTTTTTTGGAGTATAATATTGAAGGGACACGGAGAGAGGAAGTACAGAGATTGTTTTAAGCACTTAAAGATCAACACTGCTGATAACGGATGACACAGGACTCTATCGTTGAATTATTTTTCCCAAATGACTCATGAAGAAGGTTCATGTTGATTTACTCACCTTCTTCCCACTCAAATCACCCTCTCGTCAGAATTCGAAAAGGACGATCCAACAAGTCACACAAGTATATTTTTTTTGTTTTGTTTTTTTTTTTTTCCTCTTCCTATTATTTTGTATATTGGTGATCCCCTCTATTATCTAGTCTCTGTCTCTGGGATATGCTCTCACTTTGGGTTTCTTTCACTTAATACTTTTAAAGCACACTACTACTCTCTTCCCCTGTAAAAATGTAACGCTGTAGTACACACACACTCTCCCTCACTACTACTTCCGAGCCTTTCCTATACTATTACCATTCTAAGACACAATTTGCAAAATTAGTGGGATTCGCCATGGCAAGAATAATATATCTCTCTCATTGGTATTTTCCTCAGCGGTACTTTTGAACTGGCTCAGCATATGACTCAGGCAGCTCCGCTCATCGGAGCTTTCAGAGGTGTTCTTTCTTTACAGTCCTCACTCTCAGTGTCTCTGTATACAAGCTCGCTGGTGCTCTGCAGTCTCTCTCTCTCTCACTCGCTTCAGGAAGAAAAAAAAAAGCTCTCTTCGCTCGGGCTGTAGTATAGTATAGTAGTAGTCGTTGCTGGTGCCTCTGTGTGTGTGTGTGTGTGTGTGTGTGTGTGTGTATGTGTGTGTGTGTGTCGGTAGGGTTGTCGGGGTTCCGTCCTTCCCGTGTATATAGTAGTCAGTTCTTTCCTGGCTCACAATCCGCTGGAGAATGTTGTTGTGTGTGTGTGTGTGAGACGATCAACTCCGCATCAACCTTTACACTGGATTTGCACATGGAAAGCCCTATATATGAGGGATATAAATATGTGCATGCTTTTAGGTGTGTATGCAGGACACTGTGTGGAAGGAACATGTGTATATATGGATGGAGGTATCCTGGAGAATGTATCTTGATGATCCGTATGTGAGTCCCTCACATAAGGGACTCGGAGCTTTGTTTTCGTCTTTCAGTTTCACTTATGATACAAGTAATGTATACCCGGGTTTGGGTTTAAGTTACTTTCTGGTAGGAGTCGTAGGACTCGGGATAGGGACGTCGTGCATGTAGGGCTTGGAAATACAGGGACTCTCCGGAGTAGTTAGTTGTTCCGGGTGTGTACAGGAGGATGGAGATTGTAAACGTGGTTGGGGAGAGAGACTCCTTGATAAATTTCCCTTCCATATCTTTGTCGGGCATTCATTGCCATGCACATTTTACTACCACCACAAGTTTGTCTCTCCCTGCATCTCCTTTAACTACTGCTAGTGGAACAACTGCTGCTGTACACACATGCACATGCATACACTGGGGTGTAGTGGAGCTTGTGTGTAGGTAGACACGGAGTAATTGGTAGGGTGATGGGAGAGGATTGGATTTTCAGGAGGTCTACCACCTTATACTGGGAGAGCCGGGGCATGGTGGAGGAGGTAGAGGAGGAGGTATAGTCATATTGTGGGGAAATGTATGGATTGTTGTTGTATATGTATAGTGTAAGAATGAGTTTTGCAAACCTGAAATCAATAGAAATATTTAGAGTGAGAGGTCCTATCTGATTGGGGTTGATGGCTTTTCCCAAGTTGGAGGAGATATGGGGAATCAGTGAAGGCTCAGGTAGTTACTTTGACAGTATCAACAATGAAAAATTCAAATCATTTTCTGGAGTTTAGGGGGAGTCGGATTAATGTTTCTATTTTAGTAACTGATAAAATAGTGTTGGTGTGGGGGCCGAGAGGAAAGTCTCAGTGGGCTTTTGGAGTAGGGAAAGGAATTAGGTTTTGGAGGCAATGCTTGTAAGACTGGGGCTCTGGAGTTGGGAGGTCTCTTGAAAGGAGTTTTGGGAAGATACAGGACTCACTGTGTGTGGAGAGAGTGTTTACTTTCCCCCTCTCTCTCTCTCTCTCTCTCTCTCTCTCGATGGGAAGGGAAATATGCAGCTTGGACTTTTGGAGTTAAGAAATTAGATTGTAGGAATATTTCCTACACTATTAGGTTATACATTTAAGGCCTTTAAATTAGAGGGGGTCTCATCTCTCTGGGAGTATTTGGAGAAGGCTGGGACTGTTGAAAAGCACAATTTGGAGATTGTGGGAACAGTGACTGCAGTTTTGACAGCTTCAATACAAGTTTAATTGACTTTAATCAGCCGTGTAATAGAAACATTGTAGGAGGCATTGGAGTTTCAGGATTTGAAGGAGCTGTAGTAACCCTGTTCTCGATTTTCTTACAACCCGTAGATATACATATATAGTAGTGCTTAAGTTTGTTTATGTGTACTAGGACTGCCTAAGGTGTGTATGTACAGGTTCTACAGTAGTACTACACTGCAGTTATAAAATAACGAGAGTCTGGAATGGTCCTTACTTATGCATAAGATAAGCTGTGGTTTTGTAGTTCGCTACTACAGCACTGCTTCGTCAGTCTCAATGGTTTGGCCCATTTATTTTCACGAAACTTTGATTTGAGACCTGTGAATAATTTCTTTTGGTTTTGAGCTTCTTCTGTATAGAATCTATATGTATGGATGCATATACATATCTATCTATGTGTGTATATATATATGCGGTGAGACAAGTGAGAGACTAGCATCTACTATAAAATGTATAGCTGTAGTATGTACTTACCATTATCTTAGAATGGCTATTACTCTAGAGTTATAACATCATTCAAAGGCAAGTTTTTCCTGAAGGTAGATTGTATCCAGTTCAATTAATTATATTAGCTCGATGTACATACATAGGGGAGGGATAGGAGACCTCGTGGAAAAAGTCCCGTCTTACTCGATATCTAGAGTAATAATAGGAGTAATTCTATTACCATTTTAAAAATGACTGCAAGAAGGATCATTACAGTATATGGAATAAATCCCGAGCATTATGTCTCCCTGGAAATCTCAACAAGTCAGCAAAAAGTGTATGTATACATGTCTAAAAGCTGTGTAGTGGTTGGGTCTGTTGTATCTACTCATATATTAATTAAATGGAAGATCATTTATCATTACATGCACATGCTTGCATTGTCATATATGTACAGTGCATATCTATAATTATAGGTATGTAAGATACTGAACTCCGCGCAGTAGCATAATGTCACTATGAAGTATTATTTGGATGGGAAAATGAAGGGTATTAAATATAGTCTGGGGCTATGTAGACTCTCTTAGCTTTGGTTACCACATTTTTTTTTCTCCCTTGATATTCCTTGAGACTCAATCAAGGTCTTAAGTTACAGAAACGGATTGACAGACTAAGAATATCTCTCGTACTTTTACAATCTGTCCATTTTGATATCGAGGCTTTCTTCAGAAGCCTCTTTCTGAGCAGAAGCAGTGACGAGCCAGAGGAATTACTTGTTCATCTCATTCTTGTATTTTCTTCTCATACTTTATTTTTTTTCCAGCACCACTTTGAAACTCAAACTTGGGAAGTTTGACTTCACAGTTGTCCTTTGGTTTTGGGGGTGGGGGGGGGGAATGCATTGGAGTCATTTGATAACAACGAAGACAGTTTGCTGGGATAGTATGAAATGAATCCAGCAGGAGCACAATAGAGGAATCCAATAATATTTTTACTTGAGAAAACAATAGTACAAAACAAGTTTGTTGTCAAGAGGCAGCGATAGTCTTTCAAGTATCTGTGAAGAGTGGGAAAAGAATATACTGTATAATTTAAAGATATACTGTCTCCTATTTCGCACTTAACATCCACTTTGTGCATTCTCTCTTTCTCCAAGTTATCGAAATTCGGTGCTTTGGTTTCGTATCTCTCTCTCTCTCTTTCTCTCTCTCTCTCTCTTTCTCTCTCTCTCTCTCTCTCTCTCTCTAAATCTTATAATGCTGAAATATGTGGGTCCACGAAGTAGTTTTACCCTGAGACATAAGTTTTTAGAGAGCACTCTCAAAAGCTTCCTCGTCTCCTCCAAGGCTCATACATACAGGAGTCTATTCGTACATATGAGTAATACAGGGTGTTAGTAATACTTAAAGCTACACTTTAGAAAATTGTATAACCTACAGAATTTAGCTTGACTTGAGAGCTATGTAGGAATTTTTATGCAAACTTTTCCTACACTCTCATGGAATATGAATGCAGTGAGGAAATAACTTTCGTATAGATAGAGACGCATCCACTATTCCAGGTTCCACAGTCAAAAGAGGCTTGGGAGAGAGGCTTGAGGCCTTGGGTCTGAAATCCAAGCAGAATGAGTGGTTCCGTAATTACTTTTCTCGTACAACTCGATATCCTGGACAATGCGGCGTCCTGAATTCATTATATTTGAATCTTGTATCATATGTAGGATATGTATGTCAATTTTTATACATATGTATATTATACCTCTCTGTCCGAGGTTGACTCTCTACTCCCAGTATCTAATTATTGTTGACTTTCTTTCTTACCTTGTATCTCTTTCTCAGGGAAAGGGCTGCCAATGCACAAGGTGAAGAGTTGTTGTGGGTATGGGTGAAAACTGTCTATACTCTCCGGGCATCATGTATTATGACCATGTATTTATATCTATACTTGTCTATTATATTACGTCCTCCCATATCATGCACGGGATGACTCAGGCACGGAGATGTAAAAACTACCAGTACGCACGTCTATACAGATAGGAGCATATCCTATCTCTATATCTATTTCACGCAGGAAGCATCCATGCATAGGTAATTTTTTGCTCACATCTTATACAACAGTACCCTGCATCACTTGACTTTTACTTACTGGAATCAATTCCAAGTTTCCGTTGTCAAGGTTCCTTTGGACGTCTGTGAGCCGTAAAGGTATGGGAGGGAATTCCATGAATAAAATTCATATAAAGGACGCATCCAGTGCAGAATGGAGATCGTCAGGAGATGTTAACAGTTTCGAGACTCGGGGTAATCCTCATAAGGTAAAAGAGCCGTGTCCTTAGGTGCATTTCACGGGGACTCATGTGACACCCTTCCATGGACATTTTCTGGAGCCCCGAGAAGACTCGGTATAGAGCTGGGACGAGTCACAAGCCCTAATGCGGGATTGGGATAGACTGCACTACTGAACGTATCCACAAGTGAGGGGTCTGCGCTAATGTGAGTAAATTACAGGTCCGGAGAAAGATACTAGTCTTTGGCCTCATCGGGAAAGCTGCAATCAGTACAATCGATTGGCTCCATCATAGCTTCGTATATCTATGTCTCAGACCATCCGTCCTTATTGTCTCACTTAGATTTTATTTTTATGACCAACATCTTGGTTATTTTTACGCTTCGTATCAACATTACCCCTGGACGGCTTCCCCTTAGTTGGGATAACTCTCATCTTCGTTCCTTCGTTAGAGTGTCTACTCTCAAGGAATGGTCGGCTCATCAACAGGCGCTACTTCCCAATTTAACGTACTCCAATTCCAGTGTAGATACCTCCATTTATAATTTTCCACTTAGAAAGAGAGAGAGAGAGAGAGAGAGAAATAGTGGAGGGATTCTTCCACAAGGAAAGGCAGAGGTGGAAGGGAAGAGACGGATTTCAAAATAGTGACCTAGACTTTTTTTTGCCAGGTTCAAGTGGGCCATTTCATGGAGTCCTCGTAGTCTCATTCATTCCTATGTTCGGCTTTCGGATGGAAAAATGGCACAAAGAAATGTGACATTGTAATAAGAGCCAAGTAAAAATTAATGTAGTGCGAAGAGCAAGCATATATATAAACAGAATGTATGAAACTCACAATTAGGTATACGCCGAAAGCACAAGGAAATCCTGGGAAAATGTTTACCCGAAATAAACCAACCATAACTTTGTCTTCCCTTCGGATGCCTTTTCGACATAGATATAATTTTTGTCTGGTACAAACATATGCGTACGCCCTTTTCCTAGGGCTTCCCCCCCCCCTACATATATGACAATGTATATGTTGGAAGGGACACCATTACTTTGAAACGCCTATAGCCCCAGTATATTCGCTATCTGTATATGTAGGTTGCGTCCTTATGTATGAGGACACCCACAGGTTCCATACTTGCATTTTTCTCTACGTTTACATCTGCAACGCATGCAATATGCACACATCAGCGAGTCCCATCCAGAAGGATGTCGTTCCAAGAGCAAATTTACAGTTGCTTCCTTTCCCTAACGAGCGACTCGAAGAAATTAATTACAACCTAACTGGAAGATGGAATAAGCTTAAGAGATGGTAAACTAGGGATACATTCCTAGAAATAAATGTTTCGGGGGGTATGCACATACATACATACATACATACATACGTATGTACACTGCATGGAGGAAGGCGAAAGAAATAAAGGGATTTCATCCATCTACCTATCCCTCTCGTCCTATTTTGTATAAAATACAAAAATTAGAATGTTACAGTCATATAGCTCAATATATGCTCAATAGATCTAGTTGAAATTACCCTCTGTAATACAATACATATACATACTTTGAGCACATTACACTACACTTATAAATGAAGTTTGCACACCTGGATCTGGTTATCTGCTAAAAAGATACAACACTGTGGAGGAGCACCTCTTGGTATTTTCCCCTCAACTTGTATTTTCTTTGAAGGGGAAGAATAATTATTGTTGGGAGTAAACATAGTGAGGTAAATAAAAAGAATTTCGGTTGAATTCAAGGATAATTTATGGTCAGGGTTTATTTAGCGACTGAGCTAATTCTACCAGTAGACTGCTAATATTTGAGTATGAAGATAATTTTAATCTCGTCAAGTGGATGTGGAAAGTAATGATACTCTGGAAAGAGGAGGGAGCATTTCTCAGGAGATGTGACTATGAGACTATGTGAGTTTGCGACTTCGTCCAAGCCTATGCACAGAATTTTATAAGGATTTGGCAGCGATAAGAGATCACTTTTAACCGAGGTGCTCCTCACTCTCTCTCTCTCTCTCTCTCTCTCTCTCAAGAAGGGTTTCTTTTTTGTAACAACTGCACCATCTTATTCAATTATGCATAAACTCTTGCTTTCCGGGGCTAACTGACGTCGGTGCCCATAAGCTCCATGCGGTGACATAGCAATAGGTAAACTCACACTAAATCTATTTCCATGGGGCTGTTATATTTAATTTATGCCTTTCGACGCATTTAAGTACATTTTGTATGGTAAATAGGGGAGATGGTGAGTGTTAGGTAAATGTATTTATGCAAATATTTATACTCATATAGAGGCCCTGCGCTTCCTACTTTCTGGGAGCAATGGATTCAACTATAAAATATTGACTGTAGCATAACCATAAGTAATTTACTAAAGCGTTTTCTAAAAGTTTAGCAATATTACATAGCTGTTGAAGTCATTTTCACGGGGAGGAAAGTTTTGCCTCGAGGTATTTTTGCCCAGCATCAACAACCCAGTGCTATTTGATATTGCATAATTTTATTTTGCTTTCACCGTAATCCCCCATACTTCCAGACGTAGCGCAATCACTCGAATGACTAGTTTCTGAGATTACTTTTTAAGCAGAAGACATTACTTTTTAAAGAGGAGATAGCTCGAGGCGTGATCAATAAATTTTGCAATGTATGGGGCTGGCTCCCTCAAAAGTTGTGTTACTCTCGGAGCTCCACAAGACTACAGAATGAATTGCTGTTCGGGGACTTGTTTTTTTTTTCCCCCACTTTGTGATATACCATCCTGTGTGGATTTATGACTCGAGACTCCCGCGCTCGTCGTCTCAAAATCTGCGTTAGCTCTTTTAAAATATTGCTCCTGGGGATGTTTAGATATGAGATTAGAGCTTGTATTTACATTCCAAGAAATAGCTAATGACTTTATCATTATCAGCATGCTCTGGAAGTCATAATGAAACAATCCAGGGTGAGCTTGGGTGGAAATGTCATTTGTAGTATTTGGTTGATTGTGCAATTTTGAGAGGGAAAATACCAAGGAGAAATCCTCTATTATGCTGTAGTGTTCGTCCGTCGGAGTATCTATAGATATATATGAGTTGTGTAGGCGACAGATGTGGATTCTTTATAAGTTGAGAGTCGGGTGGGGGAGGGGGGGGGGGGAAGGGAAAGTATGCAAGGCTGGATTTTTATTTTACCTCTAAGGAATTGAGTGATTCGAGGGTAGAAGAAAGTGCTGAGGCGGTGGCGTGCGGGAGTATTTACTCAGATATTGACTGCGATAACGAAGGCATTGGGGCAGGAAGCTAAGAGGCATGTTAGCCGTGCATGTAAGAGTCGGAGGGAAGTAATAAGCTCCCTGTTGCCCAGTTAGGACCTGGTATCTGATCTATGTAATTACTACCTACATTCCAAGAACGAGAAAATAAAATCTGACGTGTTCAGTCTAGTAGTCCTTCATGCCTTACATTTTACCTGTTTCGTTTCGTCAGGAGAGCCAGAAAATGTTTAATATTTAACCCAGAAGGTCCGCAATGGAAGAGAGGAAGGCGGAGAACTTTCACTCAAGTTTTCCAGAGGTGGTGACTTGATAACAGTAAATATGTCTTGGGATTCATAAACTCTGGTTGAATGAATTTACTCGAATAGTTTCCCCAATATGCGCGTCTCAAAAGTCAAAGATTCAAGTTGGGGGTAATAACAACAATTATTACTCCAGTAATAAAATGCAAGGGTGTGAGAGCGAGGACTGTGTGGAGTGTGGATGCATTGATGGAAGTCAGTCTCAATCTTAATGTGATTCCACATATGTATGTACATATGTATGTAGATTCACATATGTGTTACTGGGGCATGGAGACTTAGGCTCAGCCCTGGATGGGCCGTTTATTCCATTGATCCGTCTGAGGTGGTAAAAACGCAAAGAATATTGACTTTGGCTGAATATTATTGTTCTTGTCCTGATTGTGATCTCTTTATTCATCACGAGTGACCTATTTCACGCCATGAAAGCTTCCCGAACAAAGCGGCACTCAGTTTGTCACTACTTCATTCTTGCATGAAACTCACTGACAGCTCTGAATCTGACTTGGTATGAATATGTCTCTCTATCCTCTCAACGGCTCCCTGAAAACCTCTAGTCAATCTTGGATACTCTTCCCGCAAAAAAAAAAAAAAAAAAAAAAAAATCTTTGGAGGATCTCCTACATTTGTCTACTATGACTACAAAGGTAATAGTATAAACCATTGTTCTTTGTGAGTAATAAATAGGGTATAGTTTACTCAAATTTTTTTGATCTATCATTTCCTTATGAGAAATAACTTGGACTTCCTTCCTTTTCCTGCCTTTCTAGTATTCTCCGCCGCCTGGCTGCTCACTTACCTAACGGAACTCTGACTGTACATATGTATATGTATGTCAAAGGCTTTTGAGGCGGAGCCTTGTTTGTGCTGTGTTTCAAATGAAATGAAATGACATCAAAGTTATACCGCTCTTTGGACATATGTATTTCCCCAAATCAATTGTATTTCTTGTACAAATAACCAGAAGTCTTGTTTAAAAATTCAGGATTGAATTTGCTACCCTGGAATAATGTGGAGGATGCATCAAATTGAGTCATTTGATTTTTGAAGGGGAGCCGTATCCGGGCTCCATTAATCAAGTTACTGGATTTTCTAGATTTAGCTACATTTCTACTATTGATCTACACAGCCGGAAATAATAAATGTAGGACGAGGTATATAGGCTGTAGGGGCTCAGGTTTGTAAAAGGGTGAAATTTGATTTCAAAATCAGCTGAGTTGGAGAGCCCAATAGAAACTTTTTGGGGTGTATATATTTAAAATCCTGATTTGTAAACAGATTGTTAATTTCGTGTGGAAGAGACTAATTTAGAGCAGTTGGGAATTCCCACACTTGAGGACAAAATCCGACGTGCCGGGTAAATTTTAACGTAAGGGGAGAAATATTGCAGGAAATGCCGTTTGAAATAATGGAGATGACATCAAAAGAAGCTCCCAGCCCTCCATTACTTCCATCCAATTGAGAGTAAAAGTAATAAAATTACAGTTTGACAACGTTCTCTGACCTTACAGTGAAAACCCCTATTAACTTCTTACTGTCGAGAGAGAGAGGCTGTATACATAAATATAGGAGTCAGGTCTGCGCTGACATGTTGGTGAACATAAAAATGTTTGAAAGCAACGCTTTGGTTACTACTGTATATACTAGGAGGGCAATAGAAAACCCTAAACTATCTGGGGGAAACCGCTTGCATTGAATTATATGGGGTACTGTAAATGTGAATTATACGTAGAGGAGTTCCAGGCGTGGTGATGCAATATCTGGGACTATAGTAGTGTCTGTGAACGGCTTGAGTTGTATGCAATTCCCCATGATTTTATTCAGCCTTATAATCCACGTTTCAATCCGCAAAGCATAAAGTCATGAATTGAAAGGAGCAAGTTGGGATAGTATATATAATTGTTACGAGGGTAATACATATACATCCATGATGCTATAGCTCCTATAGCCCCACACACACACACACACACCCATGCATCTATTTATGAGACAGAATAATTTATTTCATTTGATACGGGACTCCTCAAGTATTTGTATTTATATGGTGGGAAGTGACTACACACTACGGACTATTCTCTTCCTTTGAAAACAACCAGAGAAAGCTACTTTGAATGGAATCTGAGACTGAGGCTGAGAACCTGTGCCTGTGCCATCAATTTATTTACACATGAGCATGACAAATTGCCAACTCTGCGACAAAGTACATGCACGTTATTTTAAGGGAAATCCTTCTCCAAATTTTTTTTTTCCTAACTTGAAAGAGAGTAGTACCGGAAAGGGGTAGGGTTTTTTTTTTTTTTTTTTTTTGACAACTGTACGTACCGTCCGATCCTATCATACTCTTTGTTTATTTACTGATACATTCCCTCAGTGCTTAGCTTACTCGACTGTGAACCTTGTGGTGGCTTGGTGTTTCACACTGTTTCCTGGAAATACTCACAATTAGTTTCCCATCCCCTTTTTAAGATTCCGGCCGAGGTTACCCTCCACCATTGAATTTTTTAATTTCGTTTGTGAAGTCCTTAATGGTTTCTTTCCCTTTCCTTCTCCTTTGGAATCTGTAGCCTCCGACACATATAAATTTTCCAGATTGAGGCTCCATTGGCGGAAATTCCCATCCCGGCCGTATTTAAGTAGATTTTGTAGCTTTATATTCAAAACACATGTTCCCAGGAATCTTAGCAGACATTTTAAGTAGATTTAACCTCCGGGTTAGCGAACTTATGGGGGAGACGATCAACATGTATGTTAGTACTAGGAGCCTTTTGCTGGACTCGAGTCAGGCTGGTTTTATCAGCATGCTACACAATCGGACTCGCAAAAAAGGGAGCGGATGTTTTAGCTCTTAAAAAGGTAAAACCAGGAAAAACTGATTAATGTTATCTCTCTTATGCAAGACTTACGCTGTACAAGCATATCTGAAAAGTTTAAATTCATCTGTATGTCTGGCCGTCTGTCTTGTTCACTGGAGGTGATATAAGCAGTAGTACCCCAAAACATCCCAAAGACTTGGAGATAATTTTTTTCAATGAAACTAGTTCATATTTGTCAATTTCCCAAGTATTATTTAGTTTTGAGCGTGCTCATTGTATTTCCCTAACAGGTGTTCCTGAAAATTGTTAGTTGTAGAGTATCGCATTAATTCCTTACAAGGAGACTTTCAGAACTGTCCTGGAGATATTTTTCTGAAATTTTGCACATTGTCAGGTAGTACATGGATTTACGTGCATATATTGATAGTTAACATCCGTGTGTTTTTCCATTGCTGCTAGTTATTGGTTAGGAATGTGCTAGAGCGTGCAAACCTTTACACTAAAAGAGGCTCACAGGGGAGGGGAATGTTGTAGATTTTGTACAATAATGAATAAAATATAATTTTGTGCCTGTATGTAATTAAAATAATACTCAGCATATGAATATTGATTTGAAATTTTGGTTGAAATTAAAAACCCAGAATTTAATAAGGCCAGTAAAGTTTCTAAGTTTCCCGGAATCTTACAAATGAAATTTTTGCGTGAACATTATTGGGTGTAAAAATTATCATGAGCTATCTAACACAACTCGGACCCAAACTAGCAGCAATGGAGTGTATCACTGAAGTCAACTATGTACTTGTATAACTGAGCATAGGTTTCATAAGTCTGAGACTGCTTTGAAAGCCTCCTTGTGAGTGTCATGAGCTGCTCTAATTTAAATTTCAACTACGCATCTGTCTTTTAGCCTAAATGCATCAAATTTTTCAGCGCAGCTGGTCTTCAATTAACAATAGCGCTTCAGTTTTTGTTCAGTTTTTTTAAACTTTGCAATTTCAAATGTTTTGGCTTCATATTATGAAAATGTGTAGCTCTCGGTGATGTTTCAAGGGCGGGGGCGGGACTGCTGATGTATTTACGAGAACCTAAACCAACCGTTATTTAAATAAAAGCAGTACGAAATAATTACAGTCACTGATTGCTGGCGCCAAAAGTGATTATCACAATAATGTCCGTGCATGCAAATTGAGTGTCATTGTATTCCATATTCCTATCTTTTCTAATCCTTTGGCACTAAATACCCACGTCATGCTTTATCAAGGCTCTCTCATTTTTTAGAAATTCACAATCAGTACTTATGTACCTGCTCAGTGTACAGAGGTGGAGTCAAGCTTTATATTGTATTTGTATCAAGTTTTGGAATATACAGAATCTACACACACACAAATTGGTAATTCCCAGTTGTTGGTATTCTATACATTCGGAAAAACTTGTCGTTGATGCTCTGCACTTAATGCGCCGGATTTGTATTTTTTGAAGATTATGACATCGTGGAATAGGAATCTTATTCTTAATCTTATTATACTCCTTGGGGCTTCTGTATATTTTCTTACTATTTCCAGGGTAAATGTTAGCAATCATGTTAATGTATTTTTATAATGCTATTCCATATTAAATGTAATATATAATAAAGCTGTAAATATTTGATGCATTTTTACCAGCAACTAGGTTTATAAAATCTGTACAATTAACTCAAGTGTGTCATAATATTAGTTCTATTGAGCTCGCATGTACATATGTACATATGTATGTTTCTCTCTGTCATTTTGCACACACTGACTGGTGATTGTAATTTAATTTTTCTCATAATCAGTCCATTTTTTTATAATTTCCGTACGATTTCTGCAGCTCTCTCTCTCTCTCTCTCTGTTGTGGCACTCAAGGGAAGCTCAAAGCCAATGGAATTTAGGATCAAGGCAGGGACTCCCATCCCCAAAAAATAGTATGACGGACAAAAGAAATTCTTGGAATAGGACTTGTCTCGGAGTATATAAGCACGTGAGGAAGCCGATTATGAAATCAAGCGGAATGGAGGAACAAAGATGGTATAACATTTTCCAAGGAAATGTTCAAATATGTAGCATGCATACACCTATACACACATGTGCTCTGCATGGATTTTTCCATTAATTGTAAGTAATTTCCGTGCCGGAGTCGTAGGCCGAAGTATAAGCATATGAAGTCAAGCCTTGAGTCGGCACTACAATTATTATTATTGGTTTAGAGTGCAGGAGCAATTTCATTGTTGAATGAAGGGATTTAGTCTCAATTATTCCAGGTTCCATTTTGACTCAAGCATGATCCTTATGTGAAGTACATGTAAGACCCACCTTTGGGCAATAAGCTTCCAAAGTAGCACACAATACCTTGGTAGTAATTCTATGCTTAAAATATTCAAATTGTTTCTCAGGTCTCTACCCTACACAGAAGAACCTCTGATCGTCGCATGAGAATTAGTACGAGAAGGAAAGGAAGAGAGAGAGAGAGGATAGACGGATTGAGAATTGAATGCCGCTGGATTTTATAGTTTTATAGCCCCATTTTTTCTCATTCTAACCCATAGTGACTAACTTTCAGTGGTTACACTTAAACCATTAATCGATTACAAGTCTGGAGCTTATGTACATACATTTGTTGGAATGAGTTTTACACGATGTTCACAATTACCCTTGGAAGGCTTGGAGAGCTGGCATGTGAGGGAATAAGGCTTTCTGTGAGTAAGAAATCCATCAAATTGGGAGACGAAAACTGATGTATTTAGTGAATATGTACTAAAAGTAACCTGACACGTGGAATGCATGAAACTAATCAAGCAATAGTCTACGTGGTGGTTTTATAACATTAGAAGCCCCTGCCAGCTGTTACCTTGGACTAATTCAATTGTGAACTCAAATTGTCGTACAAGCTCAGATGCAATAAACTGAAAATCTCCCTTTCGTATCTCTCAATCCTGGGCTATGTAATTCTGTGGTAAGGGAGACATTCATAACTCTGGGAGATGTACATACATATATGGGAAAGGACCGAGGGAAATTATTTTATTATGAGAGAAGTAACTCCGGTCGTAAAGCTTCTATGGGTGACTAATAGTAATAATAATCACAACTTTATTTCGAACGTTAATAAATGCACTGACAGTACGTAATTACCAATCATTGTTGAAGTTACACTAACAATATTATTTCAACGAAACCATAATGACACCTGCTAATAATTATTATTACATAACACAACTAGATGAGAAACCAAGGTAACAATAATGTAAATACTAAACGAAAAATTGCATTACAAATATTCCACGTATGCCATCATATCACGATACATACTTCCAGCAAGTACCAGCACAAGTACCGCTCACAAAGTCAACACCGACAAATTAATTTAGCTTCATTGTTAAGTAATAGTTACAGCGTTATGATGCATACCGTCACACATCATCCAGTTGACTGCATATAGCTCCAACACATAAATCATAAACCATGTATACTCTTGCAGTTGTCAACAGAACAATTATTAATGATTGTGTCATATAGTCATTTGCCAGAACTGCCTGAACACTACCTGAAATTATGGAACACGTGCTCGCTGACTACTCTAAGGTTTTACATAGATACACTGTGTACATACATATTTTGTCTCAATTCAAATATATTTTTTCAATTACAATTCCTTAAGTTCAAGAAACCCGTTCTTGATGACCCTGGTATAGGTTATTAAAATCTCACAATGACGACTCCCCAATTTCCTCCTAAGAACGGCCAACTTTTGAATACCCGAGTGGTTTGAAAAGTGAATGATGAAATGTGTGTTAGAATAATCAAATTAACTACAAACTGGAAAAATACAGGAAGAACAGAAGGAAACAAGCTGGTTCTAGGACTATGTAAGTATCTACACCAATAACTAGACGTCACTGAAGGAAGAAAGTTTGAGATGAGAGAGAAAGAGAGAGAGAGAGAGGAGTCACAGCATCTACTGATTGAGGTTTCAAGGCTTAACAAATAATTGCAAGGGGAAAGAAAAGAGTATATATTTTTAGAACATGCGAACTGTCATCTTTAATGAAAAATGACTTGTAAATAAATTAAAGTTAATGCATCGCGGGGTCTGACCATTAGTCCTAAGTTTAGATTGCTACGACAGGGGAGTGACTTCTAATATATTGATAATTTTACGCAAACAAAAGTAGATGTGGTAATAACGGGTAAAAATTAAAGACAAAGAGTGATTAAATGGGAAGAGAGAAAAAACCATTCACACATCACCTCATACACATTGAAACTACGTAGCAAGGAGTCCGGTTTTCTGTATAGAATTCATCACATTGTGAGTCCTACTTTCCCCATCAGAAATGGTTGAGAAGTAATAACATCAATGCTGCGAGGACAAACTCCATGACAGCCATTCTCCCTGCCAGCTACATTTTTAGGTACAATATTTATAGCGCGCTGTACATTTTGCATGTATATCAAATACAAACGCAATTCGAGTACAGTTGACGTTTACCTTAATCCTATAGTCAATTGTATTCCTACAATTTTTATCCTTAATATATGCACGACACAGCACAGCAGCATCATTTGCTCTTTGTCATTTAGAATGACCACACAGAGGCCACTCATACTTTTGAATAATAGTATTAACATATGTTAACAATAGATTTTTATAATTTGTTTCCTAATCCCGAGCACACCGAGGGAAGATTACTCTTGTCCCCTGGCCACATCAGGAACAAAAAATCTTCTGCGGAAATCCACACTGTGGACTCTACAGTCGACGTTTACAATAATTACCCCTAACTAATATGCACATTCTACCTATTATGTACATGTACATACGCACAAACATTGATTACCTGGGTTGAAGAAGTAAACAAGATAATTAGATTAACGCGCATATCTATTATGCATAGATACATAGAAACATGGTTTAAGTAACACTACAACTAACATCATCCACTCTTGCCATGACAAATTGTAAAAACTTTGACACGATTTCAACTTACACCAAGTGATCACTGTGTTTTAAGACCATTCGGGTCTAGCAAATACACATTAGCACCATCAAGAGTGAGACTGCAAGTTGTATGGGAACATCCAACTGCAGTGAAACAATTGCTAACATAAATGACCGTAGTACCTACAAATGAACATACAGAAATTATTCCTTAAAATTATCACACATTATGAACGTTTCTTGTAATTATACTCAATAAATGATCAAAATTTCTTTTTATAGTTAAAGCATGTAACACAAGTCTAGTAATACCCAAAATCAGGCGAAGGCATTTTTTACAGGGTAAGCATTTGATCTCAAACAAGATTTAAATGGAACTATCTGATTTAATGATTAATATTAGCGTCACAATGGATTTAATTCACTACGCTCATGAGTGCCGTGACAAAATGCATTTAGTCGTCACAGATTTGCAATGAGATATTAAACGATTCTGAAAATGGATGATCCCTTGAAAAAAAAAGTACATATATGCCTAACATATTGCTATTTCACAATCACCATAATAACCTACTAACAATGACGACCTTCTTTAAATCCCGTCCATTAAGGAGAACGAGACAAAAATACACCAAGTATAATGGAATGTAGTGTTTCTTACAGTTTATAATAATAATAATTACATTACACACAATACATTATTTCCTATGGCTACAATTAACAAAGAACTTAACAAAGCTTAAATCCTTAATCTGCTACATTCTCCACCGTTTTTGGAACAACTGTTAACAAAGCCCTCTGGGAAACGAGAAAAAAAAATCACAAAATAGAAAACAAGCAGGCTTGCTTGGAAAAACAAGACAGTAAAATCATTTCCGTTGTAAATCGTTCTATATACTTGTTAAAGTACTGCAGGGTATAAATAGTAACTTGTTAAAATACTAATTACATTACGCGAGTTTCCGTACTTCGCATAAACAGACTAGTTTTGCTGTTCTTTAACATTGGAGTGTGTATGTGTGTCGTTGTTTTAAATATTTTGGTTCAACACTTGTTTCAATTTAAAATGCGTTAAATTTTACATTGACTTATGCGCTTTTTTTACATTTGTGATGTATCTGACGTTTTATTTTGCTGCAACTACACGCAACATTCTCTAGCCTGATTTTATCTTTGCGTCGTCGTATTCATCTAAAGGCAATTTGTAAAGTACTCAATAGAGTGGTAACTATTTGTTCCATTCCATTATTTTTTTTAGTCACAGCGATTATTTAGTCTTTATATTCTACAAGTGGAGAATGCTGACACCGCTCTTTACATAATACTTTTCGTTCGCAATTATTTGTTTTAAAGTCGATTTCGTTAAAAATGTTTCATCTTCAGAATTGAGAATCTGCGCTGTATAGAAATTTCACATATACGTATAATTGTTTCATGAAGACGATGGTGTTTACACGACTAGTGTAGCTACAAACTACTCACACGAACTCTAATAGACTCCCACAGAGTCAATTTTGGTCTGAATTTTAGCTGAATGGTAATTTTATGTATCATAGTAAAACTTACATAATGTTAGCTCAAGAATCTCTATAGTTAGATATATTAGCTCTAGTCAATAGAGTGCGCAGTAAAATATTTACTGAAGGATCGGATTCTTTCGGTCACTTCATTTTATATAATATATTTATAGAATTTGGCTAGTAATTAATTATTTAAGTTCAAGCTACATATGTATGTTAGTCACATGTACTGAGCTGGGAGCGATTTTACCATGAAGATTTACAAAATCAGGGATAACAATAAGTGAAGAGCAAAAATCTGGCTAACAAATAATTATTATTTATATAAACACACTAGATCGGTGCAAGATTGAAACTACAGTAAATTCCAATAATATCAGTAAGACTAAACTTGTAACGTGGTTATTATGCCGTAGAATAATTATTATTATTACAATTCACAACATTTTTCTCAAATAGGGTAGAAGTCGTTAGAACTTGGAATTATCAAGGACACAAAAAAGAATAACAGCTAATAATATCTTGAGTGCAGGCTGATGATACAGTGCTTATAATAGATTGCAGTTGAGTGCAAGGGTTAAATTAAATCCGAGTTGTTGCCAGTACGAAATCGAAATGTTATTTTTTGCAGGATTTCCTTGATATTTGAATTATTTTTAAGTTAATCACGCTCCATTTCAAACTGCTCTAAAATCTCAGATAACTTTTTAGCCAGTTCTTCGGAAGAAGCACATATCACCCGGCGGTTCATAAGGTCCAATGGTCCTCCTATAATCAAAACCATACAAAAATATAAATTCCTCCTCCTGAACATACATACATAAAAGTACTGAAACATAACACGCAAACATGCTCCTGCTCTTGGCACCCCAACAAGAAGCTCCTACAAAGTATCATTTTATGTCAATTGCCAGCACCGTAAATTTGATTTATTGGATTAGTTACTAATAGGATTCTTGGGGAAGGAGTCCAAATTAAATATATAAGCGAATACTGCTGAGTACAGAACTATGTACGGTCATTCCGCATGACGCAACAAATTACATTATATGTTACATAAAGCCAAAAAGATTGTAATAATTTATACATAAGAACATTCCATGGGAAACCCCCAGTTTATATTTTCAGAATAGCAAAAGGGCACTTCCCAAAACATAAACATTAAAAAAGGAAACAAAATTAGCTAAATAAAGGTATGTTTGGAAACGGAAAGCTATGCAAAATAGTGTTGCAAAAATAGTACTTCTGTACATATATAATTCAAAAGAATTGGAATCGAAATTTGACTGGAAGAATTACCGGTTGTGTCCGTAACAATTCCTCCTGCTTCACGGACAATCAGATCACCAGCAGCCATGTCCCAGGCATGCAGTCCGAATTCGAAGTAAGAGTCAGTGCCTCCGGCAGCAACTGAGGCCATATTCAGGGCGGCTGAGCCCAATGCTCTGATCCTGATTAAAATATTGACGGACTATATACTTAAACGAAAAAGATTTTTGCCCGGAAAAGGAAGTGATTCAAGCCACAGGGATTTTTTGAACGACTGTACAGATTCCATGTATGTATGTGTGTACTCATTCCCCACGCAATACCACACCAAATGCAATGACTCCATTTCCATACAATTCCCCTTCACGTTTGATAACCCAAGCAAAAACTGTACTTTACTGTAAGCATAAGACGCTACCCAGCCAACCCAGCATGAAGTTGTTGAAGATTTTTTTTAAGACCTTCATAATCACGAAGACACCCTCCAGCTTCTTCAACTATCAATTGTCCAGCAGCAAGATCCCAACAGTGAAGACCCATGTGACAAAATGCGTCCGCACCTCCACATGCTACCATTCCCAGGGCACATGCGGCCGTGCCGTACAATCGAACGCTGGTAAATTCATTTCATAGAATATAACATGATTTTTGTATGTATAGACATGTATAGATACATATATATATATATACATTTCAAATGTATGTATATTTATGCACAAATACTACTCCCCCATCTGTACATTTCATACAATTATTTTTTTCCTATTTTTCGCCTCTGACAATGCCCATCAATTTCTAAGCTCAAGTCAGTGCGATCCCTACGAACCAGTCACAAAAGAATCAATACAGAACTGCATAAACTATTGATTTCCCTACAAGGAAAGGGGGCATGAAAAGAAATTAAGATTCCACTCATGAAATAAAATGTGTCGTGAATCTCTTCAATCAGTGGGTTTGATCCCGTTGGAAATGAAACGATATAGTATCTAGTTGTTGGCTTTGTTCCGAAACTCCTTCATATCCTTTACCAATTTCAATGCCTTAACAGGGGTCTGACTCATTGCGTAATAATTTAAGTGAGGATTGAGGAACGTGACCGTGAGTACAATCAAATGTACATACATACATGTCAATATTATGGTACATGTCAAAAAATATCCCGTGAAATTTCTCAATTCTACAGTAAGTAGTCACTTACCCGTGGACATTACCAACCAACTTGGTCAAATTATTGAGAACAACTTGCACCTTCAGTGGATCTGTGCTCGTTCCCACCTCCGAGCAAACAAGAGCCTTTGACAGCTCTAGAACATTAAATAAACATTCTATAAATATTTTTCTATAATTATTTCAAGCACTGCACACAGTAATTTTATTACAATTTACATTTTATTTTTGTAATATTTTTACATAATCCCTGAAATCATTCTCAAATTTTGTGCATATTTGCAAAAGTAACTCACCCTTTTCACCGGAAACACGGATTGGATTTCCATTAAGAAAAGCTCCTTGGCCGAGTCGAGCGGTGTACAACTGTTCTAATATCGGATTGTAAATAATTCCAATAACGGGATTTTTCTTGATGAGCAAACCAATAGATATAGCGACAAGAGGAAGACCATGGACGAAATTCATGGTACCGTCCACCGGATCAATAATCCATGTTGGGTCATCAGTGAGGACGCACTTTTGTCCAGCAGCTGTTGACTCTTCTCCAATGAACCTAAAAGTAAACAAATTTATCTAATCTTATATGGACGACTCCAGCTGCCAATGTTTCTTTTTCCCTCACTCTTCCCTTCATATATGCTTCATATATCGTCCTAGCCTCAAAGCCAGACAGTGCCATGTCCTCCCAACCATGATTGCAAGATTGCTTTAAATCTCTGTGCAACAGTGGGAACTGCAGATCCATAGTGTATCTCTTACATTTCTACATCCTTCCACATTTCAACTGAAGGGAATTTTGTAACAATGTGGCAATGAAATTTTTCATTCGTGAAAAATCGTGTGGCAAAAAAAAAGAAAAAACCCTGGCGTAAAAATGCATGCAGTCATCCGCAATCGAAATTACAAATTCAAACGAGAGATTCCTCAACGAGAGTTTCTATGAACGAGATACAAATGATAGAAGCAATATAAGCATCATTCACTTTGACAGATAAATGATCCTCAAGGGTATAAGATCGGATTCGTGAGAATAGCTAATAATAGGAGAAGTAAGTGACTGCGTTCAGGATCTGGACGGCATTAATGTAATTTATCGTACTTAATTTTGCTTTGTTATATGATATCTATATCTATATATGTACAAATGTACTTGCTAATCTGCACATATTGCAAATTGTAATCCTCTCCCGAGCCCAAGCACCATAAATATGTTTCGAACACACGTCATGTACATACTTCTATATGTGGATATCATTAGTACCTTCCTACTACAGTGCTGGGTGTACTTATCCTTATATTTCATATAAGGAGACATGTGCTTTGCTGCCTTGGCAGCCCATGGAAATCCACTTAACAATTATCCACCAACATTATCAGTTTGTCCTTTACTGCCCTCAGTTCAAGTATTGTTGTCTGACGAAGTAACTTAGGAACAGAGGTTTGAAGGAGGGTAGGGTCTAGTAAATTGCTATATGCTCACAGTGCTAACACGTATCTAAGGTAATATTGACTTTTCCCCGACTGTCCCACTAAATTATTCTCATATTCGCGGCACGGCCACACTGGAACGAAAGAGAATATTTGTACATAATTTACTCCCCAAAAAAAGTAAAATTAATTCAGTAAATCCAGCTGAAAGTCTGTATGCATCCATCGGGCTAGGGAATGATATTTTTGGTAAAGTAAACCTTACTAAATAAACTTCTATGCTAGTTGTTATGCTGAGAAAAAAAAGGCGATGAAATTCATGAGCACATTCCATGAGAAAGAATGAGTGAGTACGCTCATACAAAGTATTTCCAACGATATTAGAGCTAGGGAGGATGTGTGTAAAGATTATTACATAGGGACCCATTCCTGGGTGCAATACACACAAAAATAATAAATACATGGAGATACATACATGTGTGGTTCAAACATGTTTACATAGCAGGGGAAGTCTGAGCCTTGCTTATTATGTATAGCATTTAATTTACACAACACTCAGTTAAAAAAAAAAGAAGGAACTTTTGTAACCATACTGATTGTGAGTGAGACTTTGAAATATTCTCAGAGCTCTACAAGAATCTGCAAGACAAAATCCGTATGCAATGATGACGGTGATGAATCAAAGATGTGGATACTTGATTATACTATCTATACATATAAATTATATACAGAGAGATATATCTATACATATATTTAATATAAGTAAGGTTTCTGGTATTACTTGTGATCTGGGAAAGTCTTTTGAAGGCCACCAATGAGCAACTTCTCAACTTGCTGGTCAGTTTCTGTTACTAAATCAATGTCACTTGATTTGGTTTGTATCTGCTTCGTCTTGGCTATTGCCTCCCTGATGACCTGTTTGAAATAGTAAAAATGGAATGGGAAAACATAATTTTAATGTCCCTTTTAGGGAAAAGTTATACGTACGTAACCACGACACAAGCGCCTTATGAGGAGCATACCTGACGCAACACGACTTCTTACACAACCCACATTGACTCCGAGATAAAATATTTTTAGAATATTACAGTTTAAAAATAAATAGTCCAAATTACCTGTCCAGCTTCTTTTGTCAGGTCAAGGCAGACTTCGTAGTATTTATCTAATTCCTCCATTTTCACCAGCTTCGTTTGTTTTTTCCAGACCGTTGCACTTCACAGAGAATATACTGGAATTTGTATTATGTAATACATGAATGATTTTGTTTTTTTTTGGTAATATTTTTCTTTTTAAATCTCTATAGTTTCTAAATCTGAAGACGGATTTCCTGGTTCGAGTGAGGAAAGTTGTGGATTTTCTTTTTATAAATGGTAGATATTAAGCAGTTTGTTGTTGTGAGTAGGTGTGCTTTTTGATTTGAGAAAGGGGAAAAAAATTAAAAAATATCTGCAGAGCAGAAAAATCCTCCTTGAGTTACATTATATGGACAGATATGTGGCTATAATCTCCAGGAGCTGGTGAGAGTATATGTAAATAGTGTGTGAGTGTGGGCTTTTTTTGTGAAAAAAGAAAAAAAAAGACTTTTTTAAAAACAACCTACATTTATCGTTGATTATGTTCACAGTGAGACTTCCTACCAGTCTCTGCCTCTTGAATTTAGGTGAGAAATAAATAAATCGAAGTTAGAAGTAGGACACACTCGTGTTCACTCTGAGGCTCTGGAAGGCGACGTGTGCAAAATGTAGGTCATGCTGGTTTTCCGTGACCATGCGTGAAAATGATACCGAAATCTGCCTATGCTGTAAAAACTTATGCGAATTTCTCCCTCATACCCACACGTGGGAACCTTTGGACATTTCGCATACAATACTTCACATAATGAGGACACAGGCTAAAAAACTGTAACCATGCACACACAACAGTGTCCACACTAGTAAATGGCAACAAATGTCAAAACTTTGTCCCTTGTATTTTTTTTCTCTCTATTTATTTTTCTCTCCTTTTTTTTCCTCCATAATCCCTCCGCACATCATTATTCCCTAATAATATCATATATGAAACGTCTCATGTCCTTTAACAGAGGTCCTATTACAAAATGTACGCGCATCTGCAGCAATGCAATTTCCAGTAACGTTCTCCTCTGTTTAAAACAGGCCAAATCCACAAAAATGCACCTCAACGCACAGTTCCAACAACGCTCCAAATTTTTCGCTCACCCCCACCCCCCCCCCCCTCCCTTACCAATAATTTCCCTTCGCAGAATTCACAATCACACGGACTCCCTAACCCTTTCACATTCCATGAAATTCTCAGATTTAGGTAAATAGTACATAGTGCATTACAGTATTAACGGAGTATTAAGGGAGATATCAACCAGGTATCCAAAAAAATTTAGGGGTAGAAAAAAGTCGGAACGCGGCACCCAAACCCCGTGTAAAGTGAAGTACTCAAAGGTATCAAATATTCTTATGAAGTGTAATACATATTTATTTTATTATGAAACTTGGAAATAATAAAAGACAAAAAAAAATCCCATCCACACTTACATGAATAATATGTTTTTGTACTAAAATAATACAAACGGATGTTGAACTAGTGAACGGCTGCTGCCAATTTCTGCAATTTTTTTTTTCGAACTCAAAGTATAAACTCGATAAGAAACTCAATAACAAGCTTAAAGGTTTATAGCTCGCAGAAATAGCCCAGCCTTTACAGCATCACAACACTATTTAATTTACGCATTTCCGTCTGCATTAAATTTTAGAGGGTATATAATATACTGTAACACCATCCAAAAGACATGTCTAATTGTCTAGCTTAAGCCTGTTTGTAACCCAGCAGGAGTATAGCACCAGTACAGCAAAAATAAGCTTTACTCGTGTATGTACATATTGAGGTTAGATTTTTCGCAAAGGATGTTTTAGCTTGGACCAAAGCTGGGCGCGTTGTGTACAACAGGATATAACCTTAGAGACACAGAAAAAATCCCATACAGTATCGTCACCGAAAAGGCAAAATGGTCTAAGTGCTGTACAAAAGCATGCGCACAGACCATTTTACCTCTTCACCTACGATATACTCCCATTTTACCGCTACATTATAGAAGTTAAAAATATAATAGTCTACAATACTACCAGAAGATCCTACCACTTTTACATATAGTTCTCTATCAAAAGGCCTCTCTTTTTTCTGGACTATTGTCAAGTTTTGAAATCCATCTAAAATTCATACAGCCTTCTCAAATTATCCCATGACGTTTTTTATTTAGTAAAAAAATAAATAAAATAGCATTCATTATTCATTCACATTCAAATATTGTGGTAGTAAATAATTAATAATATAATTGTGTAAGTAAATAAATAATAAATGAATTGTAAAAATAAATAAAAATAAATAAATAATAAATAAAATAGTCCCAGAAATATACTGAGTAACAACTCCAATCTGGAAATACTTTTTTCCTTAGCTACATTTAAAAAGACGATCGTTTTTTTAACTAATGGAAGTTCATCAAAATAATTATTAATTTCCTAGATCACTTTCTAGAATTTACTTCAAAGCCTACGATGACAGATGATGCTGTAATGCTTTTCGGAAGGTTTCCCATCCAATGTTTTTTAAAACCCAAATTTTTTTTGTATAGGGTAGGTAAATATTAAGCTCATAATTGCTTCTCCTGCATAGACAGTTTCCATGCAGAGTGAGGAGAAGCGCGTGCAGAGTTGTGCAATTTACTTGCTCTACTTTTTGCGAATAGCCCGTCCAAGTCACTTCTACCATCTATCCCGTGTGAGCGGAAGGTGGAACTTTGTTTGAGCAAATTTGAAGGGATGATAGCGGGAATGTGAGAAGTGCAGAACGTATGGAGTGAACGCAGCGACTGTGTACGAACTGTGAGTTATTGATATAAGTACCTTTTCCTTCAGGTGACAGGATTTTGATTTAGCTTTAAAAAAAAAAGTGCATAATTACATATTACAGCCCAAAGCTGAAATAGTGCAGTAAAGTTCCAAGTGAAGTTCTTCAAGTGCCGGTGTGAATCCATAATTATTGTGGTATTGCATACGGACATATATAGAAGTGTAAAAACGTAAGTATATCGTTTCTGGTATAAATTATTGTCATTACCATTTACATATGTAATGATATTGGACAGGCAACGGGGAATTTTGACAGAATGTTCTCTAAATTTTATGCTTAAGATCTCAACCAGGATAAATCCTATGGTGACGGTGCACACAAGTATAATCAAGCCGGTGTTTAATCTGAGGATGAAAGATGGTAAATGAGACGGAGATCAATGGGAACGGGAATTTGGACGGAGGACTTCCAGAGGTAAGAAACCCCAAAAAATGATGACATTTAAAATTTAATTTGGAAATAACAAAATAGGATTTAATAAATTGGGCTTACTTAATTTAACCGTGTTTTTGTTGTTGTTCTTGTTACTGTTGTAGTTGCGAATCCCACAGCTGGTTCCAACGACCCTTGAGAAATTGAAGGATTACTCGAATAACTTGCAGAGATTAACAATCCATCGACTTGAGAATAGTCTGAGAGCTTTTGAGGCACCCAGAGACACGAGTAATTTGTACCAGATCCATCCCACACAGCATCCTTTTATATTACAGGTGACTGATAAAACTCGGTAAAAATTTCCTCTGCTCCAATGTTGCACAATCGGAAGATGTTTTCCTTCTGAGAGAAAACAGCTTCGGCTGTGGAACATTTGACTTGTTTGCCTATCCAGCGACTACGTGTCGCCTCTCGTGCTTATCATTTATGTTTATTACTCGGAAATGCGTTGGAGGGAGGATTTTTGGAAATTGACTTCGGATGTGTGACCATTGACGTAATGGAGCGTTTCTGTCAATGACGAGATTTCATGTATGAATGGTCCGTGGGAAATTTTTTTCCTGACAGAGGAAATATTCTAATGTGGGAAAAGGGAAAATGAGAATTAAGTAGATGTTAAAAATTTATTTAATTATTAGGTGACTGTTTGTTTGAAATGAGGGGAAGGTATGTTGGGAGTTAATTAAAGGGTTGTATTTTCCAGTTTGTTCGAAACCCGCAGACAGGGAAAGTCATTAGTTACAAGGAAGTGGAAACTTCGAGTATTGGAGAAACATCTAAAAATTCATTGTCTTTAACGCGAGCTCCTGGACCACAGAATGAGTCTGTTAAGGGAAATTCCACTAATCTTCCGTTTTGGCCAGGGGGATTTGATGATGAGAAGAAAGCCTTCACTTCGAAATTTTCGACGGATACGAATTTGGATCTAGATGAATCACAGATTAATGCAGAATTGTTTGGCCAGGGTAATTTTCTTTATTTCCGTTAATTTTGTGACATTTGATGATGGGATGTGAAGATATGCAATCTAGGGTTTTGGTATCCCTTTTAGATCTATTGCAGTCTCCTCCAGGATTACCTACTGTTCGACTGGAATTCGCGGATTCTGCAGTTCAGAGTGAAATTAATGATTTCTCCTCGCTGTCTTTAGAGGTGATTTGAAATTGAAATGAAAGGAATACAGCATTAATTCAAATGAGTATTTATTATTTTTTTCTTGGTTGGTTTTCTTTTTTGCTTTGTTTATTAGGAAGACAGCAAGGCCTTAGATTTTTGGCAGGGCAAAGCAAAAACGGAGATACAAATTATCGATTCACCGTCACTCGCCAAACTTGCAAAGAAAGAAAGCAGCTTCAAACGCCTTTTGCGGGAGTTGCCAGATGAGATTTCTATTCCTTCAGCTACAGTAAGATCTTAAACTTTGTTAGACTTTCAATTCTCGTCTTCCTACATGTATTAAAAAGGTAATATATGATTTTTAAATGACTGCATGTGCTTTTGGCATTTCTTAGGACCCCAGCGAGATGGAACGTGTTCCAGTGCTTAAAATCAGCAAAACTCCTGCAAATTATAAGTCTTCCATTTCTCTTCCATGGGCCGAACCAATAGATGTATCTGTTCCAATGTCCGATTTTCACGACAAAGTCCCTGATATGGCATTTAAATTTCCGTTCGAACTAGATACATTCCAAAAGCAGGTATGATTACAATTATACTTAAGATGTGAATTCAGAGTTTTTAAAGTCGGTTAAACTTAGGCACGTGTGAAGAAATTGATCTGATAGCTGTTTTTGTTGATGGTTTGGAATTATTTCTTTTAGGCAATCTGGAAACTGGAGGAACATGAAAATGTTTTTGTTGCTGCTCACACATCGGCGGGCAAAACTGTGGTTGCTGAATATGCGATTGCCCTATCCGTTAGGCATATGACGAGGTATATTTTTGTCGGCAGGATTTACATGGTTGTTTCTTACAAATTTGTCATGAGTTAAAAGCCTTGTAAACTATCTCCATTAGGACGGTGTACACTTCACCAATAAAAGCACTCTCCAATCAGAAGTTTCGAGATTTCAAAAATAATTTCGAAAGTGTTGGATTAATAACCGGCGATGTTCAAATTAATTCTGCAGCATCGTGTCTTATTATGACTACAGAAATATTGAGATCAATGTTGTACAACGGTTCTGATGTTATAAGGGATCTAGAATGGGTGATATTCGATGAAATACATTATCTCAATAATGAAGAAGTAATTTTACAAAATTAAGTTTTTTCTACAGATAAGATGCAATTTATTTTAGAAACGAAGGTCTTTAAGTTTCATTTGATTTACTTTTCAGAGGGGTCATGTATGGGAAGAAGTTTTAATCATGTTACCACAGCATGTAAGCATCATTATGTTGAGTGCCACCGTTCCCAATGCACTTGATTTTGCTAACTGGGTTGGAGAAATAAAAAAGAAGAAAATTTATGTAATTTCGACAACGAAAAGACCAGTTCCTTTGGAGCATCATTTATACACTGGATCAGGAGGCAAATCCAGAAATGAACAATTTCTTATTCTAGATGGCTCTGGTAAATTTATTAAGAAAGGGTGAGTCTTTTAGTTGGTTTCATTCATGCCGACTGTTTTGTTTTTAGGGTAGTGTATCGTAGCAATGTATACAGCTGTAGCAATTGTTTATCTTTATTGGCATACACATCATGTATAGCTCAATCTCTTTAGCTCTAGTTCAACCTTAGTAAAAATCGGTCCAGTAGTTTTTGAGAAAAAAACATTTTTGGATTAACATTACAAAACATTGGAGTAACGACGGGTAGCTGCATAATACCTAGCTAGACTGTGCTTCTCATACCTCTCCACCCTCGTGGGGTGGGATACGTCTTCATTTGTAACGATCTTTCAGAATATAACGCTGCAATGTTTGAATAGATACGATGACGCGAAGGAGGCCAAAACTTCAAGAATGTCAAAACATCAGCAAAGCTTCGGTCCTAGAGGAAGTCAAAAAAATACTAGTGATAACTTTGAAAAAACGCTCTATGTGGGATTAGTTTCACACCTGAAGGAAAATGTTAGTTAAAACTTCTTACTATGCACGATTTTCAAAATGTTTTTTTGTAACGATTCAATGATTTTCTAAAATATTCCGATCAATAATCACAACACATGAAATTTTAGGACAATCTTCCAGTAGTTATTTTCACATTCTCAAGAAACCGCTGTGATACATACGCGCAACTTCTCAGCTCCACAGATTTATGCACTGGGGCACAAAAGGCGGAAATTCATGGATTTTTTCAAAAAAGTATTAGCAGACTTAAAGGATCCGACAAGGAGCTCCCTCAGGCAAAGATTTTGAAATGTTGAATTATCAAGCTAACGTCGAATTATTTTTGATGTGTGGAATAACAATATGGGTTTCCTCCTTAGGTATTAGTAGTACAAGAAATGTTGAAGAATGGTGTGGGTGTTCATCACAGCGGAATTCTGCCAATTTTGAAAGAAGTTGTGGAAATGTTGTTTCAGAAAGGCTTGGTCAAGGTAAGTTGCTTTAAGAGTTGCTGCTGAAGTTGATAATATCATCGATGAAATGGATTTGTGTGTTTACTCAAATTCTAGCTTCTATTTGCAACTGAAACCTTTGCTATGGGCGTAAATATGCCAGCTCGAACTGTTGTGTTTGACACCATCAGAAAACACGATGGCACACAGTTCAGAACACTCAATCCGGCGGAGTACATTCAAATGGCTGGTAGAGCTGGTCGTCGAGGTCTTGATACCACTGGAACAGTTATAATTCTATGCAAGAATTTCGTTCCCGATATGATGGAACTACAAGCAATGATGCAAGGTAAAGCGGCGAAGTTGGAATCACAGTTTCGATTGACTTACAGTATGATTTTGAACTTGCTACGGGTGGAAAGCCTGTCTGTGGAAGATGTGATGAAAAGAAGCTTCTTGGAGGCTGGAACTCGAACTTTGAAAGTGGAGGATATCAAGAAAAAACTTGTAAGTGTGAAAGAAAAGCTCGATGAGTTAGATTTTGAGCCCAGAAATCAAGACCTCCAAGATTTTTATAACTTGGTTAAAGATTACTTGCAAATTCGTGATTCCATGACGGTAAGTAGCCACTATGAGTTTTTATTATAATTGTCGTTTACTTGTACGCGGATTTTTTCATACATTCAGTTAATGAAATACATCACACTTGTCTTACAGGATGCAATAATGAGACATCCGCGAATGACAAAGGAATTGGGTCCCGGTCGATTAATAATCTTTGAATCTTTGCCTCTCTACAATCCCAGAATAGGAATAATATTAAATCCCATGAATGTCAAAGAGGGTGGCCTGTCGGTGAAAAAGTTTAGAGTTCTGACATTAATTTCCGACGACGATAGAGCAAGTCTAGACAATTTAGATTTCAAGATCTCAAATATGCCCAATGCCGATCTCCTGGAAGGATTTAAGACTCCGGACATACTCGATAGGAAATTTCGTTTATTTTTGTATCACGCTCATGACTCATACACAGAATTCGTTCCTAGACAGGAAGAACACCACTACCCAAAGCATACTCTGCTAACCATAACTGGAGACCATATTTTAGAGCTACTTCCTGATGTTTGGAGATTTGATGCGATGATGATTGAAAATGATCTTAAAAAACGGGAGCTGCCCAGGTTTAGGTTTGTTGGAAATTAGAATTAATCTTGAAGTAAAAGTGTTGGCTTAGGTTTAGTAGCATATTTATCAATTATCCAAGCTTAAATACTGACTTTTGATTCAGAAATGACTTACCTGGTCAAAGTTTAATGGACCTGTTGTTACATTTGCAAGACTACAATGCTAAAACTGTCAGACGAGAAATTCAGATTGGTTTATTTCGACCTCTTCAGCAAACACTTGGTCATCATAAAGGTTTGGATATTGACATTCAGAAAGGAATCATCAGAATTGACCAGCTCAGATCATATCTAAAAAGTAGAAATTATTTCGACACTTATCCGAACTTCCTTCACCAGGTAAATTAAACCTGTGCCATTGTGCATGGTTCAAAATCTAAACTTACAATTAACATAAGCACATTCGTTTACTTGATTTGTTTTTATTCTTGACACCTTTCAGTTTCGTGAAGTATTTTTTTACATGAGATTAGTAGATGAGAAAAACCACTTGGAATATCTTATGAGTCCAAAAAGTTTGCGACTCCATGAGGAATACCAAGCAAGGATAGCTGTCTTACAGAGGCTGGGGTATATTGATTCAGAGAATTTAGGTACTATAAAAATAATAACTCATGCAAAAGAAAAAATGAATGAAAAAATATCATTAGTAATTTCCACACGTCTCTGCAAATTCATAACACGTGACATTCTGTCTTTCAATTTCGGTATTCGATAACTTTTACGTTTCAATTTCAGTGCAACTTAAAGGTCGTGTGGCTTGTGAAATGGGTAATCAAAATGAACTTATGGTAACAGAACTCATTTTCAACAATGTCCTGTCTGACTGTCCACCTGTAGAAGTTGCAGCATTGCTTTCATGTATGGTATTTGAAGCTAAAAATGTTCCTGAACCAAAATTAATGCCTGATGCGAGACTGAAGCAGGTATGGAAAAATATTACATAAACATTTAATTACACGAACAGTAACAAATTAACCACATGATTTTGTCAACAGAAAGTCGAAGATATCAAGGATTTAGCACGAACTATTGGATCCGTACAGCGAGAATGTGGAGTTAGTGAATCAATTGATGCTTACGTGGAACAATTTAAGTTTGGTTTAGTGGAGGTCGTTTACGAATGGGCTCAAGGAAAAGTTCGGAAACTTACTATTCTTACTCTGCTATTCTTATTGGAAAATTTTGGTTTATATACATGCTCAATTTGTGGTGTTTACAGCCTTTCGCGAATATAATGAACTTAACAGAAGTCCAGGAGGGTCTAATTGTTCGCACAATTCAGCGGCTGGATGAAATGCTCAAAGACGTTAAAGATGCAGCTCGGATTATAGGAGATCCGACGCTAAAAAAGAAAATGGAAGAAGCGTCTGAATGTATAAAACGTGATATTGTTTTTGCTGCTAGTCTTTACACCCAGTAATTTGGTCGCATCATGTTAGATGCGGAACTCTTGGCGTAAGAAGTACAGTCAGCTGATTTCACTTACAAGTAGGCCAATGCAACCGTGAATAGAAACCATACTGGAGATATGGACAATGAAATTGTGTTACATTGTTTGTTACTTTGTTAACTTAAATTGAGTGCCTTAAATCAGTCTGATAAGAAATAATTTAATTTCCTGTTTTTGTTTTGGGGACGAATAAAAATTTATAAATTGCTGCAATATTTTTTAATTCGTCAGTCTGTATTGTAACCACAAAATCTACACTTAATTTAAAGTAGAGAAAAGCAAGTTAGTTACTCGGAACTTGCGTTTAGTTTTCAACAATATCTCTCTGTTGTTCACAAAATATCATCAGCGAACGGTCTAATGGGGCAGTGTGAGACGGTCGTGCTAAATCGGAGAAAATCTGAAGTTACAGAGAGAGACTTTATTGACGCTGCTTCTCAATAGAAGTAACCCTTTTGGACAGTATTCTACTTACAATGCTTAAACAAATCATTTAATTAGTATGAATATTATATCTTATTAAGCTGATTACTTCAAATGAAAACACTATTGTAAAGATCTAAATTAATATTATTTTAAGCTTTTAGAAAACCCACCTTATTCTGTGTTGAATATTCCAGGATCAACTGGGTTATCTTCGAATGCACAAGGTTGACCTTATAAGAGGTAGGAATGAAGGTAGTATAAGGAAAGAACTTAATTACAGGCTTCGGGACAGGAAGAAACTTCATTGCAGTTTGCAGTAATTACTTTATTCCCAGTTAAAACGTCTCCTTTCAATAACAATCTCGGTGTACTATGAACCATGACCCACCTAGGAATTTCACATGGTCTAATAGTATTGTAATGCTCGACAATACCTACTATGAATGCAAATTACAGTTATTTCCGGTGTGCCGTCCTACTCGCGTCCTCACCAAATACCATAGAATGAGTTCCATGGCTGACATTATTTTGATTTTTTGAAATAAGGGCAGGAAACAGATTCAGTGTTTATAAATAGTATTCATATTTCAAGGCAGTATCACTGTAAAATAACAAAGGAGATCCGTCTTTACTACAGTATAATGTACTGGTCTGACTGTAAAAGAATACCTTATAAAATACGAAGTGAATTTGATGCATAACTTATGATGGCTCCGGAGGTTCATTGTATTATTGCTTTTCGTTCCAACCATTTTTACGTTGCTCATTCTGAAATACATGCTAACTTGCCATGATTGATAGTTGTGTATTAACCTTGATTGGGAATGAAATCATCCTCTAGGTAACGTTACTACGAATATGTAATTACATTAGTTTACTTGATGCCTATCCATTACAAATGGCTTGTAAATTAAAGCATACTCTCATAACAGTGCCAGCATAATAGCCAGCAATCCTCAGGAAATTCACAAGGCTGTAGAAGGTTCTTAGGTATTACCAGAAATATTAATGATTTGTCATCTTTTTTATGTACCTGTAACCATCGGAAATTCCAACTTGAACGTTGAAAGTGTGTAAACACTACTAATCAGGATCACAAGACACTACACTTATCTCCCATACAGTAAATGAATTTTTACGAACCAGAACTAAATTGCTTGAATAGAAATTGTCTTCACATACAGTCGTAGCTCCATATGTACCTATTAGTACATTACAGCCCGCAGGGTCACTCATCAAATGAAAGTTGCATCAGGTCAAGTATACTGTACATACACAGACACTGTAATATTTTAGCAGCTGCTACAGTAATAATTACCTCATTAAATTCTATTCTCAAAACATTTTTCATTCTAATTGAATTAAAGGGAAAGGATGACGAGTTTACATTTAGCAATAATAAGTAGACAAGGGTGCAAAAGTGTGAACAATGAATATGAACTTAATGGGCTTGAACATTTATTTGTTCAAGCTATACAGGACAGGCAACTATTAAATTTCAAATTATAGGCGTCCCTGTTTCATTGCAGTCAACCTCTGGTTGTGTATTTATTATTAGCCACACACTATTCTACAGAAAAGTTGAGGACAAAATGATTTAAAGCATTAAATCTGAATCAGTCAAGTGTTCTCCTTTATTTCTGTAAATTAACACTATTTTCCCAACAGTTCTATAGTATATTTGTATACGGAATTACTTAATTCCTGGAAATGTATACATATCATTCCAGCAGCCGTTCTGTGTCAATTTAAGTTATGCTTTGCTATAACATTCAGGTCTGAATTGCGTTATGTTCTTATTTTTTTCAGGACAATTAGGAAATTCCTTTTTGGGGTAAAAATGCTTCCGGCAGTTTCCATGAATTATGTCGAATTAGTATGATGCTAAAAACTAATGTGTGAATGCAGTAACTACACATGACATTCGTTTGAAAGGAATTTTATTTGACAAAAATCGCTGTTTTGTTTTGTCAGTATACTACCGGCATATCTTTACTGTACACATTTTATATTTACTTGATGAATAATGTACACAGGCATATCATCGACGGTAAAGATGACATTTGTTTATATTTGCTGTATCATTCGAGGCCTCTTCATGACTAATTGCTCCCCCGCTGTAATAGCACTCACGAACTTCCAATGTATGCATATGATTAAACTTTCAAATTCACAGTCTAAATTTGACATCCTAGTACTATTAGCTTCAATAATGATTGTTTCACAGGATGATGATGATTCTATTTAAGCTAATGGAAATAGTGCTCTTTATTGTATTGGTTGTGTTGGCAGATTCCCATTTGTTCGACGAGTCCAAAGTCTTATTCTAAGCATATTACCAACTACAACTTACTGTAAGTACCTTGAACACTAGCTTCAGCAAAATTACTTTTTGGTTGAATGGTAGGCCATGAATAAACCTATTTCAATTTGCTTTGCTCCTATAGCCCAAGTATATATACATAGAGTCAAGTCCCTTGTCACTACAAAAGCTTGAGCTGACTAATGCTGTCACGCAGTCTATAAAATAGCTTTCCAGAGCTTGTATGTGGATTTACGTTGGTGTGTGACACATTTCAAAACCGTTCAACTTTCAGTTTCTTTCCATAATTAGTAGTACAGTAACAGTTCAAGACTGTTGAAATTTGGCTATCTCCATCCGATAGTACTGTCCATAGTGTTACGTGTGTGAATCCCTCAAATATTATTGATTGTTTACATTCCTTTTGGAATACCAAGGAGATTGAAACGTTAAATCCACCTATACAAATATGGCTCAAAAAACGTTCATACTAGGATACACGATTCTGGCTGTCACTATGACTACCCTAGCTAGCCCTCCAAAGCTTAGGGAAGAAACGCAGCCAGTGGGACAAAGTGCTTTTGGAAACTTGAAGCTTACTTTTGATAGTCCAGGTAAGTCCTTAAAATCCAATTAATCCTACCCGTACCCCACAATCCCTCCAACCATTATATGTCTTAATTTTTTTTCTTCCCTCCATTCCAACAGATGACATCCCATCGGCATTTTTTGATGAGCCCAGCAAAACTCGACGTGATGCCGCAGAGGAAAGTCCGAAATCCCCTACCCCCAGAAAAATATACCCGGGCTGTAATGATGGTAGTGGGGGGATGTGTGTTCCTCAGAATGAGTGTCCAGCTGATAAACGTCCAGAGAACTCAAGTCCAGGAGCTTGCAAACCCAACTATGAGTGCTGCTTTGATGGTGAGTGGAAAGTTGTTAATTGAGTAGTAGCAAGAATAACTCTAGAATATTGTGGGAAAAGCATGTAAATAGCAGTAACTTTTTCTTACGCGTCCAGCCACACTGACGAGTGAACATTGGAGGTAATGCAATTACTTACATTACTTAATTACAGTGCCTGTGTCTGACAAATCCTGTCAAAGTAAGGGAGGTGAATGTGTTGCAGCCAGTTTCTGTGGAGGAGCGCCAAAAGCTCAAAATACTGAGTGCAGTGGAGTAAACGGTCAAGTTTGCTGCATTCTAGTTTAAAAATCAAATGATAGTTTTAAAAATTAAGAAAGTATTTTGACGCATCCGTTGACAATAATTATTTAAAGGACTGCATTTATTTTGAATATCTCTTTCTAAAATAATCCCCGGACGAACTATAACAAAAAATGAAATCTCTCTATTATATTTCTCCATCTCCCATATACCATCTTTTCGGACTGCGAAAATCCATGCGGATTTACCAAACATCCCTATACCTTGAGACATTGTGTAAGGTGGTTCATAAGTTGATTAAATGACTGGCTGAGCATATTGCATTGGAGCGGGGCAAAATTATATTAACTACTGGTTCTTGTATAAGCAGCTCTGCTTAGGATACTTGTCTCAATTAAGGGGGATAGTAATTATATGTAGAGAATGAATAAATTACATATTATGTTTAATAATTAAACATATACTTATTTATCGATGTGCAGCAACAAGGTACACAGCGCTGATAAGCAGTGTTCAAAACAAAAAAAGCACAGTGAGATTCTATCCCGTGCATTTAATTTCCTAAGAGGTAAATAAAAAAAAAATATTCTTATCATATGTACAATGTTCTATTATGATTGAATGTTTTTTTTTTCTCCCTTTTGCACTGATCCTGTACACAGAATATATTCTGTGTATGTGTATGCGGCAAGCCTGAAGGTGGCTGTAGGGTCAAGTATGACCTAACCAGTCCATATATTTCCTTCGGGCTATTTCACTTTAGTTATTTAAATGATTTTATATCCCTGAGCGTTTTTCCTGATAATTTATTTTCCTCACAATAACTTGAATCTCATTTAGTGTGTTACAACATTTTTATACTTTTACAGATTAGAAGACTACAGCATCAGCTACAACAGTAATACTGTAAGACAAAAACATTAACAATAAGTGAACATCTGCCTCTCCCACTCGTCCTCCCTTTCATCAAAATTAAAATCCTTACTTGCACGTCATCGTCATCGTGTCTATTTGTTTCCTTCGAAATTCCCAAACTTGAGCGTTTTTATTCACGTCATGCATGATACATCATCAATGACTGAACGTATCTTTTATTTTCTCACTGCCTCATTATTATAAACTTAGATACTTTCTTCCACTTGTTTTATGACCTAACATATCCTCAACTCTGCAGCATCTCTCTCTTGCACTTTGGGGAGTTCAGAGTCAGTCCCTGTATAGCCTGGCTTGTTGTATTTTCCATTCCCCTCCTATCACACTGGATCATGTAAACTTTAAGGGTTTAATAGCATTTAGTAAAACAGGCTGTCAATAAACTACAAGTCTACAACTCATCAGTGTTTGTTTTCTTACGTTCCTATGATTTGTTGATATGTGAGGGGATTCTGCAACCTGTTTCATTGAAAAGCTTGGGATTTAATTAGACTAAAGCCTGTCGAATTTCTATTGTCATTATTTGACAGGTATCCATCCAGATCTGCATGTGAAATTGTTTAATTCCTTCACAGTGACTAGTGAGAGGTTTAGAAAGGGTGGAGACGGCTGGGAATATGAGAGGACTCAAAAAGAAAAAAACTATCTCTTAAGTCTGTATACATATACTCATTTGGTCTCCTTCTGGTGTATCAATCAGCGTCCAGCTACATAGATAATTATATGTATGTATATGTATGGCACGGAGTTGTCTGTATGAAGACACATAAGTATATGTACATTAGGGACACCGGGGTCAATCAAGAGACTCCAATTCTTGAATAGTACCAGAGCTCAAAGCACCTGAACTTAGTCATAGATAAATACATAGCACATTGTTTCTCAACAGTTTGCGTGTTTTCAAACAATCTTGGAAATTAATTCTGATTGGTCTTTCCTTTCTTGAGAAAATTTTGGAATGTGATCCTAATCGAAGAATTTAAACGAATATGGGTCTAATGGTTCCGTCAAGCTGCTCATCAAAGCTTTTCTGGCTCAATAGGAACGAAACCCTAGCATATGTTCACGCGCCAAATCAGTGACTTATTATATGTACATATCTTAAGTATACAGTACATATCACAGAGTATTTACTTTTTCTAGGGGTTTGAATAAAATTCCTCAGAAATTGTAGTGATGTTACCAGCATTCATCCCTCACTCGTACTGGCACGGATGGAGGTAAAATATTCAGCCAGCGGTACCTACACATAATGAATAGTATCTAGTACCATACTGTGAGACGGGATATTTTTCTATAAATAATTTCTCTTGAAAGATTTATATTTTTATGAAATTGATCCCATCCATGAATTTCCATCGGACCTCATACCCTGGCTAAGTTTTCCATGGAGTTGAGAGAGGAGAATGGAGATAAATTTGAATATTGAGACCATTTGGTGACCAGGTTCAGATTTGAGAAGAGTTCATGATTTTTTCTCTTTTTCTTCTGATTCCTCAGGGTATGGTTGTGGAGCTCTTTTGCATGTAATTTAGAGCCTGGGGTGCCAATGTATTTATGATGAGAAGCGCATCACATTATGCATGCAAATGAAATTCAACGGTTTCCTTCCTTTGGTAAAGCCTTTATATACACAGCTAAGGCTAGGAGGAATGAGAAAGAGGGGGAGAGAGAGAGAGAGAGAGAGAGAGAGGGAGAGAGAGAGAGCTGACGATGAATACCGGTGGCCGGCGGGCTGGATGACTGGCACTGCCGCGGGAAACTAACCAAAGAAATTCTAAAAGAAGTCCACACCACAATGGTCTTACATCATTCACCAGACCTGAGCATTTATTTGCCCATGGCCATTCCATAATGTATAACTACCCTCACCTACATCCTCACCAGTCAAATACATCACCGGTCATAGAGGTGGACGACGAGCTTAAATATCTTCATATGTGTTACTTACCTGAACAATAATCGCTCCGTCGCTCATCCCAATGCAATCATACAATAAACATCCTGTATATATAAAAAGCCAACTCACAACAGCAGCATAGCAATTTTCCATAAACCCTCAAAGAAAACTACGACCAACGACCAGAAGGAAGACACAGAGAAATTCCACACCCTTCTGACTCGATCCTATAAACACCGTATCTCTGGACAGCAGCATCTGCACATCTTGTCTTCCCTCTCTCTTCATCTCTCTCTCTCTCTCCCTCTCTCTCTCTCTCTCAACCTTGTGTCCAAACTGACAACTGGAATTTCATCCTGGAGGACCTGCCCTAGCAGTGGGACTGACAAGTGTGATTTTGTTTCGCCCGTTCAAATATAAATAAATCATGTAAGATTTTCTCACCCCGACACCTCTTACAACTCACTTGTCTCACAGTACCCCAGATATTATCCCACCTGTGAACAGTAATTATTACACATCTGCAAAAATTAGATTTACTACTCGAAAACTTGTTCATTACCGTAGCGTAAATCTAGTCCAGTGGAGAGTAGTCCCTCTGTTAATGAGAAATTACAGGATTGTAAATTACTTGTCTCACTTTTGTCCGATTCATTAAAATGAATGTGATTGCAGACTGAATTGACACGAGAGGTAATAACTCTTCCTGCTCAATGGATTTATGTGAAAGTTGAACTTATTATTTGGAATTGATTAGGTCTAAAAATTGTAGTTTTAGGTCTGAGCCGATGACAGTAATTGAAGTTGATAGTTTACATGCTCAACTCCTGCTGGGCTCCCTTGTCACAATTCCATTCTTGGCGGGTAAGACGTGTACGAAGTATGAATGGTTATGACACACCGTCTCAGAATATGTCAAGTTAGTGCCTAACGAACTTTAACCTCTTTTTGTTCTACGTAAACTGAAACCATTTGTATTATTCCTACATACGCATTTTTACCATTCTCAATTCATCCCAATGAAGGAACGTTTGTGGAAATGATTAGAATTATTTCTATTGAAATATATGCTCCGTGTATTTGCTCCTCTCATCTCATTTTCGAATTTTCCCGAAGGCATCCCCTGGAATAGGAAAACACCCCTTTAACAAAATCCTACTCGTTTCCCAACTCACAAGTTGAGTGAAAAAAAAAATTGAGAAATCTGAATTACGGATATGGTTTACTCGTACAAATTTAGTTATAAGAAAGTTACATCCAACTCCTTTATCTCATGACTATATGCATATGTAGATACATACGTTGAGGGAAGCAAAAGGAGTTTTCTTGGACTGTGCCCATTCATTACTACTAGGTGTACGACGTTCTGTTAATATGGTAATGCAGTTTGATAAAAGGTGAGAGTGCCTGGCTTCCCTGCAAGACATCCCATAACACATGGGGAGAAAAGAAGAGCACATTGTCAAGATGGGCCTGCCATGGATGTATGGATGGAAATCCTACATCAAAACTGTAAACAAAACAAAAAAGTTATACAGAGATCCTTCCCCGCTTCTACGTCTAGTACAGAGGATCCTATCCTCGACTTTTACTCATACTGTACTAGTAATACATGGGAAGGAGCAAGACTCAGATAGACAGACAATTCTTATTTCTTACGTATATTTTGAGACTGCCTAATAAAGCGCGTGCCAACTGCCTTGGGTGTCCAATTGCTCCACTCTACTTGGATTCTTGTTTGTCTCTCACACATAGTTCACCACAGTATCTCCTTCTTGAGACCATTTGAGAAGCAAACAATGGCTAGTAATGAGTATTATTCATCGGTTAATTCCCTACCCCGCCTCAAACATGAGATATTTATATGATACAGTTTTACCTGTCAATTTAATTCAATCCACGCACAGTCCATTCACGTTGACTCTCTCGCATTGTTTTCCTCAGCTATTAAGGCTTTTGAGTCAGCACCTGTTTTTTTTTTCGTATTGTTGTCCCCATGGATCTACAATAATGCAAGGCATTCTTCCCCTTAACTAGCCATATAAGAGAGGGAAAATAGACGGGAAAACTCTTAATCATCATTGAGGCAAGTAATTGAAAAAGATGTGTGTGTGTGTGTGTGTGCCCGACGTCAGGTGGATAGCATTAAAAGGCTGTGACATGTCCTCTCCTAATCCCTCTCAAGCCTCTGATGGATCCTCTACATTTATGAATGGACTTACACACTCTCCGGCTTCATTTACACAAAGAGACAAGAACATGTTGGAGGAATCAACGAAGCTGTCGTCACTGTCGGCATTCAATAGAGTTGCTTGTCATGCAAATGTGGAGTCAAGTTTATAAATCACAATAGAAATTGCCGAGTGTATGTTTTGGTGTATGAAAAGGACGCTCCGCTATTCTCCCATTGTCAGGTTGAGACACAACACTGAGGGGGGAAAAACATTGAGAGAGACAAGTCATATAGGACTAAGTATAGATATACCTATCTACTCTTGGCGGTGTATGATGATGATGTGATGAGCTCCAAGAACCTTTGACTTGATATGAATCGTTTTGGGTTTCATTACAATGTAAAGAAGGGGATGCTTCAAATTATCCTCCGTGATTAATTTGATTTAAGAAAATATTCTTTTTAATTGCCCCCGTCCCTCCTCTTCACTTCCGAATAATTAAACCGGCTTTGAACAAAAATTAATTGCTCGATGATTTACACAAAACAATTCAAATAAGCTCTCAATTCAGTCCTGAGAGTGGTCAGTCAGAGGTTGATAGGACTCCTTTGATGTGCGAGGGGAATAAATTACGTCGTTAAATATCACGGGGAGGGAAATTGTTACATCCCGGCTATACAGTATGCCTCCTATTCTATTCCCTATTGGTAGCTCCTCTATGCCGTCGTCCATCTGAGTAAACACTAGTTGGGAGAACCCAGCTTATTCTAATTTACTCTTCTTTGTAGATATGCGAAGACGTGAGGGAGCGTGAAGTGGAGAAAAATCAAGCGGCTATAAACTTTACGACTTTATTCTCTTTAGTAATGGTTATTACTTGATGATCTCGAGAGAAATCTTGGAATGAAGCTAATTTTTATGCAATTCGTGTCAGAAATATTGAATATGCATGGGATGATTACATTTCCCAGTCTGTCTCTCTCCTCTGACCCTTTATATCTAGATGTTATTAAAAGCCGTGGAGATTTTTTTTTTTTTTTTTACAGAGGAACAGGACCCAAGTACGGGATTCATTTTTATATCAGAAGGTATCAAACATGTTGTCAGAGAATTACTTGGTGAAATTTTTCAATTTAAAGTCGGCTCGGGCTATGGCTAGTCTGGACGGTAATTACTTGTGCGAGATCTCTACTACTACTACTACCCAGCTCACTTATTGTACCTGTACACAGGGGATGTGTCTCCGTACATACACACAGAGAGACTCACAGGCCGGGATTAATGACTGCAATTACTTTTGATGCAAGTATATACATACACGTAGTGGATACATGGAGTCATACGAGAGAGAGAGAGAGAGAGAGGATTAATGAGTATGCAGAGGGGGGTGGATTATTCTAATATGAATTTCTATATGATATCCAAGTAAAGGAAACGTTGTTTCAGGTATGGAACTAGTTTAAGAAATTTTTATAATCGTGTGAGACTTCTGGTTCTGCGCAAGGATAGAGCAATCTGAGCACACATCAGATATATTTCACTTACGCTAATTAAAATCCCTTGGAGACCTGCCTGATCGACAGAATATGAGCTTTTTCAATGACTACAAAAGCGTAATGAAGGTTTAAATAGCATGGAATTCTCCTCTCGTGTGTCATAATTTACACAAGTAATACAAAACCAGTCGAACTACCATTCCCCAAACATCCAACAAAAATACAAAAGACCAGACCCCTTGAGCGTCTGCAGTAATAACAAATGCAATGAAAAACCAATTCCAAATAGTAGAAAATATATGTGCAAGAATGTAATAAAGTTTCAAATTTCCTGTTCTAATTCAAATTTAATTTCTAAAAGATATAGAAGAGCGTCTCTCTCTCCCTCTCTCTCTCTCTCTCTCGCTCTTCTTCATAAGCCCTGCAGAAAAAATCCCAATAGAATGAAATCCTCAGTTTATGTGTGTGTGTGTGTGTGTGTGTGTATGTGTGTGTGTGTATCTGTTTGCGTGTATGTGTGTATATATGTATACGCGAGGGAAAAAATGAGGAGAGTTCTCCTAATAATTGAAGTACAAATTGTATGCAAATTGATTTAATAAATTACGCGTGTAACAGTCTTGGGCAACTTGCAACTCTCGCGGGATTATAACTTACATATATGTAGCTCAATGTTGTTGGCTGTACACTAACCTGGCAGAAAATACCTGAAAAAAAAACAACCAAGTTTGGAATTAAGGTGAAAACAACCATAGAAGGCGTGAAACATCTCTCTCGTCAGAATTCTTCCCGAGCCATTTCTTGAGCGTAGGCTTCATTTTTTTTCCCTTGTCACCTACACTTCACATAGTAGTACTTGTGGCCTCAAGACGATCATCTACCTTCGCTTCGAGATATGGCTGTTTATATCTTGACAGAGATTTAAATTCGATTGTCGGGTCTCATTACCACTTCTTCTTCTTACTAACCGTCAAGCTACTTGTATAAACATCTCATTTCCACAATACAAAAAGTTTATCTTTTTGTCAAAGGAGAGTCTTCCCCATCCCCAACTACATTATTCCATGTAGGTGGCTCAAGGAGATGTAATTAAAATGTGTGTGTGTGTGTACATTTTAACAGGGATACGTCCTCTAATAATTATTACGTGAGAACATGATTGAATTAAAGTTGAGCATCTATTTGTAAGAATTAGCGGTCACTCCCGGATTCTCCTTCTACAATAATAATTCCACAGAGGATAAACCCCTTCAATTTTGTCTCCCAGGTGTGTTCGGAATTCTATTTGGACCTCAGAGGTTCAGGGAATTTTGAGAAATGAGGGGTAATGTGGACAACTCTGAGTTACTTCAGTTGTTACTACTTACAGTTGTTTGAATTATGACGGACGGACTGCACACTGAATTGCTGAGAGATTGATAGGCCCAAGAGAGAGAGAGAGAGAGAGAGAGAGAGAGAGAGAGAGAGAGAGAGAGAGAAATTATAACAATGCCTGGCCATTAGTATGTACAGAGTAAGGACTTACAGACAATGAACTGGCCTTATAGTGTAAGTTGGGATGCTGTAATCTTGATTTGACAAGATACAGACGTACATATGTCCCGACGCTTTATTTAGTACTGTCTTGGAGAAGCATGGGGCAGAGACGAGCTGAAGATCGTGTCTGTCATTTACGTTGACTATCTATACATGGACAGACTCATCATTGGTTCTTGGTTGGGGCCTGTTGGTTCAGACTGCTGCTTGTAGTATCTACATACGGCCTCGGAAGAAGTAATAGTGACTTTAACTACGAAAGGCATGGCATATCAGTGAATGTATTGTTCAGGCATAACATTGAGATGAAAGCAGAAAAAGTGCTCGGAGGCAGGTAGGCACATTTTGATGCCTATAAGCAACAACTACTAGGACTCTTTGAATGCACACACAATACCTGCCCACTCCATCCTCAATGAAGGTACATATCCTTGGACCATCTTTAATGCAATATAATATAATACAATTGGTTGGAGGCAGTGGAAATGTATGCGTACGAGTAGGATATGCCAGTATGGAGGGACTATACACGTTGTTGTGCTTTGTATGACGGGGGGAGGGAGAGTGAGAGGGGGGAAAAACTCACTACTACTGTAACTTCCATATGAGAAGGTAAGTACTGTATAAAGTTGAGCGACTTTCCATTCCATCTGTGTGTGTGTGTGTGTGTGTGTGTGTATTAGCCTATTTGCTCTCTTTTTCTTGTCTGCCCGTCTCTGAAGGGAGCTACATACGTATAATTCAATGTAATGGAAATGCCATGGATAATGTAGGCGGTGAGTAGTTTCTCCTCAATATCAACATTAACGCTCTCCTTTGCAGAGTAGGAGTCCCTACGTTTACAAAAGTGCCTAGTGATGTACATGCAAAGAGAGTTTATGTAAGATACGGCTTATGTATTGGACCCGTGGTCGCCCGGGGCCAAGCTCCTCTCTGATGACGGAGAATGCCGGATTTGGCCAACAGGCATTATTAACCCAACTTTGCCTGGAACGAAACGAAAAGCATTCGCTTGGTGCTCGGGCTATAATACTGTATGTAACGCATATGTGTACCCTTTCCGAGAGAGACTCCTGTATACTCGACGAGCTAGATTTTACTCTCTCATATTATACTTAACTTATACATACCTACCCCCATAGTAGTGTAAATACCATGTATGAGATAACTATTGAATTGAACCAACTTCAGGCTTACGTGGTATTTTTGCTTATATGTAGACATTGTTCAATTCAATAAATACGCATATATACCAAACAAGAGCTGTCCTAAGGGTTTGCTTCCCTGCCTGTGACTGCATGCCCCTCTCTCCAAGTAGTTTAACTATACTTTGAGCGGTTTTAGGGCTCGTCATCGTCGTCGTCGTCGTCGTCGACTGTCGTCCAACACCAAGGTGCGTACATACTATTAACATTGGTATCCTCAAGCACAAAGCATCACTGCCAGCACATTTCCCGCAGTTCACTTCAACTCTCTGAAGCAGACTTCGCTCATACGACTCCAACGAGGAGAAGAACAGGAGGAGAACGCCTCTCCACTTTTTCAACTTCTTTCACTCGCCTCTCGGATAACTCCACAGCTCGTTCCCTCTCACTCTCGTTCCTCAGTCGGATATGGAGCGGCCAGTCGTCGACTTCACGCCAGCAGACACCCAAAAACAATCCCACGTGTTTTTTCCTTTCCATTGAATTCTCTTCCTTCCTGTTCACGTCTCAAGTTCCTCTTCCTCCCTGGTTTTTTTTTTATTTACCAGGAAACCCACGTGACTCCTCATTACTACTACCACAACTCTCATTTAAAATCTCTCATAACTTATAGCCCCCCTTTTCTCCCTTCCAATAAGTCCACACGTTGGGATATATCACAGCTTCACACACCGGAGAGAAAGAGACTTTAGAGCCCTGATTGCTCTTGAAAGGTGCAGACGTACGAGTTGGGACTGCCAAATTACATTTCCACGTGCTTCTGTTACCGTCGGTCTCGGTGGGGGACCAGTATTTACGACCATGTAACTTTTCAAAGTGAATAGTTTGATTCAAGTCAGTCTCAGCGAGAGAAGCATTGTGGTTTTTAAGATTGGAAGTCTTGTTGTCCGTTCCTTCTAGTCTTTTCATGGTTTTAGACAATTTGGTTTTGAGCACACACACAAAAACTACTGTGGAATTCAAATTGTGACGGTATTTTGTACCAATCATTGTGAATTGTTTATGCGGATTTGAAAAAAAAATTTACAATTTACAAAAATGTTGGAATCATAAAATTAAGGTAGGAGGGCTTGAGACCTTTGGTGAGATCAAGGAATTTGAGTGTGTGCTGTAGAAACGGGATTCTACGGACGGGGATTCCACTTTTTTTCTGAGGATTATCGGACGCGGGAAGTTTATCCCGCCTTTGAAGTTAGCACGCTGGATCGGAAACCGATTGTACCCATTCCCAAGTCTATTATTATGGATACCGCCACGTGCCCCAAACGGTAAGCTCGAACATTGAATTTCTTGTGTTGGATTTATTTCCCACAGTACTGTTTCTGAGTAATTACTATGAAAATCAAATTATTATAAATCAAATCTTCAGGTTTAGAAATGTCCAAAAAAGTGTTGAGTTTTGACAAGGGAAATTTTAATGGGATAAAAATAATAATTTTATTCAAAAACCTTTTACAATAAAAAAAAATAAATAAAAATCATGCCGAGCTTGACTCCACACATAAAACTTGTATCATCAGTCATCTCAATGTTATTTACTGGTAATAGTCTGAAGCAGGAGAGAGTGGGTTGAAATCTCACGTAGAATGTGGACAATTTTTTTTTTTGATTGTCATGAAGATACGGAGTGGAAGATAGGATTCGGAGGAAGTAATGGTCATTGAGATTAGCATACAAAGCTTTCATTATAATTCAAATGGATTTCCCGTAATAGTAAAATCCCCTTTAAAATGCATGGGAGGGCGAGTGACAGAGCATGTACTTTTCCAGCTGATTTGAGATGAAAGTAATGTCTTAGCGAATGATACTCCGTGGAGGAGGGAATGGATGATAGTAATAGACAATAATGTATCGTAAACACGTAACCGAAGGAAAATATTTGGAAGGAATGTCCATACATTATCATGTAGAATTTGGTTGGGATCTGTGTAGACCTGCACTGTGATGTACCCAAGGAATAGGTAGATATCTACATATCAATGTAAAAGTATCTAACCAGGCTGAGTGTGTACTAAAGAAGACCTACACCCTCGGAGAGAGGAGACTTCATACAAGGGAAATTGTTCATTGTATTTCATGTGGAATGGGCCTGAATGTCTAGGAGAAAGACAAGCTTGCATATTATATTGCACATTTGTCATAGATTTTGACCGCGTATCGTCTATCTCGTTCACTTTAAGTAACTATACATTGGTAAGTACTCCCAGTTCCTGCTCCATGCAGACAAGCAGCACAAAGAGCCAGATAAAGGAGCCTACCATTATGATTATTATTGAACCTATCTGATGAAGTCCTGCTCCGAAAGTCCTTTGAAAGAGTTATTTGATCTGGCTCCTGGGGAAGTGCAGATGTTATCATCCGCACCAGCCAGTCACTATACGTTCAGATACAGAGAGAGAGAGAGAGAGAGAGAGAGAGAGAGAGAGAGAGAGAGAGAGAGAGAGAGCCTCTCTCCTGCACCCATCTCACTTATCGTACACATTCAAGCGATCAAACCTTCCATTATTATAAATCTACCGGCCTTTTTAGATGGGACCATACTAGCCCTGCAATTCTCACCATTTTGCATGCCCAAATTGCTACAAAATACCATCAACCTTACTAAACACTGAAATATTATCAAAACTCGCACGTAATTTCTATAAAGTAAATAAGTCATAAGCATTGGTTCAGCTCTAGGCGAGGTATTGCTAAAGACAACACAGTAGATGGAATTCCTCCTATTAGGAGCAAAAACCAAACAGACCCTTGATAAACATATGTATCTACATCATGTCGACAAAAAGTACTTCAACTTCCCTACCTCTATATATATACATGTCATGGAGACTGAAATGTTCAGTGGGGGGGGGGAACATTAGCATGCTGCAATGAGCAATGATGTGGTGACTATCAGTACAACTGTGCCAACGAAATTCTGAAAAGTTTCCAAGGCTTTGCATCAGTCCTAAAAGATAGTCCAAGAGCTGGAGGTTACATCAAAATATACAGTAAAGACAGTAGGGATGTACATCATTGGTCCTTTATGTGAGATAGGGAACCAGGAGGTAACCACCAGGCTTGTACATAGTAGAGGGAAAAGAAAAGATAGGCAGATACCCGGTACCCATCCATGGAAGGAAACTGAACTCTGCCATCATCACTATTATACTACATTATAATTCACAATAGAATGTCTTCCAGCCTGGCCTCGGGTCACTGTAGATCCATCCCTGAGTCCTGAGAGGTCCCCCTGGCGCTTCCCTGTAATAATAAACTCGAGCAACTCATCTCTTCTTTTAACTCTAGGCATGTGTGTGTGTTGTCCTATCAATTCCGCTCAGACTTTGCATTACGTCGCTCCCTGTAATGACGAGGAGGAAAGCGGGGAGTAAAAGCAGGATAATTATATGCGGCGGGCATTTTATAGCCCATATTCACGGAAAGAGTCTACTGGCCAAAATGTAAGAACACACATAGTATTCTGGACATAATTTAACCAATCGTATTTCTCCATTTGACGAGCATCTAGTCATAGATACTCGTCAGACTTGGAGTTCATATTCAGGAGTGACTCCAAGCCGAGAGAGCCCCACTTTACAAAAACAAAATACAAGTAATTAATTATTTTCACCCCGTCACATTAAAACATTGTGGTGTGGTAATAATTGAAGTACGAAAGGAGGATCCCGGGGAAGTGATCGACTCCGGAGAAAGGGGTTTTTCTGCCAAATACTAGTCAGAGAGAGAGAGAGTGCAATTTTTCGAGACGAAAGCCACGTTGAAGTCGACAGATTTACGCGGAGATCGGTGGGAGGTGGGAGTTTGACGTTTTTCCAAAAGGGGTTTCGGGCCTGAGAATAACTAAGCCTAGCGAGATTGCCGATGAAGAGCGGATTTTGTCTGTGCTTATCTTTTCAGACTTTATTAAATAGCTTATAGCTACGGAGCAGGAGAGGACTTTGATGAATTCTGTTATCAACAGTAAACAAAATATCAAACCTTTGTTTATGAGTTGATTCATCAATTTCCCAACATGATCGGACGGAACGAGCCGAAAGAATTTTAATCTTTGATATTTACGTCAATTCGGATCAGTCTTTTTGGCTTCAGCTGATTATGAGCACAAGGCGTTTGTCGATGTGTGTGTGTGTGTGTGTGTGCCATATACATGCATCCGCACCTAAATTATTTTGAGCTCTCCTCATATACCCTCACTCTCTTTTTTGTGAGGGTGTGTGCCTCCTTTCTCAGAGTAACTACCGGGAAGGCTATGGAAGACGTACATACATACATGTACGAAAAGGTGAATAAAGTTAGAAGTTAGTGATGTGTGCATTGCATATGATTCGGGATGAGGGAATGAGGAGGAAAGTCATAATATGAAAAAGTTGAGATTTTTTTGACGAGATTAAAATGAAAAAGTATTTTTTTATATTGATTGTGGCTATAGGCAGGTTGGAGAGAGGAACAAAAGTTAACAAAACAAAAACTTTGAAAAAACTTAAAAGCTTCCGGTCCACGAGGGTGTTTAATCTGGGTGTATAAATACCAGGAATTTATAGTTTTTCATGAATTAATTAACTTGAGAACAATACTGGGATATATCCAGAAATACAGGGGGGGGGGGCCTCCCCGTTAAAAATCCTCTGTAAACGAATGCAAATCATAACGATGAAAGCATATGGGCCTGAGACTTGCCAAACAAGTAAGTTTTTCAGGAATAAACAGGAGAGGTCCCCGAAGAGTTATCCGGGAATTTTCCGATGGACTGCTCAAGGCGGGGGCTCACTGGGATCTCTCTTGTACATTGTTGTACACACTCCGTCAGAGAGAGAACCTACAAAAGTCGACTTTTTGCTTATATAACCCTCCACGTTACATTACTACATCCATCCCGAGTCCTCATGGGTTGTACTATACATGTGGGCCCACGTCTTTCCAACGTCGACCACCATCCCAAAATGCATGGAGAACTCACCCTATGTAACTAAACATGCACACAAAGTCCATGAGTTCATCTCATAATATTTCATGTTGTATTGTTCAAAGTTACTGTAGTGCTTAAAAGGTCTAGATTTTAGTTGGTACATGTGAGAGAAGAGGCCCGTCGGATCCCTGTTAAGCCTTCCAGAGAGAGAGAGAGAGAGAGAGAGAGAGAGAGAGAGAGAGAGAGAGAGAGAGAGAGAGAGGCAAACACGTCTATATCTGTAGTTCCTTGCATTTGGGCTACGAGCTTCCCAAAGAGCAGTACGAGCCATATGATATGAAGGGAGACTTGTATTAGGCAGTGTACAAGTAAAGGAAAACAAGCTCAGAGCAGCACATTTTCTTGAAAATGCCTCGAGAAAAATTCACTTTTAGCTAAAGGATAAGTTTACTTTATTCTGGGCGAGCACGTTGGGCTCCTCTCGGTCGATATTCATTTTATTCTTTGTCACGTTATAAATTCTCTGTCTCTACTATCGAAATTTTAGGATTCAACATCCTTGTTCCAACTCCAGTAACTACACAAGTATAGCTTCAAAACTACAAATCCATGTACAAATAGATATAATTATGTAGACGTATAGATATACCTACTCATTACACAAATATGACATGCATAGCTATAACCCCCTTGACTATATTACATCAATGAATTATTCAAGACAGCTGAAGACCATTATTTGTAATTTTGATTCGAACATCTCCACGCGAGTCATTACGCTAATAGTTAGTATTGTTGTTACCTAATGGGCATAACTTGTAAACTTGGAAGGCCCTGATCAATAAACCAATTGACATTCCAAGACTCCTCTACTCTTGGGGAATAATTTTCTTTCTCCTTGTACAATATTAATTATTATTAGAGTGTATCTAAGCCTGGAGTTGGCCTAATTCTGGTATCTATTTGGATAGTAAAAACCCAGTGTGGTTATCCAAAAATGAGTATTTCAATGGAAGTAGGAAATTCATGGAGACTTGAATTGATTGACGTAACTGAAGCCTTTGACACCATTGGAATGAACTGCTACTAGGGGACAAGAGGAGTGTCTATGTAATTTTGAGAGCTTGTTTTAACAGAATAAAAAAAAATGTGGGGGAATCGTTAGGAAGCTGAAGTGACGTCGACAGACTACGGAGAGTCACATGGAATGTAATAACACAATGATTAGGCTCAAGAGATATGTAGAGTTAGGATATAAGCCATGTTTGTATATGTGTAGATATAGTATGTATGCCGAGGCTGGGAATGAGTCTTCAGCAATTTCATCTGGTTTAACTTTGTGAAAAAGCAGGCACTTGTCACCCAGCGGTTCTCCAGTCCCCTTTTCGCCAACAGGCTTGTCAAATTCGTCCTCACCGACGCCTCCAGTTTCAACTGCATCCGCAGCAGCAGCCGCCGCTCTTGCCTCTTACAGTCAGAAAATCAGTGGAATACCTTGTGTAGCTGCCGCATCCAAGTACACAGCTCCAGTTCATATCGATGTGGGTGGAACAATTTACACGTCGTCTCTGGAAACCCTCACCAAGTAAGTAAACAGAGTAATATAATTATGTAGATACTGGGAAGAAATGAGCATTGTCTTGGCTTGACAAGGGGTAGAGAAATTGGGAACCTTTCGTTACTTCTGACATTGACATGCTCACGTTTAAACGGTCCATCATCCTTTCCGTCCCAAAAGCTATATATGCCCTCCGTAGGTTAAAAAAAGAGTCTTCCGAAAAACACGCTCAAAAGCCCGAATGAGCTCCAAGCACCCATGTGGACTCCCCCTAGACGTACATACATACTCCATGAATAGGGGAAATACATCCTGGAGAAATAGGGTTAAGTAAAATAGTATGATAGACTTTATGAAGGTTTTTTTTTTGAGGAGATGTGATTTGGGGCATGCATTTTTAAAGCTCCATTTTTTTCACCTGGACGAGTTTAAAAGAGAGAGAGAGAGGCTCAGAGAGAGAGAGAGAGAGAGAGAAAAAAATGAAATTTCATTTTAATGTCGCTTCTACATGTATAAAAAGTAGCTAAAACGAGACCTCGTCTCTAGCTTGAAAAAACTGGTGAAGATTTGGGGGGAAAAGATTTTCATCTCTAGTTTCCAAAGTTTATTTTGCCGTAAAAAAATGTAAAGATTTGCGCTCCAGGAGACGATAAAAAGCGAAGAAATTTTTGCAGATGCCCGCAAAATTTTTATAGTCTATTCCATGAGGTTTCCCCTCTCTCTCTCTCTCTCTCTCTCTCTCTCTCTCTCTCTCTCTCTCTCTCTCTCACTGCTCTTTGTACCGACTCCCAGTGTGTTTTTTTCTGTGTATAATAATAAAGGTCGAGTGAGTGAATACAAGGGGTAATGTATATTGAGTAGTTTACTTGCTTTGCACTCACATTTTTGAGAAACTACCCTATGCAGAGGGTCAAATACATTGGAGTTCTCTATGTTGATACAGTCCTCGTACAGTCATATATAAGTGTAGGATTTACTTTTTTTCCCCTCGACTTTACTACTGCTATGCAAGAAAACCAGTGTGTGTGTGTGTGTGTATGTGACTCCGCATGTGTATCTGACTTTGTGCATAGATTTGCCTAATATAAAATGATGACTGGAGGCTGTTCTAGCTTTTTCTTCAGTTTGTGGGGCTCATAGTCACACAGCAGCAAAATTATGTAGAGTTAGAGTAGTAAGAGAGAGAGAGAGAGAGAGAGAGAGAGAGAGAGAGAGACAAACAGAGGAACAAACTTGAAACTGCGAGATTCAACATATGTAGAAAGTGCAAATTCAGAACCCTCTCACATTGATTTACGTAGATATGCTTACAAGGTTCTCTCTCTCTCTCTCTCACACACTCACTGTGTGTATGTGTAATCGACGAGAGTGACGGAGGAAAAAGCTACATACAAACAGTTCGAAGGGCTGATGTTCGTTCTGTTGTATGAAAAGCAGTCAGTATTCTGCATTGTTAGAAAACTTGTGTTACGATGACCTCCGGCTTTTTGTCATTGGAAATTTATAGATGAGGACGAAAAAGTGCTCCGGGTCAAATCCTACTTCTCATTACACCTCACTTTAGTGGGACGTTAGTTTTACATGTAGACAGACTCAGAGAGTCTACAGTCTCTCTCTCTCTCTCTCTACCCTGTTTGCATATGTGTTCAAATGTGTGGAAGGTGGATTCAGGATACCCCTCGACATTCGAATCGTTTTCATCATCATTTAAGGGTCAACTTTGTGCATATTATATGCAGTCATTTTTTCCTGGGCTCGTTTCCATCTTTGGTTAACCATAATAAAAGTCTTGGGAGATAGCATTCTCATTACGGTTTCCATAGTTATAATTACTTTTCACGTTTTTTTTTTTTTAAATATCTTCCAGCATAATCACTTTTTCCTATCCCCTGGCTCCCTACCTCCAGTTGTGACAGTGACTATTTACTCTATGCCCTCCTCTCACATATCTCTAATACCTTGATGACATTCTTGGAGCCATAATTAGATTGACGGAGCCCAGTCGTCAGCATTCTTATACACCCAATATGTAATCTGATACGACGCTCGATGGTCAGTAGTCAAGTCAGCACTGACGGTCAGTATAATTTTAAACAGGGCCAAATTCCTTTTTTTTTTATTTAAAAGGGAAATGTTACAAAATGGGAGGCTCCAGGCAATGTGCCTATATTAGTGCATAGATGAGGTACTGCATGATTAGTTGTAATTGCACTACCCGTATGGTCCAACAGGTTTAATGGCAGTGTAATGGCAGAAAATCACCAAAAAATCCAAAACAGATCTCCCAACACACTTTCACTACATCCGGGACTCTACTACAGTGCAGAAGTGCTCTGGCAGAGTTGAGTTACGAGAGGACAATTAATTTATGTTCCTGTTGAGTCTCCCATGATTGCCAGTGTGCAAGAAGCTCGGGACAGATAACAAGTGGAAATTGAAGTAAGGAACTATAACTCCATAACAAACCACCAAGTTTGAATGTGGTTGTACTCTTTTTGGAAAGTTGGGCAGCCAGTTTGGTCCAAACGTAAAAAAAAAAGATGATGAGGGTAGGGGTCATGTGTTTGTGTGTCTACACAATTTGAAGACTACTCCGCTCAGTGGTCACTGCTTTGAGAGAAGTAGTGCTTCTGTAGAGTAGAATAGTTATGGAGCAAAAGGGGAATTTGAAATCAATAAATTGTGAGAATGCCAGTGTGAACTGAAGATAAATACTTGGAATGTAATTATGTAAATTAGTTCATAATTTATCAGAGAAAATTATAGGTTGAAAAGTATTAATGAGTGAGTTTAAAAAGGAGGAATCAATATGTAATATTGAGAGAGTCATGGATCCATACAATTTAGAAGACATCACCTTATTAAATATTGCCCCCGGCCCTTGCCTTTATTTTATATCTACTTACTTTACAATTACACATTATTTTCACCTTTGCGCCAAAGGAGCAACCTTCCATATGTCATAACTTGGCTAGATTTTGGTCTCGAAAGCCTTCACGATGGACGTCTGCTCTCGGCAAGTGCATACGTCCTGGGCTCTGCTCCTCACATGACAAAGTGTCTGTGTAAAACTAAAATCCACACTTGACTATACGGGAATCACTCTAGACGATACTCAACGGCGTCCCCACACATACATACATACGTACATATCCCCAATGGAATAAGTACATGGAAATTACCTGAGTGAGAATTATCGCCTCAAAAGTGAAGAAATGAAGGTAATTATATTGAATGCAATGCAGGTACGCTAAGTCAATGGGTGTACATACCTCAGTACTTAGAGGGTTCAGATTAAGTAGTAAATAATAGGAATAGGGATATTACTTGAGGAAAAGTCATTGTTGGCATGTTTAGTTATTATGTGAACAAATTTGCAGGATTCGATGCTGGGGGGCAAAAATTTTTCAAAGGGAAAATTTAAGATTTCAAGGCACCTTACTATTCGTCTGTCTACTGTGGAGATTGACTGTGCAAACTCCTCTCCTAAGGTCCACATGGGACTGCTAAGAGACGGAGAGGCCAAGACAAGTTTGTGTGTGTAGACTGAAACACATTTGCTTGGAACTTATTACAATGGAGGTGATAATGAGCTCATGACGGCTGTTCTGGTGTCCTGGTCTCATGTTTCCGCTGCTCTCCTGCACCTTGTAATGAGTTGTGGGGGCTTTACATGGCTTCTTTCACTATTCATTTGTAATGCTAATTAATTTGATTCTGACTCAACTCATCATTGTAGAATTGCTCCAAGTAAATTATTCTCATTGCTTCCTATTTCTGAGAGCTGGGCTTTGGAGAGTTGTAGAGTAGCGAAGGGATGGACAATGCCGAGCTTTTTGACAGGCTTATCTATATACAACCTATACCGGATTTTTTTTGTCTACAGGGAAAGGGTTGAAGGGTGTCATGTGTAATATCTCCTCGTGTGCTATGTATTATTTTTATTGAAGTCCGAGTCAATTTTTTTCCCCCTTGGGGAGATAATTTTGTTGTTTTGAGAGCAGCCCATCTTTTGTTCAGGAAAAGATTTATTAAAATCAGAAGAGAAGGATAATTTATGTAATTTCAGGTTTCCCTCAATAAAGAGATTTATGGTCTACTTAGTGGGCTGAGAATTGAGAGGATGATAAAAGATTTATGTGTGGATAAGTTCTTTTGATACAAAAACTTGGGACTTGTGATTGTTTCAGATTTCCGGAGTCTCGGTTAGCCAAAATGTTCAGTGGGGGGATACCCATCGTGTTGGACAGCTTAAAGCAACACTACTTCATAGACCGGGATGGAGAAATGTTCCGGCATATACTCAACTTCATGAGGAACAGCAAGTTGCTCATTCCCCCTCATTTCCCTGACATAGATCTACTTCTGGAGGAAGCACGATTTTTTGAGATCCAAGGTACCTTTTCCCCCTGTCTCATTCATTTCTCGTTCATTTACAAATACTGGCTTCTTCTTGGAAGATGACGAGCCCTTCTTCTGAAGAATTGGCTTCGTAGTTAGTTTCACCTTTAGCATATATGTAGATAGGGAGGCTTGATTGGATTATATCTTTTGTCGCATCAACGATTGACTATACATCTGCAGATCCCAGTTACAGTATTAAGGGGAAGTTAACCCGAATCTGATGATTTGGATAATCTTTCCGTCATATGTAGTTATAATACTTTGAGCTTATAGATATGAGTTGGACACATGCAGATGCTATGACTCCAAGTTTCCCTCTAGATCTTGGCGTTATGGGGCGAGCAGTTAGAGCTGACAGAGCTATAGGAGCCCAGTGAATATGTAGTTTATATAACATGTATGCCTGGAGGCCACAGAGATGAAGAATTAAGGAAAAATGCTCGCTAAACAGGAGAGTTGCTACTGGCAATTAATTAACCTTTGGATGTGAAAAAATATACAAATTAAACAAGGAATTATGGCTGGCTTAATTAGAGTATGAACGGCATCTTGGTTTTTATCTCCCTCAGCCATTTTTAAATTAGTCATATGGCTATGGTTAGTTAGTACTAATTAAAACATGGGAACTTGAGTAGTTTTTTTTTTAAAATTAGAACCTGAAAAAAAAAACTTATCAAAATATACATCAAGAGCATATCAGTCGTTGGAGGGGTCCAGGGCAAAAGTGTAATTTGTATGGGGTAAAGAGACTCGTAGGAATTAACAAGGGGTCAATTTTTAAGGGTCAGCATTAAAAAAAAAATCCTGCAATATCTACACATCCCGTAGTTTAATAGCGTAAGTAGGAAGTTGGAATTTAAAAAAATAATTCCTTGTAGCTCTCTCTCCCTTCTTTCCAATTCTTTTAAATTGGGAGCCCAAATCCCTACGATTACTTACGGAACTTGTGTCAGAGCTCAGGCATTATTTCTAAGGACTGCATTTTTGAAAATGGGTTTAAACTCCCATTGCATGAATTGCAGGAATAAAGAGGGGAAGATAAAAATAATTCAGGTATTTAAGATATGTACATGTAATCCGGTAGGAAGATCTTACGTCCTGATTTCGTACATTTGGAGGAGATAGTTTCAGGTCCTAAAGGAAAAAATAAAGAAGATTTTCGCTACATCAACAGGACCGTAGTCACGGGTAAAAGTACAGGGGGGAAATTAAAAGGAAAAGTAAAGAACATTATCCTCATGCTCCGCTATAAAAAAAAAAAAAAAGTCATACAGACACTTAGAGAGGAATAAAATATCCAGGGGACGTTAACCCTTATAATGCTTACTTTAGGGTTATGATACTTCCTTCGGAAGTTACGTATAAGTATATGTATGCATCAAGACGAAGGGGGAAAGTGTTCAGGGAAAAAGTTAATTTGAACCACTTAATTTTTTTTCCCTGTATATGTATCTATCTATGTGTGTCTATGTCTGTGATGTAGGGATGTGCAAGCAGTTGGAACAATTAAAGAAGGAACGCCAGAGTCAGTCAAGTAGTAACTTGCCGGGTAGCCTGAGTAATAACCATCACCATCATCATTCGACGTCCACAAACTCCAGCAGCGGCGGAAACAATACTAAAGTTCAAGTAGTTAGTAGTACGGGACGACTCCGGCTGGGTAATCATTTCATAGATGAAGCCGCATCCTCACCCGATAATGACCAACAGGCCACGTCTATGAGTGGGTCGGGAGTCACCTACGAGTGTCTCGCCCTCAACATTAGTCCGGATTTAGGGGAGAGGATTATGTTGAGCGGGCAGAGGACATTGATTGAAGAAGTATTTCCTGAGACGGGCCATGCTGTCATGGATATTCGGAGTAGCGTAGCCTGGCATCATGATGCAAGACATGTGATTCGATTTCCTCTCAACGGCTACTGTAAATTAACTTCGGTTCAAGCCATCACTCGCCTTCTCAATGCAGGCTACCATTTAGCCGCTAGTCACGGCGGCGGTGTCGACAGTCAACAGTTTTCCGAGTACCTTTTTATACGTAAAGCTTTGCCACTCTAGATTTACTCATACAAAAGTACATACACGCATTATTTGCACTATTATATCGTTCTCATCACTTTTTTAGTATTTACACACACACACACACACACACACAAAATTTCATAGAGTACATAATGTAATACTTACTACTCAATATAGTAACTACACACACACACACACACACACACAAACGGCATCCATATATTAAGTCCCTAGCATATATATAATTACATATGTAGAAGAAGAAGAAGAAGAAGAAGTCTAGCAAATAATCCCCGACTGTTGTACTCTGCTTTTATGAGCTTGTTTTTTTTTCTTGTGGTTTTTGTCTCGGATATCAAAGTGTAACTGTGAATGTGTATAGCTGGATAGGAACTCGTCAGCATTGTAGTGGTAAGCATTTTAGTCCCCTCACCTCCCAACTTTTCACACGGAATTAAAATTCCGGAGGATGAAAATTTATAGCTGAAGTCTCCGATTACTACAATTCATTACTACTTCAATAATTATTATTATTATTGCTGTCAGCATTGTACCCCCACAGACCACTAATTAGCATTTGAATCCCATCTCCAAAGGGGTTTGTTCACATATTTGTTTTAATCATTATAGTTTTATCATATATTGATCCTTCAGTTTTTTTGTCCATGTGTCGGCTAGGGCTATATAAGTATTGGGATAGGAATTATTACATAGTTTGTGGAGGGAAGACTCGATCGTTCAAGAGGAGAGGAAGAACGTCAGGAGAATATCAAGTCTAATGATGGCTTTTAAGCCCATTTAATGCTATACTACATCTGTTGTGACTGTGACTGTGTCCTTTTGTGGTGAGTGTCTATTTGAAATTGGCTGAGACATAATTTAAAAAAAAAATATTGAATTAATATTGTTATCCTTACTTACAATTTAGCATAATTGTGTAATTAAATGAGCTTACTTAAGTCAATGTACCTTTTGCACCGGTTTGGTGTGTTCTAACAATTTTGTATAAAAAAAAATTAAGTTAATGATTTGGGAGAATTTCCATCCATTAATTGACATTCTCAATCCTAATTTATGATCTGCAAGTAGAATCGAGGATTCATGGAACTATTTCCATTTAATTGAAGGAATAAGATTTGCACGTCTCATTACACTATGTACTTTATACAAGTTGGATCAGTTTATAGTTGTAACTATAATATTATTATATAAATATACTTATAATATTGATATTAAGTTGCTCGTGCGTTTTCATATGCTCCTGTTTGTGTGCCATATATACATACGGTATAAAATGTAAAGAACATAGTAAAATACTCTCAAGTAAATGAAAATGTCGTGTACAAGTTCATGTTCTCAAAAACCAAAAGCCAACCAATAATAAAGTACAAGCCGGACTTACTTGGCGGTGCAGTTTTCTCGTAATTGAATTCCTTGGGATGAGGTCCTCCCTACTTATTTATTCCATGGTGGGGGTAAAAAGCTTTATTTTATTTTAAAAGCTTTACTTTGTTTTTATTGTCATTTTGGACGTCGGAACCCTCATACAAAAACACTACCATAGGATTCTGGAAGTCAGGAAAATATGGCCAGGGCTTTGCAACAGTCCGACCCAACAAATGACTTGAGAAGCCCATGTTTTTTTTAGTGCAAAATAATTTTATTTGCGGTTTGTACAAAGTCCCGAGAGTCAAAGACTTCATATGTTTAGACTGCTCCTCCGGATTTAATGAAAGTTATGTCTGTATGCAGAAAGGGAGGGGGGGGGGGGGTAGGAAGAAAATTGCGTAAAAATTTGGCTTTATGCTCGACATTAATTTATCTGAAAAGTTACTCATCGGGAGAGTAAATGTTGGGTTAGAGGAGAAGAGTAAATGAGAAGTGCTTCTGTGTATGGGAACTGTACAGTAGGACAATTATTATAGCTACTAAACCTAGAGAATCCCACTCATTTCGGAGCCTGGTCCTTGTCACTGTTGTGGTGCGGGTATAAATATAGAAGGATATGTCTCTCCCTATAAGGAAAGTGTAGTGGAGGAGAATTGAGGGAAGGAGAGCTCTGACTGCTGGGAAGGGGAAAACAAACAGAGATTTGTATTCTGTGAATTGGAACAATTTGACAGAACTATCGTTGCTTTGTAAGATTGTAAGGTAGAGTTGACAAAGTTGCGAGAGAGACTCGAGGCAAAAAGTTTCTAGTCTAAGACAGCAGATCAGGCGACAGCCACAAAGTAGGCTTAATGCATGTCATTAAAATCCCAAGTCAGAGCCATCGCCGCATTAAATATTAAATGTACCTCCAAGTAAATGCATGTATCTACGTATGTTTTCTCCAGTTGAAATTCATGAATGCGAACAAACTATAAAGAGATAGAGAGAGAGCGAGGAGAGAGAGAGAGAGAGAGAGAGAGAGAGAGAAAATAGTTACGGGAAACGTTGTTGCTGAAGGTAATAATAAACTCGGCATTTACCATTTCTAGCTTAGAAAAGAGAAAAAGCCAAAAGGCATTCTTGTGTTCTACTTGGAATCTTCTTACTGCCTCGAGTAAAGGACGGGTCTTCCAGTCTTTGACTATATCCTTTTCGGGTTCCCTTCTGGAGAACAAGCAACAGCAGTACACAAAGCACACACGTAGTACTAATCGTGGATTCAACAACGGTAAGGTGAATCTCATATGTACACATACATGTGAGACTTGAGAACGCAATAGATAGAGGCCTCAAGGCCCCGGCTGCTATGACAACGTGGAAACTCAATTTCTTGAGTAGGTCCACTGCTTGAGGCTTTTAATTCGAACGGCTCCAGGATAGCAATTATACTTCATATACCTACAAATACATTAAACCTTGTATACCTATTACCCCTTTTCTTTAGAGTCATAGAACTGACTTAAAACTCCAGTCGCCGTTGTCGTAGTCGTCGTCTTCGTCATCCACACCCTTATCTCGCAGCCAAAGCTGTAATAGAAGTGAAACTAAGAAACATTTTCAAGATACTTTTGCTCCTGTGGCAAAGCTAATAACGTAGGGAAGGGAGACTGGGATCCCCGCACAGAGAGAGTCACTTCCTTGATAACAACTCATTTTTTTTTAACTTTCCCTGACTCTTGTAGAGTCGTCCGCCCAGCATTTACAACTACATCTTTTTTTCCCCCAATTTCCCACGAATACTTCCCCCCTCCCATCCTCAAATTACCCTAATAAACTGATATACTTTCCCTTTACTCCTTCACATGAACCAAATATCCTCCAGTGGAATTTACTAGATACTATACAGGTGACAATTTTGACAGGGAACGATTTCAATGGGAACGAAATACTGTATTCTATGTAATTACTCTGTTCCGTTTTTATACCCAACCCCTATAATAATAATTCTTGTACGAGCATCCAAAAGATATTGCTCGTTGATGCTAATTTTCTCTTCAGATGAGCCTCAAGCCCTCAATATACAGTCAACAGGCTGGGTAGAGTAATAATAATAGCATGACTGACAACCAAATCTGAACAATGGGACGTAACTGAGAGGGAAACGTAATAAAACCAATGGATGTCGTTAGAGGGGGAGTTTTTTGAAACAATACCAGAAGGTGAGAGTAAAACAAAACAAAAAAAAAAGTATATTTGTTTTTCAGGGAATATATTATGTTGATTTGAAAATAAACAATTGGGTTTGGGCTACCCGGCGGTATAAGCTCTGTGTGTCTGTAATAAAGATCGTCAGGCCCTGCATTGTTATCTCTGTTTGAACGGCCCTAACTTTTGCCAAGATTCGAGTGTGGAGAAAGAAACGGGTGAAGTTACGGAGGGAAAGTGATGGCGAGTAGACAGACTTGCTTTCGTAAGTAGGCTTTTACAATCAAAGGGAAGTGCTATGTTACCCTCGAACCATGAAGTGTTTCTCAGGGAAAAGGGAAGACAGGGATACATGTCTGTGCGTCTGTCTCTATGTACACAAAGTAGATCCCTGAGCCATTCTCATTCTCAAGCTCCGCTTTCATTACCTAAATCAAACTCACCGGCGTCCAAATTTTGAATTTTATTTTCCTTGTGGCTGTCGGAGATGAGAGGTAGATAGGTTCTTGGGTCAAAGTAACTATTCCAGTGGAAAATATCTCGTCGATAGGGTCACCCCACTTCCCTTGTCTAAATAAGCTATTTTTTCATTAGAGAGATGCATAATTACTAATTACAAGTGCATCCTCGAGTTTTCAAGGATACCGGAATTAGCGCGTGGAAATCTGGGTTGGGACGGGTCTCTATAGACTAGAAACTGGGCAGAGACAGAGAGTCCTCTTGTAACTTGTAAACTTGTAAATTAATAGTAAGAGAAGAAGAAGATCTGTACAGAAATAATTATGATCAGTTAGTTCTCCCCTCACATTTTTTTTTGAGGGCTTCCAGACTACTGCAGAACTTCTACCCCTGAGTATTCCTAAGGTGATCATCTGTCAACTCTTGACAAGTTCAAAGTGCTTCCCCAGAATTTTTCGGCACTTGAGAACCACGTACTTGTCACTCTCCTCTGTGGAATAATAAGCATGAAGAGTGCGGATAGTGCGGAATAGAAGATACAATGACACGTGGACCGCACTATTGATCGCAGATCAGAAGGCTAGAACAAAGAAAGCGACTATACATTACAAGTGTTAGCATAATACCTTGAATTAGCATAACTAGGTTCTACAAGTCTACAACATTTACCATCAACATATTTTTTTTGTCCTTGCTATGACTACACACACACCCATGCATATTAATTCACTTATAGGGAGGTCCAAACAAATACAAGGATTTTTTTTTAGTTCACCCATCACTCACAATCAGCTTATACATATGTAGCTGGGGCAATGAAAATCCGCTTTTAGCTGGGGCAATGACAGTCATAGCTTAGCTGGGGCAATGAGACTTCCATCTCAAATTGGAATTTTGGAGTAATTAAGACAGAAGAAATTTCCAATATCCTTTCATACATGAAACAGTTGGCTGTATTGGTAAGAATCATTGTAATTTAAAATTATGAGTGAATTTTTTCCAAATATCTTCCCCAAATTGAAAAACAGACTCCTTTGAGACGAACATCATTTGAGTAATTATTAAAAAACAGGATATTTTTAATGCTACACAAATCAAGTGCATATTAATATTAATAAATTAATTGGAAATGTAAGCATGCAAATTTTTTAATATTGTAATCATTACCTGTGTCAAATAAACAATTAAAATAAAGCAGATTTTATTTTCAAATAATTTCCAAATTACAGTAATCAGTAATTTTAAAATTGATGGAATCAATGATTAATTCAATGACATATCATTCAATTTCATATTATTGTAAATACACAGATCATGTTCTTTGACATGATGTTTTGTTTCCTAAAATATATGCCAATTAATTTAAAACAAACTTTTTCCACGACTAGCGTCCTGTTTTTATACATATAAACTGTTTATTATTTACATCCTAGAAAACATTAGAAAACAATAATAATTTATTATATTTGAAGAAATCATTTACATGAAGCTGCTTGCAAAATCTACCTAATCAGGAATTATTATTATTCCTGGAAATGTTTATGTAAACAATTTTCATTTTCACTCAAACATAAATTCGTAGTAATTTTTAAAATACATAGTAACAACTGGAGTATAGACAACTCTGATCATAATGTTTACTTTGGGGACTTCTGATTTTTGTCTAGCCATGAGACTATCCGTTCTTTCCTAAAATTTGTTACGTGTAGGGATTTAGGGATATACATATATAATTATATATAATTATGTACATACCCTCTGTGACTCTGTAATAGTGCTGTCAATGTAAACGGCGCGGCTTTAGACATCATATTTCGTTAATCGACGTCTCAGAAATGCATCCATCTGTTATGGTGACAGTTGCCTCAACATAAAATTATTTTATGTCGAGGCAACTGCAGAAATAAGGACCTGAGTATCGAAGGTGACAAAAGGGTGGAGGGTGGAACAACATTACGTCTTCAGTAAGGATTCTTGATGAAAAACGACTGGATTTTGACTACATCCCTCCTGCCCTATTCCTTTAGTTGTTAAAGTAAATTCCTGTTTTAAAATTCCTGTTCGTTTACTGCATCTCCTTATTACAATTTAAACTCACATGTGAGTAATTACTTGGACAAGATTTCCGTGTGAACGCCAGTTGCGTACTTCACTCATGGGGAAATTAAATGTAGGATTCTGGAAATGATGTGTCTGCATTACTGTTACGAGATACGGGCGATATTTTTTTGGTAGTTCCGTGTAATTGCCTCCACTTCTGTTGGACCCCGTGGATATTTTTAGTTCATCATATAATTAGTAATTATTATTCAGCACTGCATATTATTATTAGACATTATTTCCCATTTGTTACACCCACTACCAATTATCACTTTTAAAAAATCATGTTTGATTAGCAGATGGGGCCTGAAAAACCGCTGAGGAGATGCCCGGAGAAAGATCCCAAAATTCACGTAATTTCACATATCAAAAGCACCATCTTTGGTTTGACAAGGCCATTGCATTAGGGATGAGTAAATAGTACGCTTTTGATCCGCCTCCTGCCGCATCTGGTATCAACGACTTTACAGCAACCAATGTTCTTCTTTCTAGAATCTGGATAGATGAACGTTCCTTCGACTAATCTATTTTCGGCTTGCTCAAGAAATCACGTCGGGTCTTGGAATTATCATTATTTTTGTAAACCTACATCTTTAACATGACGTAAAATAGTTAATGTAAACTAAACAATTTCACTTTTTCGACCTTCACTCTATGCTTTACTACAGGATTCCAGAGCCCTCCTGCTCCAAGTATATGGAGCTCATTGCTCAGAATTGCAAACAGGAGGGTATAACAAATTCATACGTATGAATCCCGTGCTCATAGCTCATCGCAAAATATTTGGAGTGTAAGAGGCCAGAGAATTGCATAAACCCTTGGATTGCTCCTTCTAATTATAACATTGGCATCCAAAGGGGGAACGCCAGCTCATCTCTATAAGAACAATGGAACACACACTGAGCTTTATGCTTTAGAGAAGAGTCACTGGAGGATTCAAATCCAGAATCTTGTTGTTACAGTCACATTCCGTTCCCCTTCAAGAGGATTATCAAAATGCACCGTGAAAGTCCAAATTATGAACAATCTGCCGCAAATCATTACTTTCTTCCTCCGCATCCTATAAGCACTGCATGAGCTATGCACATTACATGATATTTAAGCGTCAGACCTCCAACCTTATTTACCCATGCCTAGAAACCTCGGATTTTCCGCTGAATAGATCCTCCTAACAGTTGAGCAAATTATAAAGGTATCTTCTACATGTGGAGAGTTTAATTAAACCTTTAGTTCCCCTTTCATTCAGAATAGAATCCTGAGGCTTATCATTATAGGAATCGAGAGGTAAATACTTTCAGGAATCTTGAAATTTTTCTCTGAAATTATCATCTATTCTACGGGGAAGATTTAGCCCGGCAGTATTGGTTTGATCAAGTACACTATTGCACTGTATAGTGAAAGCTACGGGTACCTGATAGGGAAGCCAGGGGACGAAGACAGAGGAATAAATACGGAGCAACTTGGTAAGGTGGTAAATTCATTGTGAGTATGAGAGCTCATACATTTTCTTCACCACATGAGCCCCGTGGTGAATTTAGGGATGTGAGAACTGACCGCACCGAGTACTTCCCGGGACCCAATTAAGTAAATATTCGTGTAGTAATTATTTTGTAATAATTATTAATTATAATATTATATCTGTAGGTATCCTAGCATGAACCGATATCAGAGGAGGATGACGGTAATTACCCTCCCAAAATGGTAATAAAACTAGGGAGTTATTCTGAAAGTTGGGAAGTAAATGACACCTTATATGCATTTTAATATGCATCCCTTGAGACTTCCCAATTCCTATTGATTTTCCTTCTTTGGTAACAATCTTTATAGTAGGGACTATGTCAGTAATGTAATGCAAGTTTTGATGCACAATAGTCAGAGCTTCATAATAAAATTAGATGAGATACTATGTATTTATGAAAATTGTGAGGTTAGATTTGAGATTACTGTTTTGACCGGGGATGAATAGTTTTTGAGGATATGTGAACCTTTTTTTATCTATGAAATTAGCTAGAAATAAATGGACGCAATCAGTGCAGTTATTTTGCAGGATCTTATTGATACTTATTGGTATCAATATATTTTTAGAAATTTCGCTGCGCTTGTTACATTGATATCAATGAATGAATTCCTTGAACAATCCACCTCATTATATCCCGGATAAAAATATTCAATCAAATTCTTTTATTTAATAGTCAAGACAGCGATTCCATTTCTAAGGTTACGTATGTTAAGAGAAAGACTGCAATTTACTTCCTGAATACAAATTATTTTCGCTACGAACATGTGCATGTGTAACTCAAAGAGATTATAAAAAAGACTAATGCGTTTATTTAATTACAGACGCGGCTTGATTAAAAATGGGAAATTTCCCGTTGGAGCTTGCTCCTAGAGAAAAAGCCGGTTTCCAAAGCACTGGAGTCAATTCTGTGTATAAGGGGCTCCGTGGAAACATTTTCTGCCTTTGTAAAAATTACTGCTTACAAGTAATAATAATTGCTGTGCCAAGGGTTTTTTTACATGAGATCTATCTTTGAGAGTAATATTAATTTTCTCATTTGAACTTTTCCTGAATAATAGTGACTTGGGAATGCTGCTGTCTAGTTACGGTTAAAAACTGCATTAAAGTTAATAAGTAACCCCGGAGAACCAAATCAAAACGAAGGAAGCGGAGCAAAGGCGGAAATAGAACCACATACAATTTCAATAAATTTAGACAGTAATGAATTTCAACCGGGAAATCCTTACCTCGTATAAAGTACAAAACCACCCACAGGACTCAAATTTGAAGGTTGGCATTGAAATCTTCGCTGTAGATTTAAAGGAATGAAACTCTTGTTTCATTCCGTTCAGAGAGAGAGAGAACATTGAACTACATGTTTTGGGCCTTGGATTCAATTTTTGCTATATCTCCTTCCAAGACACAAAGAGAAGAACTTCAATATTAAAATGTATTGCAACAATTGAATCTGAATTTTCTTGCGATAATGTCGATCAAGTTGGAAGAGGAATTATACGAAGAAAAATAGTTCGCCTGATAAGAAATAATCAAAGTGATAAAAATGATGTGACAATTCTTATGACAGTGAAGAAGTTAAGAGAAAGTAAGGAATTAGTAGTCCTGTTTGTCTGTAAACCCTGTTCTTCCTTGAATTTAGTAATTCAGTATATGACAAAATAGAGGAATTCATAGAACCAACCAATCAATTAATCAATCAGCCAATCGAGGGTGGTTTTATTTCAATAGGGTCTTACCCTTTATTAAATTGATTATTACCTTCCATAAATAGATTCGATTCATTGTATTATACTACAGCAAAGGGATTTCACTATGTAGACTTAAGTTCTTGTCTCTCTTCTAATTCACCTCAACTTCATAGAATAATATCTTTCCCCAGAAATTATTGATTGTAGCTTTGTCTGATTCGATTTAAGAATTCACTTGTATGGAGTAAATGTTTCAAGTCAAGTATGACTTGATCGCAGACGAGTGTACAATTAGCCTCCTCAAGGTTAATGGGCACATGATAAAATGTCATTATCTCACAATTAGTAGGACATTGTGCGATCACACGCTTAAATGATACAGTGATATTGAGGGACCCTCTAATTCCATAGACTTAATTATTCTTTACGTCATCTAAAATATCTATTAAAAAAGGACTACATAACTTTGCCTTTGATTTAATAGCCAAAGCCGCCTGAATATGGGCCAACTCATAGTCAGAGAAAACCATGGGAAGTTTAGCCCAGTCATACCTTTCCTACAGAGATTAACTTTATCTGGAACGGGTAGTCATAACATATGTATTTTGGGAAGACTGTCGTCGGACATGATCATTAATTTATACCAGGATTTTATCAAATCAGATATAATGTCACATTTTATTTGATGGTATCCGGTTTCCTTCCTTGCCATGCAACGTGCTGTGCATTTTGGTAATCTTAACAAGCGCTTGAAGTAACCACTCTGTACTTTCTCTTATATGTTAGAGATACATATAACAGTGAGGAGACATATTCAATCCAAAATCTTCCTGTCTAGCATTATACATATCTACGCATAAACATATACATTCGCATAACTTTAGCACATTTGACAGAGCTTACCAGGCTTTTCGAACAATTGCAAGTAGCATTGTTAAGGAAGTTCTGAGAAAAAAAATAGTTCCCGAGTATACATATGTACCTGCACTTTTTTTTATTATGACGTTGAGCATCCGTATTCATCCTTGTCGGTTATCCAAAGCGAAAATATAAGAATTTCACCCTGAAATGCTCCAACACTTACATTGAAAACCTTGCGTTCCGAACCTAGTGTCAATACTTTTAAAGAGGGGGCTTTAATTTGTAATAATCACCTGCGTAATTACCTACAAATATCACTACTCATAAATCCCATTTTGAACATTCCGTTTTAAATTTCCCATTAATATATTTTAGTGGTACATTCCTCTGCTAGTCATTATTTCCTTGTCAAACAGATTTATTTAAGCGAACTAAAATTCCGAATTTAAGGAGTATAAAAAGCCATTGGCTTCGTCAATGGAAATACATAATTATTACATATAAAATACAAGCCTGTTAGACTTAGTGGTAATTGGTAGGTGTGGAGCGCTTTGAGGAGGGAGAGAGAAGTTTTAAACAATCCTTAAATCTTTTTAACAATCACCATCAAATTATGTTATTCTGATTCTTCTTGTTATTTATATATAATTAATTATTATAATATTTACTTTAGTTTATCAGCTATTTGATTTTTTGAAATAAAGCTTGGTAAGTTCAGGGCGTAGATCACTAATTTGAGGGAACTTTACCGAAGAAACGTGTTCTTTCGGAGACATGGGGGCTCAAATGTAATCATTCTAATATAACATTCAATCCCTAATAAAAGGTAATTACTCAACACACTGTATTTGTTATACACTAGGAAATCTGCAATGTCAAACATTAAAGAATTTTGTTCTGGAATGTTTGGGTTTTCTAAGGTCACGGATATGTGGAATAAGGATTTTAATAAGTTTCCTTCTAATCCATCAACACATCTCCAATGAAATAATCACACTGGTGATCACGAACTTTGCTGATGTGACGATCAATGGTCAAATTGAACATTCACCAGTAGCATTTTATCACGGCAGCTGCAAACCTACTAGTGCTGATAGGTTCTAAGGGGATCTAGTAAAATCCTTATTTCTCATATTTATCATTTCGTCACCTTTGATCTCTCATATCTCTGAAATTTAAACTTCTGGGAACAATTTTTTCTTCTGCAATAGATGTCCACAGTTAATAACAAAGTTGAATAATGCACACCTACGAATACTGGGTAAATCTACGAATTTACCCAGTACACCAAATTTTATTAATATCAACTATGTATTATTAACATTCCGGGTAAAGTGAGATAACCTTCTCAAGAAAGTGGATAGAAAGAAGCTTGAACGTTGTTTGAAGAACGTGAATTGTTAAGTCACTTTGTGTGTCAGAAAAAAATACTTGACTTTTATGGTCAGGTGAGGTTGATGGTCAAGTCTTATATTTACTGGACTTGAGTACAGCACTGATACTAAGAATGATGTTGTGACAATGTGAAGGTCCCTTCATCGATTCTTTTTCATTTCTTTTTTCAGCTTTTGAATTCGGAATCAAAACGGAGTTTTTTCCAAGTTATACAACAATATTTGAGTTTACAGATGGAAGACATGCCATTATGGGGTACTTGGGAAAAAAAGCAAGCAATTTTCATACAGTTATGAAATTCCGACTGTTACAACTGAAAAGTTATCTTTGTGAGAACTACTATCAAAATACAGCCAAGATTTGAGAATATAAAGGCAGAGTTTAAAATAACAATTCCAATGAAGTTTCAGGAACTATCAACAATTAAAGGCCACCCGGCCACCCGGGCCTCCGGTCATTCCCATCAATTTCCAAGAATACGAAAACCAACTGCTTGTCAGCTGCAGTCATGATCCTCAGAACGAGCTTTTCTTTAAGGTTCGTACAGCTCCTGATCTTCAAATTCCCAAAATTTGTGTACTTCTTAAAATGGAAGGTCTGGGTAGAGGGGGAAGAACTCACACAGTAACCTGATAAAATTATAGCTGTTACTAGAAAGTGAAGTATTGCCAGACATGATGGTAGTTTTACATGCCATTAGCCATAATTAAATAGTTATTTGAATGTTTTATCCAAGTTATACCTCAATAAAGGTAATCAATAGTCCATTTTTCCCTGTCATTACTTTATTACAGTGATATTTCTGACTCAGTCCAATAATAAAAGACTCATCTCCCATGAGTAGCACGGTAATAAATTAAGGTCCTGAATTAATGAGGACTACTCCAACCGTACTTTACATCTTGTAAGAAAGTTTCTCTGCCCCCCTCAGGCAACCAAATCCTTGTATTTTCTCCATCTGCGGATTTTCTCTCACATGTATGTACATTCGGGAGATCTCCTTCGTGGAAGTTCCATAATTAGTACAGACTTGAAGGGTCCTTAAGATCCCCAACTTTGTAAAATATCTACTCAGTGGTTAGGATTGTGGAGGGGATGGGAATAATACTGCGTAAAGGATTTACATTCTTCAAGGAATTCTTCAGGGAATTCTTCAGGACCTGTGACTTATTGCTATTATTACATAATTACAAATGCTAAATGCTAGAATCCCGAAATAACAACTAAATGTTTTCAAAAAAGGGCCTTAAAATTAAAAAAGAACTTAAAATTAAACTACCTAGAAGGACTTTAATAGGCCTCAGTAAGTGCCCCCTATTTCCGTATACTGACTCCAAGCCCTCCAAGTTAAGTAGGTGTGTGTGTGGTTGAGTCTGGCTGAATAATTTGGGAAGCAATAAAGTAGCCCCCCCACTCCTGCACTGTAATTTAATTAGCAAGTAATAAAACAAGGTACTAAATCAGCCCTGTTTAGCTTTGTGAGCAAATCAATGTCTCGAGTTGTTCTCAAAGATTTGAAGGGTAAAAAAAATCCAGTTCGGCTTCACACTGTGTACCATTCTGCAGATTAAGAAACTCTCAAATTCCTTCATGTTCCTTACCCCATGAGAGTAATTATTTGACATGAAGATATATGTATCAGGTCTGGAAATATCATAACTTTTTCCTGAATTACGACTTTCATGAAATATTTATATGTTTAAGGCTCCTACTCAGAAACTGCATTGCTGAGGATATTATGCAATACATTATTTGTTATTTTATGCATGAAAGGAGGAAGATGTTTGTTTGTGATTCTATTAAATATGATCTTGCATAATTCTCCCACCGTCCTTCCTTACCTCAACCCCCTGTAATTTCCATTATGATAAGTGTCATAATACATAAATAAATATTGTGTTTTACCCTTTCCATAAACTTCCGTTGTTCTCAAGAAAGATTTCAAACCCAACGAAATGTAAATAATTTAAAATAATTTCATAATTTAAAGTTACATTGAAATATTTCAATGTTATTTTTCACTGTCATCCGCCCACCCCCGAAAAAAAAAATTAAAGCCAAGAGCAAGTTTCAGGTACTACAAAACATTGGTCTCATTCGCTCCGAAAGGTGTAGAGAGAGAGAGAGAGAGTAAAGAGTGTGAGAGAATAGGGGGGAAAACCAAGCGCATGTGCTTCCTCTGGAAACTCGTAGTAACATAAACGGGTAGCATGAGAGAAAAGTATTCAATCCTTTGCTTCAATCCTTCTCAACCGCTAGTCATTTTGATGTTTGTGCTGGAGTCAAGTCACGGTGAGAGAAGTCGGACGGAGATCGTTTGTGGTGCGGAGTCTGAGGAAAAAGGAAGTGGAACTTTTTGTGAATTTTCCCTCCAAGGTAATAAATAGTTATTCGTGCTGGGTTTGGGAAGTCCTCCCCGTCAGATTTCCGTTTGACTGGTTGACAACAACGGAAGGAAAGTATAAGTAAAGTTGAGTAACCCTGAAAAAAAACTTGTTGTGGGTTGGTTGTTGTGACTCCTCCGAAAAAATAGTTTTGTTTCATTTACCTGTCTAAATGCGATCAGGTTAGTAATTTTGTGTGGGACTCCATGCGGACAACAAAAAATTCCAGAGAACAATTGTGCATTGACTGATGGCAATGGAGAGTGCGGGACGGAAGATGAATTCCTCCAGTAATTTCACCCAACATGATCTCGAGTTTGTGGTGGAGAACTTCCGACGGGATGCTTTCATTTATAACCAAGTTCCCAATTGTGTGCTCATTGTTACCTACATCCCACTCTTTCTCATCGCACTCTCAAGTAACATCCTTGTTATCTTGGTTGTGAGTAAGTATCGGTGTCTCAGGAGGTAAATTTTCATTGTTTGTCCTTGATTGTGAGTTTGTAACTATCAACTTTTACCTGTACATTTAAGTGTAATAATTGAGTGTGTGGTTGTGTGTATGTGTAATAATTCATCAATCACAAGTTAAGTTGTAAGCTCTCGGGATTATTTAAGTTGGATCTACGTAGAGAGTACACACACTTTTTTGCACTGAACTTCCTCACAATTACATTCTCGTCAGTCGTGACTGCTCAGTTTCAGGCCTGGGAACAGTTTCTGAGAGAGTCACTTCGCCCCAAAGAACGTCATGTGCAATGTTGGAGCAAGAGACGGAAAACTCTTGCTCTTCTTCGGGACTGTGTTCATACTGTGTTCATACTGTGTTTAATGTTCATGTGTACAATATTACAAGCTAAATTTACCTTATCTTTACAAAAAATCCCTCAGTCAGGATGTCAATTTTGACCCACCTGGTATTTCTGGGTTACGAACAGTTTCAACTATGCAGGCTAAAGGAGTTTAGGGGGGAAAAAATCTTATAACTATACCAACTGACAATTTAGATTAAAAGGCCAGAGGAATATGTGATTCGGAAAGTAGCCCGAGTCATTTTAACATATGCCTGCTAACCGTTTTACATGTGTCAATGGGGAACTTCGAGAATTATAAATATTTCTCATGACATCACTCATGAATAATCTTCGAGAATACTACTGGCCAATGTTGGAGTCACTCGGAGGTCGTGAGTTTTGAATGAATCTGGAGTTATGGGAGAAGAAAGTGATAATCACAACTGTCTTTTGTTCTTGATATGCTATGTTTGGACAACGGAGCAAACTGTATTGAATTGCTCCGCTGTTCCTAGCAGAAGGACCCCAAGGATCCTCGAGTACAATAGACAATAATGTTATTGTTTGCACAATTATCAGCTCTCTGTTCATTTCAGGAGTCTCTTTCGTAGGTGTGTGGTACTGTCAGATAGGAATATTTCTAAAAACAAAAATATATCTAAACCCCAATTTTTACACCCCACTGGAGGATTCTGTAGGGCTTCTGTAGGGGAAGAAATATCTCCAAGACATTCTTTTTTAGAGCGAGTGACACAGTCAGAGTAATGCGTGTGTCGGATGGTACACACACTTGACTATAGAATCTACACATAACATTTTTATTTCATGCTGTATACTTTCATCCTTTCATGATGTCCATGAAGTGTCCCCCATTCTTCGGATTGGACTCACTTGGAAGCTAATGCGTTGAAAACGAAATGCTCCTGTTGCTGAAGATACAATTAATAGGGGTATCAGTGCTAACATAAACATTCCCATAAGATTAAGTCCGGTTCGTAAAGCTTGTCAAAGAAAGTATGAACGTAGGATTTGAAATAATTATATAAAGAAATTCATGTGTGTGTGTGTGGGGGGGGGGGTTTCATAACAAAATGAATTCATAGTAAATGACACTCTTCCAGAAAATACACCCTTTATGCACTTTCTAGATAGGGACTGACAATGTGTTGCAAAATGTACATATATTATATAACATTATATATTATATATAATATTACTACCACTTATGGATTTTCCAGAGCGAGAGGAATTCCAGTATATTATTTGATTTAAAATTTCCCTTAAAAAAATATTTATAATATAGTTATCCTGAGTGAAGGATGCTCCTACAGTATAGTTTCCGTACAGAGATGCGGCTGCTTAAGGATATGTACATATTTGCTAGGGCTGAAAATGTTTCCAATTAATATATAAATTTAAATGGGACTGTCCTGGATGGACTGTAGGTTTTTATGGGCCCCTTTTATTTTCTCAAATCTGCTTTGCTTTATTTCATGGGTGTAATAACAAAATTTCATAACGTTAGATTCTAGTACGTAATTATTTTGGAGTGCAATTATTACAAATATGACTGCTTTGAATTTCCTGTAGTTCTAGGGCAGAGTCTTCATGCATTATTGCCTCAGTTCTGGGAAAGTATCTTCTTTGACGCATTATGGCATATATCATTACATCTATGAAACTACTACCTCCCCCAAGGGATTTAGGTGTATACCTCAACTGAGAGAGGAGAGACATTGTAATAACAATTAGTATGTACAAAGTGAGTGCTCAATATCCCTAATATCCAACAAATAGATTTTGAATGGGAAAGTGAGGGAAGAATACTTCCTAGGAAGTGGTTTTCCTTCATGTTTGCACACCATAAACAATAGACTTTCATTCTGTAGTAGGAGATAGCGTGAAAAGAGGGAGAAAGATACACTTTGTACCCCCAAACTTTCCCAAGTGTGACTAATGCACTGTATAAACAAACGATTGTCTGATAGCTCGTAACGTGTCCAAATCCTTGAGCTTTTTCATGGAAGAGATTCTCCCAAGTTAATCAATGAACCATCTGAGAACGGAGCGTATTTACTCACAACTCCCATCTATATACACGGAAGAATATCTTTCTGTAATAATTACAATCGTCCATATGGAATTTCCCATAAATATTTATGTATGTGTACATTGTTCCTTCCCCACAAGCACAAACACACACACACACACACACACACACACACACACACATTTTACACACAAACTGGCTCAGAAAAATTCTATGGGGTCGATTGTTCCTGGCCATTGACTTGGCAAGTACAAGGTTACATTATCTATAGTTGTTGGGTAGTTACCCTGTGGAGTGTGAAGCCCTGACAAGTTTGGCTGACAATCCGTGTGTAAAGGATGGCTTGAGAAGTCGTCCACACACACACAAGACCGACCTTTGTGAAAGCAACCCACTTTCCTTTAAATTAAAGGACAATCAAAATTCTTCCCACGAAAGAGAAGAATCCTAAATTTAAACGCTAGCCTAATTAGGGAAGTTGAAAAAAGCTGCTTTTCAGGGTAACTTCGGTCCCCTCAGTATCCTCATGTAGGTCTTAAGCTTTGGTTACTATTTTGATTTATTCTGAGATTACAAGGTGAAAGTAGGGTGCGCTACTTGGGAGTGAAGTAGTTTTGGAGAGGAGCAAGTCCTTCCCTCCTCCAAAACCCCTGGAACTTATTTTCTGAGTTACTTCCCTCCAGATAATTTAATACTTTGAAAACCCTTGGTGTAATGTTAAAACTTTTTAATGTAGTTCCCATAATCTACTTAGGGGCTTAAAGCGGATACAAGTAATAGGGTAACAATTTATATCTAATGTTGTCACAAGACTCTTATGTCCCAGAAACCCTTGTTGTTAGTCAAGTTCAACCCAATGAGGTCTACTGGAGAGGAACGCAAATTAGTGAGCCGCCCTGATATCAAAAACTTGTTCATTATGAGCTCGTACTACAAGCTGAAATGTGTAACTTACCAGACTTACTCAAACGTTGTAGGATTACATGGCATAAACCATTTACTTGATACATTACTTTCCCTCGGTCCTATAAACTTTCCCTGCAGATCACCCCCCCCCCTAATATCTAGTTCTTCTATATTTTCCTGAAACTTTGCCCAGGTTCTTTTTATTACTACATAGAGGATTAGCAGTTGAATTATTTACGTTTGAATTGTTACTAGTCCTATTCACACCAGGTTCCCTTCTCAGTAGCTACTCATTGCCAACAATCAAGAGTTAATTTGTACTGTACTTTAGCATACATACATATTCACACATGCACATGTTCCATGGACCTCACACACCCCTTCACATTTCTCATTGCTCCCATATAATAAATCTAAAAAATAGGTTTCAATGTTCCTCGTTCTCCTATACCTATAGCTCCCAGCTATCCCTAATTTGAGTATCTACAGGATGTTCAAAATCCATGAAATTGTGTCAAGTCGCTCCATGTTTTGCCATGGCTATAAATTTGGTCGTTTCCTCTTACAACATTGACACCTACGATAGTTTAAATCCGATAAAATTTCGAACTATACCTATGTATCCGTCTGTGTATGTACGTACATATGTACATACGGCTTCAACGCACAAGTCACATGATTACCCTTGAATCCACTTCCAGAGGAACCTGGACTTTCTCTGGAAATATTTGGGTCAACAAGATTCTGTTGATACGAATTGCCCTTGATTTAGGGCAAATTTAACTTCTTTATTGAAGTTTTAGCAAGAATTTTGTAGGAAGTTCAGACAAACTTCGTCTAATCAAGATAAATTCATTTTAGAAGTTAATAATTTTTGATAAATTCTTACAGATAGAGAATCCTGAAATTGAAGTTTCATAGGCATAGAGTTTGGAAAACATTTTTAAGGGTTAGAATCAAGTATTCATAGTAAATCTCGAAAATAGTATTTACAAATCCACTTACAACATTAGGTAGTGTGTCCTGTCAGACTTGGGCTAAAAATTGCGTACGGAACTCTTTCCAACCCCATCTTTTTTTTTGTAACTTAGTTTCCGAGCCGAGTGCCCTAGTTTAATTTTCATGTTTGAATAATTTTTGAGTGACTTTCGACTCAATTTAATGTCAAAATGAATTGATTTGACAACGAAACGAAATCACACGGGGTATACATAGCTATGAGATCTAAAGTTTTCTCCGACTGGGCTAAACGACACTCTTGTCCCTTCCTACTATTAATGTACGCACTTTAAGTCTTGGAGTTCCAAGGAGATTCCAAATATAGAAACTTAGGTAAGACTTTACTTTGGAAGGAAAATTATTTGAAAAATTAGTCTATTTTCATGAAGTCCTAGTCTAATTGACGTCGCATGACCTGAAATTGGATACCACATGGCTGGCGAGACTTGCGTCTGTTTAAAATAACTTGAGAGGAGTCTTGAGTTGAGATAACTTAAGTTTGGCTTAAAGGCTAAACCTCTGTGTTTTCAATCATTTGACAGTTCATAATACAAGAGGATGCCCTTCAATTTTTAGAGTGTCCACTCAATGTCTTCACGCTTGCTGGAATGTGGGATTCTTGAATGGGTGAGGTGAGTGAGGCAAGTTAAATTAAGGAGATACAAACTAATTCTAACTTCTAAACCGATTGAGATCCTGTAATTAAACCCCCGGGAAATTAGTCCCACGAACCCGCACCAGGCTCAGCTGTTGGCTATAGCTTTCTCTGACGGCGAACTAATGAGAAATGTTTTTCTAGTCTCAAAGCTCCAAGGGACTGACACTGACCTACTGTACACACTATGTACATACTCATTGATGAATCCTTCCCATGCCATGAAGGGGAGTGAGGGGGGGGGGTGGGGTTGGAATGATATTTTAGACGGTATTCGTAGAAAGTAGTTTCCTCTGGGGCAGTGTTTTAGCACTATCTAATTCCTGGAAGCTTGGATGGTACTTTGGCTTCATTTTCAGGATACGTACAAATACTATATTGACTTAATTGAATGCTGGAAATAGCCACAGGAACAATGGGAAAAGTTGAATGTGTCAGTGTCAAGATCCTGAGATTATATTAGGAAAAGGTGATTATTTTTGTCCAGGAACAAGGCAATTGATTCAATCCTTGACTAAATTGATATGCCAGGACCAAACCAAAGTGGATTTTCAACACTGAATGGTTGAGAAGGGGGATGTACGTGAGACCATGAACCACGTCCAGTACCAACACATCCATCAATTTTTGACTTTTTTGAGTGGAAGGCTTCCCAATCAAATACCACCCTGACGGACGGAGTTGTAACATTTGTGATAAATCACGAGTTAAAAAAAAAAACAAGTAACCTGTAGCAGCTCGGAAATTCTCCCTTATGAGTGATGAATCAACTAAGAAAAATATGACATGGCTTTTAACCGTATAATCATATACCATATATCACTCACGTTTGCATTAGGATTTTATATTCTGACGTAGAGCTCACAGAAGGCACGGGTGAGAAACTGCGTTTCAGAAAATAACCTCCAACTGCCCCATTGATTTGTGACAATAAATTGAATGGGCAATATTTTGTGGGTAACTTCCGTAATTAAGTCTTTTGTTCGAACACACCAGTTATTCTAAGCAGCAACTGGCACGAGGTGATTAAGAAAATATTCCCTTCGTTCAGAAAGGTGAATTTCGATACACGAAAGAACTACACTCTGTCTTTGCTATTAAAAGCCCAGGGGAAAATAATTAAAGTTTATTAATTACAAGTAAATTTTCTCACTCCTCGTGTTCTTTATGAGTTATAATAATTCCAGCGTAGAGAATTTTGCAAAAAGATTGAAATGTTCTAGAATAAATTATTATTCAAGGTAATAGCCAACCTGGTGTGTTGGGGAAGCTCTGCTCCAGCATGTGACTTGAACAGAGTTCTAAATACAGGAAGTGTTCTTTTCTATGTCTCCCTGAATGGATTCCATTTATTCAAGTTTATCCAAGAGCGCTATACAATACGATGCTTTGAAAATACACTGAATGAGAGAAATTGTGCAGAGCCAATAATTTCTTGAAATATTATTTCCCTACTACATACACACACCCCTGTGATATTACTAAATTACATGGGAGTTATTTTGGGGTCATGGAAGACAGCCCCAACTACTTTCGTAAAGAAATACAAAATAGAAATTGTGTAGAGCCATGGGAGAGAGAGCTTTTGTGTTATATTCAGTCTTACGCATAAGTTTGGGTAATAGCCCCACAATTTGTAGAGCGATGTCCCTCCATAAGAGATGGGGTGAAAGTACGGAGAAAGTTGAATTGAACTTGGGAAATACATGGGAAGAAATTGGAATTCCTTATTCCCCTCTCGAGACAACTCCGTGTATTTCTCCAAGTTAGCTTTGAGGGCTTTGTACATCGGGAGAGGACCAAGTCATGTGAGACGCTGGTTTTTCTTTCACATCCACCTCTCCTACAAGGAATGATGTTTCAAATGGAATGTAGTATATAATGAGAATGCAGATGATGAATGCAGACACCGATGAATGTAGGAGCAGTTGGCGTAGTCTGAAGTGCGTCTACTGCACCAATACTTTCCCGGCTTTACCGTCTGCATATACTTAGTATGTAGCTCAAGGAAAAGCCGCAGGACCCTGGTTGTAGCCAATATCTGTACTTTGAGCCAAAAAAAAATTACTACCAGCTTGTACCGCTGTATCCGCTTCCCCTTTTAGCCCTCCTGACCTTTTCTCTAAAAAAAAGCATCCATTTTAAACCGTTCATTCTCCTTTGGACTCACATTACTAACCTTACAAAATGGTCAGTGGACACGTGAAGAAATTGTAGTGTTTGCATAACCGCAGGGAACTAATGCATATATGTAATTCTGACTCGGATTAAATGTGTTGGTTCTACGGAACTGACTCCCAGGGTGTGGTGTCCATGATAATGAGGTGGAGGCGGGAGGGCTGACATAGAAATTTTAAATAATTTCCTCAAGTCTCCTAACATGAGTCGTTGACGTGGTCTGGGAGAAATGTGAGATCTTAAATGGGGCCCTAAAAGAATTGCTTCGTACATGTGTCATAAAAATCATCTGTGTACGGATACTGACGCTCTTACTTTAGGGGGTAACTTCAGGATTTTCCAAAAGTCCTAGTTATCACGGAGGCCTGATTCTCAATGTGAGTCCTCAACGAGGGAGGGTTCTCAAAGTAGAAAGTAGAATTAATGATGGAAACTAGAGCATATAGTCTTGGCTTTTCATGAGAGGGATATCTTGACCGTGTCGTTAGGAATCTTGGTTTAGACAAGGAAGAAGAGCTTCTTTGGATATCTAGATAAGAGCGAAATGAATTACTTGGGATGAAAGGAGTTGATGTAGCATCAAAGAGAATTTTTATGCACATTACTTACACACACTCACACACTCATGTTAAAGATATATTTTTGATTGCCACCGTATTTATTACTTGTGCGTTTTTCAGTGTGACAAATTATTTCCTGGTTAACCTCAGCGTGGCTGATCTTCTCGTCACATTGCTCTGCATGCCGATGGCTGTTGGGAAGGCCGTCACATCCCTTTGGCTCTATGGAGAGATCATGTGCAAACTCACTCATTATTTACAAGGTAAGGTCTTTCATCCTCAGTTCAATTGAATGCTCATTTAAGATTTAAGCCCTTTCAATTAACCTGATAATTAGTTAACCAAGCTTCAAGAGGGAAGAACGTTCGTAAACCAGAGCTCCATAAAATTACCGGGGCGGGAATCAAACTACAAAGTCAAAGCGCCTTGAGCTGTTGAGTTATTATTTTAATTTATTAAAATTCAGCATCAGCATTGAGTCATACCTGCAATTTATTATTATTCCCTAAACCGAAACTTCCATTTGCAGTAGCATACACTTTGGACTGCGTTGATTGGTGGGAATTATTTTAACACGTTTCCCCTTGAAATGAATCTGGATCCTCATAGAATTTTACTGAATGAGTGTGTTTCTAAGGGGAAACCTTCCAGACTTCCGGAGCCTTTCCCGAAAGGGGTACAATATTACCAGGCCATTAAAATGTTTTTCCTCGTGTGCATTTCCAAGAGGGCATAGAAAGGCATGACGTGTGTTTTACAAGCATCAAGGGAATGATTTGTCCGGAATTCATGCCTACATTTATTATTATGTAGAGGCAATAAAAGCAAAGTTGAATAGAATTTTGAAAAGGGGATAATACAACGTATATTTAAGCATATGAAAGCGCAAAAAAAAAAAATTTACTGCAGTACAAAATTATATAATTATTGTAGCGATTCAAGTATTTATTAATATGACTATTTTCAAAATATGGTTTATGTGGGAGTTCAATGCTGTAAATAGCTCTTGAGAGTTTCCCGGAACTCTCTGAAGCCAATTTTATTTAATGAAACTCTCATATATCATCAAACAAATCAAATATTAAATTAAACATAATTTATTCAGTGGACTCATAAATCCATTGCATCTAGTCCCAGGGATCTGGGTACTTTCTCTTGAGGGACTCAAAATACAACTTGGGATAACCTCCGGGTAACAGAAGGCAAGGAACAAGTAACTTCTACTTAGTAATTTAGGATCAGCTCCTCTTCAAGTTTGTTTTATTAATCTTGATCTCAATAAATAACTTGCAAATAATTTCTCAGAATTTGTTTTTTTTTATAATACCTAATTATTACTAAAAAATTGAAGTAGTGAAAGTGTGCTGGAAGCTGCCAGCGAATAAGCAAACCCTTCGTAATAACCAATGTTTCCCTGGTACTTTGCAAGGTTCGTGAAACAAATGAACGGAGATGTTATCCTGAGATAAGATTCTTGACGTTAACCATTTTTGTAATTAATCAAAACTTTTGTCTTGTCGTACTTGGTACACGTTTAATGCTCAAGGAGGTGTTTCACCAATCCTCCTTCCATCAGCAAATCTTCAACTTCAAGGCAGAAATGAAACTTTCCGGTGTGGGAAACGTGAATACACGATTCCCCCAATAATAATTTTTAATTAAGGAAATATTTTAGAAGAAGTAGCCTTCTGGTCCCCCCTAGGCCGGGCTAATGTAAAAATGTAATAATAAGTACAACAAGCTAAAAAATTAGCTCAATGAATAAGCAAATGTCCCCAGGGAAGCAGTCAGAGCTTGATCTATGCATGTGCAAACTCCGCAAATTACACATGCTTGATACTCCCTCTCATAACATATGTCTTGCTCTGGATGTGACGCAAACTGAGACCTCTAAAAATCCTTCCCCCACATTGGACGTAATCGCTCACATTTTTTTCCCTTTTCTTACGAGACTCACACACTCACTAGGTACCTCATTATATTTCAGTCTTGGCCCATCCAGATAGGAGCATAAAGTGAAAGCAGGAAGCTAAATATTTATTCAATCCCAGGTCTTCGTCTTTGGATTGGGAAAAGTGATGAGCCTGGAGTCCGCTTAGGAAGGTTGTGTTTATAATTCTTGGGTTATGCTACGCTATTATTTATTTCTGGTCCGACCCACAGTATCATCTTTTGTATACAAGTCCTGCTTTCCACACATTGATGCATAGAGCACATAGCCTCACCAGACATGAAGGTTAATAGACCATGTATGAAATTCCCAGCTTCTCAAGTCATTCCTAATGGGATGAAATGGCCAATCTCCATGAGAGTGACTGCGTTTGTGAAGGCAGGCTCTGGCCAATGTAAATAATGTAAATGGCAGGTGTGGGCTCAGATCTTGTACTTTTCCCATAATATTTCCCCTACTTTTTGCAATCCAATCAAGGAATTGGAACTCCAAGAATATTTAAACTTGAGTCCTTCCTAAAACAGTTCAGACCTTCCAGAATCCTCCTTCCATAGAATAGGATCAATTTGAAATGTTATATTATTTTTTAGTTAAATTATTTTATACAGGGAATGTAATTATTATGTTTATTATTAGCAGTACAAGAATTGAAAGCTATTTTGTCTCCTCTGTCCATTCATTTCTCGCGTATTGTATTCTCAAGAACTAAAAATAATTTCTCTGTCAGCTTTAAAAGATATTTTTATCATATTATGACTAGAATATAAAAATTAAGCTTCAGGGGAGTAATTTTACTGGAACTGCTTTTGAAAATGCTCAAACTTGTAATCCTCATGATGGCAGACAGGCCTTTGAGGACATTTTGAGCTTGGCAAGCAAATAATTCCTGGCATTTTCAAATGACCGGGAATATACTGCTAATCTGCACATTGTCTAAACTGCTACTTAGGCTCTGAGATAAGGTATTTGCTACAGTGCACTCTCCTCATGATTCCCGCAAGAGACCACATCAAAATGATCGCCGGAGCTATTACTGTCATCACAAGATTCTTTCAGATTAGATTCTAAAAATGGGAATGATACTTGTTTAGTTAATGGTTTCTCGTCTGGTTTCAGTTTTCTTCTTTTCATGGGCTAGAGACTTAAACAAAGAGGATTTCTACCATTTTAGTGAGCATGACAAAGCTCCCTCGAGTATTAGGGAAAGCATGCATGATCTTTATATGGGATATTGTCCTTGCCTAATTACCAGTACCTTATCGGGAGTCATATACGACAGCCCAAATTCAGGTGTTTGACTCTCCCAGATATCTTAACATTGTTACGGCTACAATGAGGAGACTCTTCCTAAAATAGTCTTTGGAAGGGGAGCTCATTCATTGGCTGACGATATATTCACTCCGGAGAATTACTTCAAAGGGATATTCCAGAAAAGCACGCTGAAGATATTATGCACAAGCATAATGGTCCTTCTGTTTGACTATTGTCCAAGGGAATTCCTCTGAGTTTTCCTTTTGTGTCTCGCTAATTACAACTCCTCTTGAATTCCCTTTTTAATATCAATAATAATCCTTATTTCCAAAATCATTCCCTGAATGGTACGTCAAGTGCAGGGAATACTGCAATAAATCTACGAATTTCAAGTAATTCCTCTGTAGTACGGTACCCATGGAACAAGTGATTATTCCAACTTTATTGTACAGGAACTTCCAGGATCCTGTTGTAATATTAGGAATAAACATTGAAATGATTAGTAGTATTACAATAACGCTATGATTAGTGAGATGTGGATTTTGTATGAAATTAAAAATCCAGAATTTCTTACGGGAAATAACATGTAAAATTTAAGAGTAGACGCACTCCCCCCTGTACAAATTTTTGAGTGTTAAAATTAAATTTTCAAGTAGTCCAGCTCTAATCAAATCCGGTAGTATCTGAATGTCCCTCTGGAGTCACCTACATGTCTGAAGCTACTCACCGATTTCAGAAAAATACCTTCAGGACAGGGATGAAAACCTCCCTGTGAGTTAGTTCTTGAAGGGAGTGCTTCATTTCCTCGAACAACTACAGCCCTGATATCCCTATTGTTTCCATACGAGAGCGAAGGGCAATGTTTGAAGAGTCAAATACTGCTTTCTCGAAAAAAATAAACCTTAATTAACGGGAATCTCTTGAACAGCTGCTCATCCCTAATCTAATCTTTTTATACTATGAGATCACTCCTTATCACCCTCATAAGTCAGTTTTGGGGAGTTGAATGAATTTCTGGGAAGTTTATGTAACGATGTATAATTTGTATGGAATTGTCTACGGATGTGTTCATTACTATTACTGCCATGCTTACATTAACACATGTAATTGAGAGTGTGTACGGGTGCTCACTACCATGCATGTGGCTCCAGCTTGTTCATTCCTTGAGTTGATACACTTCCTGATTTATGTCAGGTGTCATGACGGAAGACAACATGTGTTTGAGAAAACAGGAAGGAGCATGAGAAACAGTGCATGGGGCACCCTTTGGTGGTTGAGCTCTTGAGAAGTCAAGTCTGGACTTTATACTCATTGGGCTTTCAGCACGCTACTAAACTAATGTGTTACCTTTTGGTTTTGGTGTAGTCTCCTTGTACCGTAGAGTCCCATATGGTGGCACATGTTGTCATGTGGGAGTGCTTCCCTCTAATTAATTACACCGGGTAACCGTTGGGTGCTTGGATGTTTGACTTCCAGGACGCTATCCTTGTGCGAATAATTTCTCCAAGTAGCAATTCTACCTATTCAGAGAGAGAGAGAGAGTTAGCACACAAGGTTCTGTTCTAGCACACACACGGTGGTAAATAAAGTAAATAAACCATCACCCCCGAACTTAATGGAACCTATAACAAAAGCTCGGTTGTGGAGTTACAGAATTGAGCTGGGAGATATATATTCCTAGGAAGGTAAATGGCTCCAGGTTAGGGCAATGGGAACATGTAATGATAGGATGATGCTATGGGGAAGGATAGTTTCTATAATTTAGTAAACAGCATAATATTATAGTTACTCCACATAAACAAATCTTACAATGACGCAGCCCAGCATAACCAGGCTGTTAAATGTGAATGTGATTCTTTTCGGAAGCCTTCTGGGGTTATCCATCAACGTACGTATGAATTTATAGAATAAATGCATAAAGCATCTCCTCCAACTCTCGTCATTCTTTCTTATATGAAGCTATAAAAACAAAGCCCTGTTCCACATTATTTTTGGAAACTAATAGGTTTCACTGAGGACGTTTCCCTTTCAGACTGTACTCCAGCCTCCTGGCTAAAGGTTTATTTGCGTTATCTTTACATTAGTAGATAGCTCAACTGTCCTCAACATTTTTTGCTTTTATTTACAGCAGTATTTCATATTTTGAGTCCTACGGACTTTTATTTCTTCAAGAGGCTTAACTTTTTCTTATGGGAATGATACTCTTATTGATTATCAGTTTCAAGGGACTATGCATAACTATACAGGGCTGTCGGATTCGGGGATGTTGATGCCCCTTGTAATAATGTAAATGGATATACAACGATGGGAGGAGGAACGGAGCCTTTGAGATGTGATCTTTGAAATATGAGCCACATTTTTTTCAATGTGAATGCTATTGCGAGACTTACATTAGCTACCTAATGCCATAACATCATGCCCAATCGCGTTTCTCTAGAAGTATCTATCTATTGTAGATGATAAAAGAAAATTCTCAAAAAAAAAAGCAAGAAAAGTTACTTCAAATATATAATTTCACTATTTTCAAGGCAAGGAAGGTCAAGGAACTGCTGAGAGGAGAACGAACTAAAATCCTGAATGGACGGTTACTTCTTACTTCTTACTTCATGCAAGCACTCAAGTAAGACTGTGTAAGTTGACAGTCAGAAGTCAGAGCCCAGCTTCACGCTGCAGTAACTTATAATACAGGCAAGAATTTGGTTCCCTTTACAAAACTAACCCAAAGAAACTAAGATTTATAGCTTGGACCGTATCAGACCAAAATGGTTATAACACACAGACCGATGCAGGACTCCTGAGCTCCAGCTCTTGAAGAGAGTTGAAGGGTCAAGTGCTCCAAGCACGCTTGACATTAACCAGGTTTCCGATTGTCAGAACCAATGATAAGCTGAACTGACTCAAATGGGTATTTCTGGGAGTTAAAGGAAAGAGTGGGAGGAATCAATCACTTATTGTATCTCGAATTGTGGATTATTCACGACAAGGGGAATTCTCAAGGCAGGAGTCAATAATACAGAGAGAGAGAATGTGTTCAATTGAGAAATGTGCTCTGTGCTCAGTGGAACTTGGAAAATCTCACCTTGAGAAGTGTGAATGTAAAAGAGTCAGTTACTGCTCAAGGGAACATCTTAAAGAGGATTGGGGAAAGCATCGAGATCGAGATTGTTTCCCTGCGGTCATACTATCAAAGCGTTCTGGAGGTTTTGCTGTGACAGCAACTCGGCAGTTACTCGAAGGTCAGAAGATCATACGGGAGAAGCCCTTGGTACTTGTCCCATTCCTTAAATTTAATTCCGGTGTTCGATCCCCAACTCCAGTGCTCTGCCTCGGTTGCTGTCGCATTCTCCCCCCAACCAGTGACTATCACTGTTCTGTGTGTAAGTGGGACTTATGTGGAGTGGACTGTGAGCAGGTATATGTCATATTAGCATTTAAATCATTCAAGTAGTCACAGGTGTCAAGTCCACACGTGATAACTCACCTCGAAAGAAAACCCAGGCCTTTTTAAATAGAGCTCTGTACAAGGCCTGCCCCAAATTTTTTTTGTATTCACTTATGTATGTACGGAAGTAGGACCTATGTATACTATGCTCATACAGTTATAAAGGTCACTATTATTCTGCCCACAAAGCAGAATATAAGTCAATCCAGTTGAGTAATAAAATTAAATGAATCCCTCGGGAAAGGAATGAACATATGATTTAAAAGGACTGGTGGGGGGGGGGGGAAAGGGGATATTCATTTCCTCGGGACTACTGATTGTGAGTCCGAACCTTTGTCCCCGTTTACAAGGGATTGGAATCAGTGGATGAGGGATTTTTTCATGGGTAGATACTTACATACATACTCCTGTACGAAAGTTTGTTTGCTTATGCTTGCAGAAAAAGTTTCATAACTCGTATGAGTGTCAAATTTTCCGAGAAAAAAAGGTTTGCCCGGAAACTTGCTCGAATACTGAGGCTAAACAACTTTACTGGAATATTGCCATTCTCCGATGTTTACTCTCCATGCAGAGGGAACCCCATCATTGGGAAAATATGTTCACTCTCCCTGAATCCTTGGAAGGCTTGAGGGATAGAATTGGAAGCAAATCAAATCGTAAAATTGTTATCAATGCCCATGCATTTATAGAACGGACGTGTGGATTCACTCAGTTCACTCCAGACAACTGTGAAAAAATCTTTCAAATTCTTTGGGTCAACTCGTTTGAGCAATCTGAAGTTTTATTCAAAGAAAAAATGTAAGAAATTGACTTTATTTGTTTAGTCAGAGGAATTTTTCAATAGCTCCCATTGTTTAATGTCTGACTCGTCTCGAGACCACATAAAATAACTAATATAGGCAATTCATTCATTTCAAATATCACTTGAGCCCGTACGCAAATGTGCCTAAAAAATCTCCTGGAATATTCCCTCAGCATTTGGAAATATACATAGATACTCAGATATATTCAAATCCCTTTTGCCCTTGAATTTTTATTCGGACTCAGTTGGGCACTCTAAATTTCCGCTGCGTGGAATTTCCCCTATTTTTCCGAACAAAGATCCTCCTCCCGTGGTAAATACGGATATTTGATGCAAATCGAATTCAATTTCCTCCAAGAATTTTTTTTTTTTACTCCACTTTAGATGAACTTGTAATGACTTGCGGGCAAATATCGTCAGTTGTAATATTTCCAGGGAGGCTTTAGCTTCCTCTTATAGAGCTCTTGTATGTACTCCAAGTCATAACTGGAATTCGATTTTTGCGTATCTATATATAATTACATGGAAAAAAAATAAAGTGCAGACATACGCTTGTCATCACGTATGCAAGCGATTAAATTGAGATTGAGTGGTAGGATGGGTGGAGGATTGGTGTGACATGTATAATAAATGAAAAGAATTTCCTTTAAAAATTGAAACCGTAACAGTTCTCACGTGCGAATGGTTTACAAGTTCGCTTGGGGATTTTTACCGAGCAGTTGTTGCATTTCCAATGCTCGCTGGGCAGTGACGGATCCGAATGATCCAGACGAGGAGGAAGCATACTTTGTAGCTCGATGCACGATGCACATCAACAAGGATGAAAATATTTTCCTGGATTTGTATGGATTGGAACCACTTTTTAATAATCCGGTGGGAACGTTGGTGAGGCGTGCCGTGCTTGAGAACAAGTATCTCCGACCCTGCTCCTGTTCCCGATGTCTGGATCCCACTGAATGGGAAACCTTCCTCATGGCAGTCAGATGCAAAAGAGAGGGTTGTGAGGGCTACCTCTTGATCACCCAACCTCTGCAGGAAGAGAAACTTTTAAAATGGGAATGTCTGGAATGTAACACGAGTCTCAAGCATGAGACGGTTCTTCACACTATTCAACTCGTAACAGAGAAACTCAATCAAGCCCGGAGTCTCGGAATGAAACAAAATCCTGTCCAGCAAATTAGAACCATTCTAGAAGTAATTTATTTTTCCGAGAGAAACTACCTTCATCAAAATCATTTCTTACTACTCAGTGCTATCATCTACGTCTCTCAATTGTTCCTTACAATGTTTATGACGAGCTTCAAACCTGGGACGAGTCTTAACAAAGAGCAGCTTGGAATAAGTCAAGATTTAATTCCTCTCGTCAAACGGCTTTACAAAATTATCCAAGTATTGAATCCAGGGAAATCCCAATTGAGAGGTATTTTTATATAAAATATCTAATTCTCATTCATGTAATTTTGTTCCTCACAAAATAATTCTATAGATTTCCTCAAATCCCAACCTTTTCCTTCCTCAGCGAACAGCTTTGTATTCCATTATCCATTGATCTGAGATGTGGGTTGTTTTTAGAAACCCTCTTATATATCTGTAGTCCCTCTCAAAGCAATACCCACTCAACCAATTTATATCCTAGTAGATTTTAATACCACAAAATACTTCCCTTTGATGTATTAGTTTAACAGAGGGAAATCAATCCTTGAAAAAGTGAACTGAAAGAAATTCCAGTGAGTGCATAAAAATCCCTCTGCAAACAATCTCCCTCAAATCTCCTCTTACTCCTGAGTAGTAAGTAGGTGTTCAAAAGAAATTTATATAGGATCTCGAAATTTGGTAAACCGTAAACCGACACAACGCATCCTCAGCTAAATAGATATTGAAAGGCTCCCTGAAGAGTGTGACAAATATGGGAAATATTTTGAAGAGATTTTATATATGTAAGCTGACGTTACTAGGGGATTTATATTTTTTTTTAAAGGAGGATCTTTTAAGAGTTCCTCCTCCTCCTCATACCTTTGTATTGAGTTAGGCAGACCTAGGGAGATAATACTTGAGGCATCAATAGCCTCAGTGTTTGCTCGGTTTATGGAGTACGCACGATTTCCTGAAGCCAGAACGTGCTGGAAGAGAGATCGTTGGACAGTAGAGAGACAATTATTAATATCTGGAAGAGTTTTGGGCAGTATGATTTGTTTACTTTGAGAAAGAGAGAGAGAGAGAGAGAGAGAGAGAGTCTACTTGTTTGTTTGGGAATTTCAGGGAAAATTATGCTGCATTTGTATGCATTATCCTACTCCAGCACCATGATTAATGTTACCAGTGGTGTGTCGGGTAAAGCAACCAAACGAACCAAGTTCGGGTTGAAGATGAAAGAGAAGCTAGAGACCATTCTCCAGTGTCATGATGAGGTGGAGTTGCTCTTAAACTTGGAACCCATTGAGTACGAAGCGATCGATTTCATAACCACCATGAAGCAACAGATCCTTGAGGACGTCTTCGGCTGCATGGAAGAAGCTCTGAGATTAACCTGAAAACCTTTTTATACCATTTGTATATCTGTCTGACTAATCCCTCTTAGTTCCTAATGAAATGCAAATAAAGTCCAGTCACTTTCAGTTTTCCTTGGACCCCAACAACCCTGGAGTGTTGAGTTATACATGGATGCTATTATGTCCATATCCCTAATAAAACCGGGGTTTCTTTCATTTTAAATTTATTTTCCCTGGGAGAGTCCAGTAGATGTGTAGGCAGGGGCATGTAACAAAATTATATTTAAAATTATCTGAATAGGTTCAATGGGCCGGGCAGAGAGATAACAAGACACCAAATATATATCCGGCAATTTTCCCACCACAAAAACTAAATTAAACTTGTGTGCAGTTTTAAGATTTATTTCCCGAAAGCCCTTGACTTTTTTTTTCTCCAAAAGAATAAAAAACTCAAAGTCGTCGAGTAGTGTAGCGTTCCAAAGTTCGGGGTCTTATTTCCCTCAAATAAACTTAAATGCCTGATAGTGAACCAGGGCTGGGAGTCTCCATATAGGGAGATACATATATACTCCCCCAACTTCGGATCTTTCTTTCCACTTGAGCTCATTGATGGACTGCGCCAGAAAGATCCCAGTACTTAGCCAACTTTACGCGAGAAAAGTTCATTTTATTTATGCAGTTTAGAAACTATACACCCTGGAAGGGCCTCAGCCGATTTCCTTCCAAACATGTTGATTTTAGACATTTTTTTTTATTTCAGACAAAACCTCACTACAAATTCCCGCAATGAGTCTTAAGTCCTAGGTTATTTGTCCATCCCCTTCAAAATTGCTTTCCCCAATTACTAATGTATGAAGTATGATAACTAGTTACTTTCTACTCTGACTTGTAAATTCCTTTCCTTCTGTGAACTGTCTAAAGGCCAAAGTTTGATAATAATTATGTAGTCCATGGACGTAGATGAGCCGAGAGCATGCCCCCCCCTCCTCCTCTTTTGCTTCCACGATACACAACTGAACAGTGACTCTTGTAAGTATCTAATCAATTTTTATTATTCTACGATGAAAGTTTAATTTTTTCCCCTGACATTTCCATGAAGCTTTTCCCGATCATGCTCACACAAGTCTAGACGAGAAAAATGAGAAACTTTTGACGGACAAGGGGTAATCTAACTAATAGCGGATTACATGATAGGCGAACAAATAATATGAGCTTGTGCTCAATCCTTCCTTCCTTCCTTTCTTGAAAAGTTTGATTTTTCTAGTGTAACCCCGTCAGAGCTCGGTGTGTTATTATCTATTCTACATAGATTAAACTATAAACTTGGAAGGATTCAAGAATGAGAACAATGGGCGAGCACTGTTGGACAGAATTAGTTTGATGAGACTTCTGCATGCAAACTTCTCCATAACTTTTGTATCTATTGGTAATGATTTCCATTAGCTCTCTGTTCTCCCCTCAAAGGCATTTTTTCCCAAGTGCTTACGCCTACGTACCTATTGACTGTGGAAGTGAAGACGGAGTAATCCCAGCCTTCCTCCTTTTTCCCTTTTACAGTCTCTGCCTCACTCCGTCTCCGGGAAATTCTCTATGAAATTCTCCCGCTCGGAGAGGACTCCGCAGGAGAAAGTAGGATTACATTTTGTATTTTGAGGGTGTTAACAAAGGCTGACACACTATTAATTATTATTATTACTTGTAGTAGTAACAAGAATCTGGGATATTTTTTCTTCATTATATTTCGTTCCGACTGTTCAAATTTCCAAGTTCCTTTTTTCTTGTTCGTGTTTCTTCGTGAGTAAAAGCAATTTTTTTATCCCGCCCTATTTCTTACAGGGCATAATTTTTCTTAGAAACCTTTTGTTAGTTATTGGATCATGCTCCGAATTAATGTGTTATATTTAGACTCAGATCAAGGTTCTTATTTTCCTATTTGATTTTGTCTTCCAATTCCCCAAGGAACCTATAATAATTACCACATCCATTCAGTCTCAGTATATAATTATGTAGATGTTGAATAAATCTGAAAACCTTCCAAGCTGAGTGCTTTTGTAAATTTTAAATGAATTTCAAACTGCTTGCTTTTAAACGGTAGGTTTAAATGGGGATTGTAAATGGTGATTGGGAATTATGATTTTTTTGAATGAAAATTTGAAAGAGATTGCGAGGCAGTTAAACTGTAAGTTAGCATTTCATTAATTTAGATTTATTGCCTATCGTTGGATCACGTGAGGATGGCTCCTGGGGATGTTTTGAAGTAATTTTATTTCTTGAAACGCCTTCTCTTTGAAATTGATTTCATTTTGATGAAAAGTTAGATTCATGGGAAAAGACTGAGATGTTTTTCTCCGTATTGGCTGGCTACGCTCAGGCAGGACTCAGCTGGCCCTGGAATTACTGCTATTGTAATGCCCGAGTCATTATCCAATTGCGTTTCAAATATTGTATTTTTTTTTGGACGGCCCGACGACACGCGATCTCATGCAAGCAAAACTACATGTGGAATGGCAATTAATGGGAAAAGGGACGGGAGAAAAGGGGGTTTCTCTCTTGGTCTCATAGATATCTTCCCAGCCCGAGTATCTCCGCCTGTCTCCTTTTATCTGATTGTGAGCATTACAGGGAACTGTGAATTAAAATAAGATTTCTAGTGGTTTCCTTCGAGATGTGGTTCCAGCACGGTATCTTTTTGAAGCTCCTCAAGCGTTACGGCTTAGATAAAGTCTTAATCCTATTAAAGTACTTTCGGGAGAGAGACTTATTTAGTTGCAGCCCTTGACAATGGATCCTTGTAAGTATAGATACACAAAAGTCCATTAACTCGGAACTCAGCTATTTTATTCGGCATCAAGGGAGGGAACATACTGTGGCATGTACTTGTACTTGTGACCTTCCACCATTCTTTACAAATAAAAATTTAATAATAGTCCCAGGCATAAATCCCACTCAAGGAGGACCGAGAGCGGAATAAATTGCTTCACTGTATATTACCAATTAAGAAATCTTTAATGTAACTCCGGTCCCTAAATTCTCTCCTATTTGTTCCCTCCGTCAGGAATGAATGTCATTTATCCATGATGGAATTTCATGGCGATTATTTTCATACTAAAGCTATCTATTTATATTTAATTTATTGAACAAGCAATGATAAAAAAGTCCTTCCAGGAAACGTAACCTATTATTTTACAAGTTTCCATATAATTATAATAATTATTCTACATTACCATTATTTTTTCAAGGACTTGTTCAATTCCATCAAAAAAAAAAGAGCAAATAAATATGGGAAATTTCAAAAAATTAAATAAAAACAGCCCGGTCTCAAAGTGTATCTATAGTTGGTGAAATTGGGGAAAGTGTACTTTCCCCTGCCAGAACGGCCTGAGGATGTGAAAGAAGGGAAAGTGTGGGATGAGAAAGGTCAGAAAGAGCTCGGAGCATAAATCAATGTCATCTCCGTATGTGTTTCAATCGTTGAGGCGATAAACTGAAAAACGATCGAATACTTTTGGTCTTCCAGGGAAAATAACCAACCGGTTGGTGGAAATCAAGATTTTATTTACTCTGTACATTACAACGTCACATATTTACCACCATTTGTTCCGGGTGATGTATGAGCCCTCAGCTCCCAAAGTAGTTCCTCTCCCAAGGATGTAAACTTGCATTCAAAATTCAGTAAAACTTGGAAAGTATGAGGGCTTGTTCAAAACTAGGGAAAGTGCATTTATGTATACATTCGTACATCAATAAAACTTTTTCATTTTTACATACTCAAGGTCCTCCCACAACCACTATGTGCCGGCATTACCCCCCGAAAAAAAAAGCATCTGCCCTGTACTTTTCATTCCCTTTAATCACATCCTCTGCAATTCTGGGATATTGGGATTTAATTTTCTGGAAGCACCTGCGAGCAGATGTGAGGGGCTTTCAGATATTAATGGAAGCATTTCCCTTCTCCTCTCCCTGACGCTTTCCTCTACGATTAGTAAATGGAATATTAAATTAAAATAATACAATGGCTCGGATGCTTTCCCCAGGATCTCTGGAACAGTCCAGTTATTACGCGAGGAAATTACTACCAGTGAGCAGAAGAGTTTTGACCATCCTGCATACACAGTTATCTACATTAATTTCACTGGAGTTAAAAATAATGAAAAAGTTGATAATCCGATGGAAACTTCCCCTTCAACAAATATACTACCTATTGCTTTCCCTTTCGTAGAACTTGTGTGTGTATGTTTCCTTGGAAAGGAATAGGACTTGTTATTAAAACTTTCTCCAATGCCAGCAGTTGTTGTTGGGGCTGACTCATAGTAGTGTGCTGGTGACTCTGCAATAATTACAACTCTGTACAAACTGTAGTAGCAGATCCAGCACTTCCTGGTGAGTTGTGTACACTACAGATTTCAATTATATAGGATATGGAGTCTGTGAGGGACATACAAGTGCAGGATTCCTTTTTATACTCAAAGTACATACATGGTTTTGGGGGAACTTGGTAAGAAATGTAAAGTCACACCTTCAATTATTCACACTCTCCCGTGTACAATTAGCATTCAGGGGAAGTTACTGTCAGTCTGGAGCCCAATCTTGACATTCTGTGAAATTCTACAGCTGTAATTAATTCCCTTACTAATTAATTTATTCCAGTGGAAAACCCAAAAGAAAAAAAGAAAGTAGGGAGAATTCGGAGCCAGAAGGCTAAAGTTGTAGCAGCTCGGGATTGACTTTGTAGTAAAAAGAAATCCGTAGGATTTTTTGCCATTTCCTCAAGAAAAAAAACTCCTGTTGGTATCGTTAAAGCTCCCACGGATAACGTTGATCTACTGCCTCTATTAAGTTCGCCTTCTAGTGGGGTCTCGCCCCCTCCCTGCCAGGGAAAAAGTGCAAAAGCCAGTGTTTCAGAGAGAGAGAGAGAGAGAGAGAAAGAGAGAGAGAGAGAGAGAAAGAGAGAGAGAGAGAGAGAAAGAGAGAGGAAAAAAAGGTCGTTAAGGTAATTACAGGAAAAGTTAACAAACTGTCGCGGCAGACTTGAGATCAAGTAGTAAAATATATGAGAGAGAGAGAGTAGTGCAGTGGAGGGACGAATCTATTATTTTACATGTTACTCAAGACTACAAGAGCACAGTTAGGGAATGAAGTCTCGTAATCATAGCTTCACCTCCAATGACTAGCTTTGACGACTATACTCTAGGAAAATGATAACCTCGGCGTTTAAATAAATGACACGTCATCCTGAGTCTGAGGGAGGAAATTCAGGGTCAGTTTCTATCATTAGCGGAGGCTATTCGCCAGTTGCACAATGTGTACTTAAGCACGTTTTGGGGAAAGATAGCGGAGTCTCCACTGCGGAGGCATAATAATTCATTGCGGAGGAACTCACATGCATCCCATAAATTATGTACGTAAATATTAGGGATGCATAAGTATGTATAAGTATCTATAGATACATGTATGTATGGAAGGTTGTAGTGGGACTCAAGGGGTGTGTTCAAGCTGAAGATGCGGAGCTATAAGTATGAATTACGTGTGGAGTTGTAATCCCCCTGCGATGTGACAAAATGAGAGGAGTAATAAGGACAGTCTTCTCGAGAGCGTCCTCGGCCTTGATTCTTCTGCTCTCTCTCTCTCTCTCTCGCTTTCTCCCTCCCTCTCTCTCTCTCTCTGGGAAATCATCTACTCTTCATCACTATCAAGTCCTCCTTATTGACTAACCGTGTGCTACAGTTACTCATAGACATTCCTTCACACTTGGGTGGAGCAAAACCTAAGTGGGGCTCCAGTGATGCGTATAAAGCAATCGTTTTCCTATTTTTTTTTCCATCTTCTTTCAGGTGTAGCAGTCAGTTCGAGCGTTTTTACAATCACCGCAATGAGTATCGATCGTTACTTGGCCATCCGACACCCCATGTCTCGGAAAATCATCAATAGACGTACTACACGCAAGGTATGTCACTTTCCCTGTAGATGTTTTCTCCGACCGTTGTAATCAACAGGGTACTAATTACAATCCTCGCTTCACTGCAATCATTATGCTAAACTCAGAGGATATTTCCATAAATGAAGTACTCAATTGTGAACAAGTGTGTGCATACGTATAACTTTCATACAATTTATCGACTTGGAATGCTGAAGAGGAGGACTGCATCCTCAGCATATTTTCCTCAGCAAAGACCTTCCATGCCTATGTATGCCTTGGCTTGCTTACATCCTGTCATAATCCTTTGCTCATTCCAAATTCATATGGAAATTTCAGCCTTTGAAATTAATTCCTCTCTCCTGCCCACTCTATTATTTTCTCTTTGGCTCGTTCCCTCGTACCTGTGCTCATCCTACTCACAGGGGCCTGTCTCTCATGTAGTCAACATCCAGGGACACAGGACCCCTGTCCCAGGGAAGACAATTCTAATTTCCAAATTAAGAGTAATGAAATTGTTGCAGTCAGCAGTCGTAATTAGGTATTCATACTCAGTCAGTGGAGACACTAATCCACAAATATTACACTTTTTGCAATCAAAATAATTAACTGAGCGAAGCTGTATTTCAAATAACACAATAGTACGAGCTGTAATTTATATACAAATTTGAGTACTACTCATACGGTAGTATTGGATTGTTTGAGTTCCTATTTGAGCGTTTGGATGCGTAGCAAATAGATATTTGACAAGACTTGAGATTTAGTAAGTGAGTCTTAGAGTGTTTTTAGAGCTTAGTGAGTAAGGAGAAGGAATCCGAACTGTAAAAAGTATTGTATTTTTTATTAACACATTCTTCACGCCAGTTAAAAATGTCATCTTATCGCTGTTCATATATCCATGAAATTGTATTTTATTATGTCAGTTCTACAGGATGTTTTAAAGAGGCAAGGCAACTTTCACCTGTTGTATCGTCAATATAATATACGGGCTGTAACATACGATAATAGCGTAGGTAGGAGTTCCGATGACGCTAACCAAAGGGATTTTACAGGTGGCTTGGAACTCAAAGGAAAAAGTTTTACTGGGGCGAAATAAAACAGGAAATAGTGCTTCCTGCCCTTGAAGCTACATATGTAGATACATATGTACACACAATCAATCAGGATATATTTGTTCCTTACAATTTTCGACCGACGTTACTTTAGTTTATTAACCTAATTGGATTCAACTTATTACTGTTTATACTTCCTACTTTCGAGTTTGCGTTCCTTTGAACCTTCAATGAAACTGTAGGCACTTTGTGTTGGAGAAAGTTCCAAATTTAGATCTTTGGCAGTAAAATAAGTTCAGAGAATCCTGGCTCTCCTTGTTCTCCACTTAGAAATCATTCCATGAGCCTATGTTTGCCGTACCATGAAATGAAAATTGATCCTGAATAGAATTTATGGATTCCTTTGGTTGCCAAGAAAAATAGAATACGGAAATTGGAGTTGATTGTCAAGAAAATTGGGAGCTTTGAAGTGTAGTGGAGGCGAATCTTAAATCAAAGATGAGTTAAAGAAAGGAATAGTGGTAGAAATATAGGGCGGGGAAAGTTGGTTGGGAAGCTCGGGGTAAACATTTTGTTGTATTTAAATGTGAACAACTCTAAATAATAGCTATCACGAAGGCAGTAAGTGACGATGACATTATTGTTGTTTGGAGATAAAAGGAATGGTAACATAATAAATTAAGCAAAAAAATTCTGAAATGTTTTCATCACAAGACTAGTTCCGCTTTGAAAGCGTGCATGTAGAAGAGCAGGCGTTGCAAAATTGTTAGAACTATGTAGAACAAATATCCCTTGTGTTTTTCTATTTTGGATATTATTCATTCCCTCACTTTTCAATTCCACATGATTCCAATGGTAGTATCTGTACAAGAGTAGTCATTTTAGCCCGGAGGAAAATGTGTCGACACTTGAAAAAGTAGGACTGCTTTTTGTATGTGAGTCCGAACAAGTGACAGAGAACATTTGAATGAGAAAAGCGACAGACACAATATTGGAATGAATGAGGAGAGCCTCTCTGGGAAGGAGTACGAGAAACGTGTACATCCAACAAATATGTGAGAGAGTACATTGAGAGTGACATAAAAACGACACAGTTCTTTATTTTGTGTTCCTTCCCATTGAGCATTCAATGCCTCACATGTGAACTCCAGAAATCGGTGGAATTGAAATACCAGAGGTTGTGAGAATTTATTGTAAGTAGTGCCAATATCAAGAATGCGTCTATCATGGACTTTCACAAATGAATCACAATAAACATTTCCAAACTGCTTTCACCCATTCCTACAATATTCCTAGGATTTCAAAGGAGAAAGTCCTGTGAGTATGAATAAGTTGACTTTGACTTTCGTACAACGTAAGGCTTCATGAGTTTCAAGAACTGTGTCGATCTGTATAAGCACGTGGAGATGTTTTGATGCGAAAAATATCTCTCACTCAAATCTGGAACATATTTTAGAACTTTGAATCATAACTTCTAGGACAGACTTCTTACTCAAGAATGATATGTGGGGACTGGACACAGTTCTATACTCGGGTAGTTGTAGTTACATAAATATATATAGATGCATAGATATGTGAGTGCCTCTGTATCTATCTATTAGCATTAGTATATGATGTGTGTATGAACGGATATTGACAGAAATCATGCTTGTTTTTTTTATTCATAGGTGATCTTACTCCTGTGGCTGATAGCCCTGCTGATATTTGCCCCGATCCTTTATATTCGAAAAGCAGATCTCATCAAGATACCGATAGGCGAGGGGGAAGATGCTAAGAGCCATGAATTTACGTACTGTGCTGAGGTATGTACCTCATTTCATCCTTTTGCTTCACTTGATATCTTTTCAAACTTGTCATAGTCTCTTTTTCACACTCCACTCACGGAGATTGGTACTCTTTATGTATTTGGTTTCTCATGCGTTCATCCCACATTTACAATGACATATGTCAAAAAATTTAAAGAAGATCTCAAGATGAGGACAGAAGGACCAGGGAGGGTTTCAAGTCCTCCAGGCTTGATTCTCCTCTCTCTCTCCTTTCTAGATTTGGTTAAATAAATATTTCTCTCGGGTACTTTCTCCGAACTCACTCAAGAGCTTCTACTTTTGGACCCCGTTCAGGCTCAAATGGTTGGAAACCATGTATCACAGCATGTGTGCATTTGTGTCATTACAGATAGGAAATGTGCAGGGGCTGAGATCCGAGAGAAAGAATTATGCTAAGTCCTAAATACTTGAGTCTTCAAGTGGTGAGCAAAACATAAATGGGTGCATTTGTATGTAACATATGTCGTCCGCATAGCTCCGAATGCTTTAGAACTGACAGACGCAATAACTACCCAGATCCCCATACATGACCAAGCCCACCAAAAGAAATCCCTGGCGTAAGACTTTAAAAAATTATAATATATTACCAGGCACTTTGATCGTTTCGAAGCAGATTATTGAAGAGCTCTTGTGTAAACTTGGCGGTTCCCTATTTTTGATTGGGAATACAATCCGCGCTAGCACATCCCTCCCTCTTCTCATCTTCTTCCACGACGAGTACTTCTCTCCAATAAAAATGGGACGGATTTTCTCAATCGGATCAAATCAGCGTCAGGACAAGAAATGCAGTACATAACTTCAGTAATGGACTTGAAATTTTCGTCTGTCAATGAGCTTCAACCCTTCGATTGATCACGTACTTCCAAATAATGTCCTAGTCCTTGTGATGTCAAGCTCCACACACCATGTACACCCTAACATTTGAGCACGTACTTTGTTCATGAGATTGAGCGTCACTCTGTTCTTGCAGACACTACTCTTCCTATGTATATGTCTTATGTATGCAGTTTTGAGGAGTCATAAAATATTATACTATTTTCCATTTCAAAATATCTCCTGTTATTTCGGAACGAGGGACCCTTTTCTAAATTTCTAAAATATGGGCTATCAGAACTTAATGATCATAGTGAACGCCCTGATGTGACATTTTCACATTAGTTTTGAAAGTAAGTCCAAGGTAACGTGAGCCCACTTAGTAGGAGACTTTCCTTCAAAAACAATGAAAGCCCGAATTTGCAATTTAATGAGATTCACCTATGCTTGGGAGTAATTAAGTCTTAGAAGGAGACCTTGGTCCGTGGACTGTCAACAACAAGGAATTTCCAACAGCTTGAGCTACTACGTTCATTCTTCCCAACTCCTTAAAATAGACCTCACACTTAAACGCAATAAACTCATGGACATTTTCATATGATAGGAATCTCACTCTTATCAATCTTCCTTTCTCCAATCTTGCTCACTCCCTTGGATTTCACGAGAGAAAGCTACAGGGGTTTCACAAATTATTTGTTAACACTAGAATTATTTTTCGTGATTTGAACACATTAATGTCCAGTTTTTCTAATACCCAAGTTTTCATTTTGGGTCAAGTCAAAAATAAAAGAACTTGCGAAATCCGATCCACCCAGGTGTTATTGATAGCCAATGTAGTTCCAATGATTTATTTCCTACTCAGGTCGTAATTATTATGACTTTTTTCGCACATGAATTCCAAATTGAAATTTTTCTTAGCGTTAATGAGTTTTGACTCATTTCATGTCAAGAATAAAAATAAAAAGAGTTATGTATTATAGAGTTTCTTTCGTTGGGAAATGTGGAATGATCCTTGCACCCATGGTCCTGCTCAATAATTTGACCTGGTTTTGTGCCGGTCGATGGGGGCTCGCTCACGCGGGTCCCCTTATCTTGCCATGGAATCTGTAAATGCATTCCTAGTCCCCATAGTTAATACGGAGTACTACTGGGGAACATTATTTAAATTGAATGTGTAATTTGAGAACGTTTTTTTTATCTTGAATGCAGAAATGGCCCGACAATCTCTCTAGAAGGACCTTTGGAATATTTTGCTTCATCATTGTCTACGCCATTCCAGGATGTGTGGTTGTTGTTGGTAAGTAAATATTTTATGTTTACAGAGTGTGTTCCCTCAATGCTCACAAAACTGCCGGAGTGTCTTTCGGCTTTTGTAGTTAGGTTGTTGGCAAAAATTCCGTCCTTTCCCCATGCATGATCTCAATTGGGGTTGACACAAAATAGAAATTTTTAGTTGTATCACGTTGGGAGCACAAACTTTAGTTAGAATGACATTCTAACCCTGTCTTTTAATCTCAAAGCAATTTACTAAAAAGCAATATCCAATTTTTGAATACCAATTTCCCCATTCATTTACTCAAATTTACATAGAACATAGATATTTGATAAATAAATAGGGAGTTGGATTGTCAACACCCTCGACCCACGTAGGTGTGTTCAATCCAGCTTTTACTTACCTAAAATACATTTGTTTTATTTACCATTTAAATTACATATTATTTATTAACTTTCTGTGTAGTCCCTGAAGATTCCGGACTGTGTGTTTTGAATACCTGCCAAATAAATTAAGCTTAATAAATAATTTCTAAAGTAATCCAAGCAAATGAAACCCATTCCTCTTGTAGTTTTGAATTAACCCTTTAATTTTTGAATTCTACTCCTCAACTGATTGTAAGGGAACTAATTACATGTAGATAATTAGTATGTACACATGTTATTTTCAATTCATAAGTCAACGAACCTACGCCCTCCATATTGGGTTACACTGGATTAAATATTACTTGGGAACAATAGGTTCATGTTTCTATAGGAATCCAACTTTCACTTGGTTTGTTTCGACGTCAGTTCTTCGAACCTTTACCGTCTGACTGACCCCAATGTTTTATCTCCTGGGTGTTCATGCGTAATGTTTATTGGAAACAATTTTTGACTGAATTTCAGCGTACTCATTAATGGGTCTGAGGTTATGCTCCCGACAGCTTCTCCCAGAATATCAGCTTACTCATGGAACTTCAAGTTCAGGCGGTCGGAATGATTTGGCACACTGTGACTCAGCTAATTCGGCTTGGCAGGTTGGTCCCATTATTTATATGACAAGTCTTTCATTTAATACGTATACCCTGCCTCACTTGCCCGCTCACTCAGGTCAGATTGGAAAATTTTCAGGAGGATTTTGAGGTAGGTTACCATGTAAGTAACGTGGATTATGTCTAAATCCTCCCAATCCGGACATTTCAGCGGCCATTGAAAGAGACTGTAGTATATTGTAAGGGTCGTAGCTCCTTGATTGCATGTACGTCTATACATATGTAGTCACTTGTTTGTACTCAATAAAATCCGGGAGCTGAAGTGGAGTTGTTTACCCTGGGATCTCTATCTTTTTGCTTTCTTGTTTGCAAGGGATGCCAAAAACACTTTAGCTAGTTACTTGGCACATCAGAGTCCTCGCTGCAATAACTCCGTTGAGGGAACGACATCGGGTTTCTAGAATTACGGACGACAGGTAATCTTCACATGGGATATCTTATACTAGTCATACAGATGTAATCTCAAAGGGAGTTGGGAAACACTCCCTGAACAAAGATCCGAATCAGATGGGGCACCAGTATGTAGTAGTAAGAAGTAGACAGACTGTGCAAAGGCTGGGAGCAAAACACGGGGACAAAAATATCTTTCTTCAGAATCTCGATCGGGGGATTCATTTTTTGTGAGATTATTATGTATGTATAAAAATATAATTATATATGCTATGATTGCAGTAATGTTATCACTTGAAGGCTGTTTCATCTGTTTGCTCAAAAGTGACGTGACTAGTGGAAATTAGGGAATGTCTCTCTCTCTCTCGCTTTGGCGAAACTATTCATTTTGAGAATCATTACACTTGCAGCATTTAGTACAGTAGTTAGTGCACACTTCACACAAACAATCTATATGACTCGGCAGTTCCTAGCCTTTGATTTCTATAGTAATTGGATAGGAAGTTTTTTTTCCTGGAAATATTTCCAGAAAAGTTTCTTCATAGGAGTCATGCCCTGTGACTTTGTCGTTCTCGAGTACAGCGCTATCAAATTCCACCTCAATGAATGGGTTTTTGTCGGGGCATCCTAAAGAGAAAGTCAACAAACAAAAATAATTTATTTTAAAACTTTGAACTTGAGTTGAAATGATTTTAATGAAGTAATGCCCACAATTAGAGCTAAATGACCTTTGAAATTTTTCGTTACTTATGGTATAGTCTATTTCCTAATAGGGGGACATTCTACACATTTTTGATGCTCCGTAGGTTAATATGAATATAGGATTTCCCATTTACCTGAAGTTCCTCTGAAAGTTTTTGAAAGGATTTTTCCTACGGAGTAAATATATATTTAGATAGATATATGTATGTATGTATGTATGTATGTAGTTCTGAAATAAAGTACAATTTATTCCTGGATATTATTCTCCCTCGTTCCATCGTTGACAGAATTCTGATGGTACCTGAGGGCTGAAGTGTGAAAGAGTGTCTAGTGAATAAATGAAAAAGTTTCCAAGGGGAAAATTCGAATAATATTTAAAATTGCCAGGAGTGAATTATCCTTTTTTTTCTCTCTCTCCCACTTTCCTCCGGGAAAACTCAAATGTGAGAGAGAAATATGGTTAGTTTTGTACATGGGAAATAGAATTTTTTTATGACCCGTGTGTAGAGCACTGAATTTCTTTGGAGCTACCCAAAAATACACTCTGACTTAATGGTTTTTATCTTTTCAAAAAGTCTCATTGAACTTGGCAACAAAGCAGTTTCGTACAAAATTCCAGGGAGAAAGCCCAAAATTTAATAATATTTCCCATAAAAATGTAACGTTTCAAAATGTGTTGGTAAAAATGACTCCAGAGATTTCCCTTTTAACCTATGCAGTCACACTGTGATAAGAAATCGTTCGAATAAAAAATGTTACAAGAGCTATAGATACATATAAGCCCGGCATTAAGGAACAGGAGGGAAATGCGTGGGGAAAAGTGCGTTCACTCCGGTTCTTTGAATTTTGATCAAGCAATTTCAAGAGCAAGTGTATAGAAATTCTTGTAATGTACATAAATTCCTTTGAATTTCTTTCAAACAAAGGGCGTGAATGATGTGATCCAAGGATTGAATAAAACGCTTCATAAAATGGGAATAAATTCGATAGTAAGTTGTGTCAGCCCAACTCTCAGAATCTTCCGGTGAAGGGTGTTGTCGAAAAGTCATTCAATGCTTTTCTCCCTTAGCTTTCTCTGTTATGACAAAAAGTACCACTTTAAATATTTTAATTCCTTAAAATATTCCAACCTTAAGTCTTCCTGGAACGTGCATCCACAGGATCCCATGGATCATGAATGACTTGCTACGCTGAGTAGAGAGTGGGTGGAGATCATTGTTCCGAAGCCACAATAATTATTCAAACTGGGACAGTATGTATGTACATACGTGAGAACCCCTGCCCTTGTACGTCCCTCTCATAATAACTATTGTGCATGCAAATTGGCAGGGATGTACATGCACATTCCAGACGTCCCACGGTGTAAGTTAATTAAGTCAGGATTGAGTAACCTCCTCAATCTGTCCTTGATGGCTTCATCACTAGAGCAAACAAGATGCACTCATTGCTTTCCAATGGATCACTACAAGTAATTTTACGTAAATGCATCTATTGACTCCACACAAACCCATTGCTTCCGCATGAGTTCATTTGCTCATCAAGTCGACTTTTATGCAATTGGATGTCGTGGGGCGTTGGGCGGAAGTCATTTTAACAAAATATCCCGTCCCAACAAAATCTACGACAGACCAAAAAAAACCCTCACACAGAAATGTCACTCGCAATCAGTCACACACATTAAAAAATAAACCAGTAATAATTACAATTTGCGGTACATAGTAGGTTCAATAACAGTCGGACTTACATAAACTTGCATTGGTTATGTGTATGGAGAAAGGAGCAGATTCATTCATGTTTCATTCATGAAATGAGCGAAAGCTCCAACCACCACATCAAGTGTAGGAAGTTTCCCTCTCAGTGTGAGACTTCTCATGTTTTTGAACCAGGTGGAACCATCCGAAACCGGAATCCTTTTTGGTCACAAAAATGAACAACAGTGTCCCATCGAACACATGACAATTTACAATGATTGAGAACTCTCATGCATCACAGTGGAAACTTTCCCTTCCGTAGAGTAAATACAGGAAAAAGTCCCACAAATTTTCAGTTTGAACTCCACAATTCCATTTATGTGTGGGACAAGCCTCCTGAATAGTTTATACTCTCGTGTTTATTTTTGCTCCTATAAATTGAGTCACGACTTTTAAATTGAGTATTCAATACATCGGGGTAAAAAATTCAGTTTTTGAGCAATCCACATTTGTCAAGGTGGGTATAGATGTAGATACTGGGGCGGGCTTAAATCGTATGTAGATAGAGGCAATGTTATTTATGACCTATAAATGGACCCCTTGGTTTTATCGAGTAGTTCTCAAGTAGGATGATATGAGGAACTGTGGTAATGGTGAGGAAACCTACATATGACAAAGCTCCTTTTATTTTGTCCCCTAGGATTCCCCTCAGATTCGATAACACTGAATAATAGGCTGGCTCATTGAAAACAATGGGAATACATAACTAGTGTGGAATGTGTTGTTCAAAAAGAGTGAATTAGGTTTGGGCCCTCGGAAATGACAGGTTCCCCTGTCTCAATGTATGTACTCATTCCGATGCAGTGCTTACTGAATTGCAAATCCTGGAATTCTTTCCCTGTCCACAAATACTAACAGCGGGGAAGCGACCTGACTTGACTTATTCATGTGAGATTGGTTGATGAATGTGGATGTATCTGTATCTATCTGTACCTGTATGTGTTCTAGGTTTCGTCAGCGGGAGGAAGATTGATTCGAGAGAGACGACGAGTTGCGAAGATTCTTTTGATTCTGGCCCTCGTCTTTGCTTTTTGCTGGATGCCGTACTCCGTTCTTAGTTTGATTCTCGATTTAAAGTCTCCGGCACAGGAAGAGCGTCAGGATAATAATGGAACGGCGACTTCGGATGACAATGAGATTGCATCAATGGCAACATTACTGCTGCCTTTTGCCATCCTTCTGGGTCATGCAAACTCGGCCGTGAATCCGCTCCTGTATTGTCTCCTAAGTAAGAATTTTCGACGGAGTGTTACCGAGCTTATTCGACATCCCAGGAGAGCCGTGCGAGGACGTCAGCATTGCAAGGTAAAATTTTTATTTTCCCAAAACCCCTCCCTCCCTCCCCCACCCCCTTCACTCGAACTCTCTCTCTCTAAAACTATCTCTGTATAGTTTCTGTATTTCCTGTAGAAATCCGTTTAGATCAGATTAGCTTGTCGTTTTTACAGACAGCTTGTTTTTATCGTTCTGGCTCTCCGTAGAAGCACAAGTTATAGTTTGAGCATAGCTAACAAGACAAATATTAGTAGAAGATAGTAAGTAGTACCTGACGTTACTCCTCTCCAGAGTCTTGAGTATCTCACGTTAATATTGTAGGAGTGCTTCATGGGAGGAAGAGTTGAAAAATTAGATTACTTCTAATTTAATCATTCGTCTGGGAACAATTGATTTCATTGAAGTATACGTCTTTTTATCTTATTTAATCCCGGACGTCAGCACCCAGCAATGTTTTGATAACTTTCCAACTTATGAATTTCCATTTGGAGTCTCAAAAGTCGACTAAGCCTTCCCCCTCAATATATTTCCCGTGGAATTACCTATACAAGAATGGAACCTCACACTCATACTCCTCTCACGTCATTTCACAGTGAAATCTTCCTTTCCCATGCTTATTTATCTTTTCTCCTAAACGCCCACCATCTCTGTATTTTATTTCTCCCACCCCCCCCCCACTCCCTATATCCCTATAGAAGTACTATATGATGGGACAGGATTCTTGGATTTTATGTCCTTATCTATTTTCTTACAGTCCTGGCTTCCCAACAACACCACTTAAGCCAAGTTTGTTTTTCTAGAAAATTGCATGGAACTACACTCCCGCTTATGTTAAGTGCCCAAGACAACGAGCATGAAAGGAGAGTGAGCATATGAATGCAAAGTGTGTACTATTGGCTGTAAATGTTTAGCTGGCAATTCAACGTCTCATACTTCCGAACTCTTCCTCCTTTCCAGGAAACTTATGCATTTTGACTTTATGGGAAGGGAAAAAGCCAGTAGTCCTTCTTCGTCCAAAATCGTGAGAGTAAAGCTGGGGGAGAGAGTTGTGATTTTGTCTGAGTCTTTACTCTAGTAGTAAATCCCTTCTCATGTAATTAAGATTTAATAAATGCATTAGTAGGAGGCTGAGTGAGGAAAAATAGTAAGTTATTGCATATGGTGCTGATGACAGGATCTCTTCTTGAACCTTTCAGACTTATAGGCTTTATTTTGTAATCAATTATACAGCAAATAAGCACGGGGACTCCATGCCCATTGCACAGTTCTGGGGAAAGTTCGGAAAGAGAGGCCTACAATGCCCCTGATATGTACAGTCATAAAACGGATTACAAGTTGCCATTCTTGGGGAAAGTGGAGCATTGGATAGCTTCTTTCCATTTCCGATGGCAGGGACATGAGAAATTGACATTCTTTCCCAGGATGGTAGCCATATGGCTTGAATGGGACACAAAAGAAATCGATTATGGAATTTTGAAAGTCGACATTAGTTTTGAATTGGTCTGGACATTGACAGTTTCCACTATGATTCATATCAGTGCCTTTACGAATATACACAGTAATTTATGACAAAACCCCGGACTGAATCGATGAGCACGCACAAGTCACAGTCAGAACAATTGGCCAGTGACAGAGGAACTTTTGTCTGCAGTATACTTAGGACGGAGGAACCTTTGAATTTGGTTAAGCCGCCCATTATGGGAAGTCACTTTACATGACTGTTCTTTAGTCGACAGCCAAAAGTGCATTATTTTTTTAGTAGGTAAGGAAATCATGGAAAAAACTTGAGAAGTTGATGGGTTAAGAGCTCCACATACATATGTATGTGAGTGCTGACAATGAGTCCGGTCTATGGCGGTATAGTGTCAAACGTTTAATAGTAATAATTGGTTGTGAGTAATAAGAGCACACACAGCATACAGAAGTTATCCTCATATTAGAGCAATGGATATCTACTTATGCACTTGCTATTTGTAGATATTTCGATGGGTGATGAGAAACCTGGAGGGGAGGTGTAGATTTGTCTATTGTAGGAATATATGAGAATACAAGTAATTACTGCTGGAGTGGTCTCGAAAGTACTTGAACCTTATAATTCCCACTATCCATCATAGAGTTTTGTAAATACTAGAACAATGACATTCCAACCAGGAAGAAGTCTATAATAATTGCACTTAATACTGTCAGGATAATGACTATGGAGGTAATTCCCTGGGACTACATACCACTGGAAGTATGTCATGGTTACAATATCCAAATGATCGTAATAAAACCTACACAAACAGAAATATAATGGCGGTCTGGAAAGGATCATTTATTTTTACTCCCTTCCCTTTTGGCGTAAAAATATCCACCTGAGGTATCCTCTTTCAACACTACTCTCTCTCTCTCTTGGATCGTCAAGCATCGTCTAGCGTCTAGAATCTAGAAGCCACTCGGAGGCCTCTCGGGTCTCAGCGGGAGTTGGTGTAATAGCTATTCCCAACGTCAAGATCCATACTTCTCATGTGTGGATACTTATAGGTATACCACAAAAAAAGGCTATTTTTCCAGTTGAGTGCCTTTTCATCAAATGCCTCTGTCCAGCATTATTAAATGCTAAACTCAGCATTAGACTGGAGTAGACTTGAAATTTCAGGTTGATATATTTTTTTTCGAGCTAGAAACAATTTTTCCTACTCGTTTACAACTCATCAGTACCCCATGTTGAAGTCATTACCCAACTACTCTGTCCCTGAAGCCTTTTATGGCAGTTAGTGTTGTAAAGAAATTGCTCCGTACTTCTCCAACTTTTAATAAAGACTAGTCATTGACTCTTCTGAACTTGATCCAAATCCCCCTTCCATTTTCGTTTCAAGTTGTTCTTTTAGGAAGTACTGATACAAGGCACCCAAAATATTTTTATCCAAAGTTCCTACAGCCCACAGACCCTCGTACAATGGGAAATATTGCAGGACCCCAGGTCATGGTAATTTCCTTGTTCTTCACTACGAACTGAGCTCGTAGAATAGATTTGTATTTTCCCTGCCTGAAATAATAATAATTATTATTGAAGGACTTGTGATAGCTTGTTGGAAAATCCTTTACATTTCCTACAGATGTAAAAAATAATTGTGGTGTTGGCAGACGCGGGGTTTCAAAAAAAAAAACCATTGAATTATGAATGAAACCATGTTTCCTGGAAAGTGGATATTTTCCTTCTCACAATTAATGGGTCTCTGGGCGGGGGATCGAGGGGAATGTTTTACGGCACCTGGTATACACAAGCGTGTGAACAGTTCTGGAGGATTTTTTTTATGTCGATGTTGGTTTTACCATTCTACTCACAAAAAAAAGGATTTACTTTTATTTTATTGGGGACGCTATACGAAATTGAAACTTCGTAGGACTTGATCAGGACAGATAAGTATACACTAACTGGTTGACTCTACTCTGAAGCTTTAGGAGGGGGGGGGGGGGCTTAGTAGTTGGAAAAAGATGAAATTTTATCCCTTCACAATTAGATGCTCAATTATTTGAATGGGGACTCTCCACTCTAAGACTTTCAAGCTTTTTGTCCGTATAACATCCATTAATGCTTCTCGTAACTGTAGGTATCCATTGTATGTAAATATATCACACTCATTAACCGGTTTGTTTGTTTCACTCACAATTAGTATCTATAGTTATCAAAAAGGTCCATTTGGAGTTTGATGTGCTCGTAAGAGACGTTTAACGAGGGAAAGGGGTAGAGCGGAAGATTGTAAACATATATTGTGAATTCAACTGTAGACAGGAATTAATTTGTGTATTTAGATTCTACTGCCCACCAATCGCTACTGACGGGAGAAGATTTAGCCGAATGTTGTGATGTAGGAATTAATCCGCCCGTCTGCTCCGTCACCCTCGACCATAACTCCAGATTACAAAACTTGAAACTTTAATATGTGTAACTATATCTACCACTTCAGTATCTATTTCTATGTGTCCTGACTCCTTCTAGCGCCCTTCAAAACATGTGGACCCTTATAATTTAATAATGTCAAGATTTCCTATCTACATGAAACACACCTGTTATTATTTTACATCCACGGAACGTGGTGGAAACGATGATGCTGTGAAACTGAAAAATCCTTGTTATAATAAAGTTAATAAATAGGTCCTGATATTTCGATATGATATACGATGCTAAAATAACTCAATATTCTAAATATGCACCCATCCTCTTGGTTATTACCTCCAAGTAATTACACGAGCAGACTTCAAAGTTCAAAGCAATCGGCTATAATTATCTACTTCTTGTAAGAACTACGTACGTACTATGGGAAAGCTGGGTCCTAATATGTTCGAGGAGGAGATTAAAAATTGATGAAGCCGTTGCCTGGATAACTTCTCTCAGATTGAGGGCAGCAACAAAATAATGTAATAAATGGTAATGAAACGAGTTACTTTCCATACCTCAGGTCTGGCTAAAATAAGGTCAAGACATCCGTAACTTAAGCAGGAAATAATTATCAAGGATGAGATGTCAAGGGAACTTCCACTATTTCTGTTTCCACAACACGTGTTTCATTTTTACGGAGGCCGTTCACAAAGAGACCAAAGAGAGAACGTCCCCACAAGAACTAGAGCAACCGTCTACAACGTCATGGCCTCAAGTCTCAAGTGTCAACTTGTTTTTGTGACCCAAAATTTTATTTTTAAGACACAAGACTTACAAAATACAGCTATTATTTCTATCATTAAAGAAGCAAGAGTGAGTCACGGACATTACAAGAGGTTGGAAGTGGAGGGAGGAAAATATTTCCCTGTATTATTGTATAATTATAGGTAAAGAATTTCAACGGATTCTGTGTTTTAAGGACTGAGTGTTTGTTACTCGATTTTAAAACCAGTCTCTTTAGAACTAACTACTTCATAAAAATTAGCAATATAGTCGAATTTAAATTGGCAATCGGTGTTCGATTGACAAATAAAACCAATCATCATTAGACGGAATTTTTACTTTAAACAGATCCTAACTACTTCGCTACAGTGGATGCTCTGGCGGCATGAAACTTAAGAATTATTTTCAAATAGAGATTTCCCACAAGACATTCACTGTCAAAATGACCTTTGCACTTTCTCAAGATGAATCCCGGACAACCTTAAAGGGATTCATTTTTTAAGGATTTTATTTCTTCTCTCCCAAATTATTTCCCTCCAGGGAAGTTATATTTCGCAAAAATAAAATCTAGCTACCCGCTTATGGCTTCCACTCAAGAAATTTGAACTGTCTGTGGGAGTATACAAATAAAACCTGAGTCGGACCCTTTTCATTGAACTAGACAAACCAGTTTGTGGAACATTTGAGACCTCCTAGGTTTCATATGCAGACTTAGTAGTGATTCTGTTCAAATGAAATGGTTGTCAAAACTTAGCTGAGAATATTCTTCAATTTCATGGATTTCAAAAGAATTTAATGAATCTTCAAATAGATCCCGTTTCTAACGGAAACACTCTCAATACATCCGAATAGGTAATTGAATTTCCTTTGGAACCTTCCGATGGAACTAATCGAACCAACTAAAATGTCGGTATTTAAAATTGAGGGTTACCCCTTGGTACGTAAAAGATACCCTAGAAACAAAAACCATGGAGAGCTCCCCCTCTGATTTAATTGTAATTTGAGGCATCCCTTCCCCTGAACTTCACTGGAAGTTCTATTGTTTGGGCCGAGTGGAAATTGAAAGTCAAATACCCTGTAGTTGAATAACCTTCGACTGGAACTTTCCAAAACATACCAAAAGTTTTATGAAAGTCAAACAAGTTGATTAATTTCGTGTCTATAAAAATATCTATGAATTTACTACGGGACTGGCTCAAAACAATTGCGTGCCACCGAGCTGTGTTAAATAAACCAGAGGGGATTTTTCTCTCCTATCATAATTCAATAAGGTTATCAAGTTCAATCAACTGAAACCATAAAGTAAAGGTTATTTCTTTTTTCATGAATGACTACAGGTTTCACCAAGTAAAGCTGTGGTTTTGATAACACTAACGTTCCCCAAAGGTTTGGTTCAGGCCACGAAGCTCGACTTCAACAAAATTTTATTAGCCTGGTATAAAATTAAAAGTGTGGTTGGAAAATTGGCTGGCTGTAAATAAGGAAAGTTCAATAAGGGGATACTTTGTGGAACAAATAGAAAATAAAGCAATACGGAGATCAAAAGGTTCTAGATAATAACGGCCAATTTATCTCTTAAAAGACGCACCGTGTAATAATTCTCACAAAAGGATTTCTCCCTCACAGGAAGAGTAATTTTTAGGAGAAAGCCTACAAGAAATATGAAAACGCTTTGGAAATATCAAGAAAAGTAGGTAGCCCCTTTCCTATATCTACCGAACATCTAAAAGGGGTCGTTATCACACTTGTTTGCCTGTTGATTTCCCCCAAATACCGCTGAGCTGAACCAATGAATGGCTTGTCTGCAATGAAATAATAATTAAAGAACAGATGTTTTAAGGAAAATCCTCTGAAGCTTCCAAAAAAAAAATTAAGAAATCATTTTTTTAAGAACCAACTTTTGAACTATGCAATCCTAAGACAAGCTTCCTAAGACTAAAGGAACTACTACATGTTCTTTACCACTTTGCAATTTAATGTTACCTTAAGAAAAATCCTCTGTAATGACTAGCTGACAGGATAAGGAAACATTCCATTGGAACTTGAGTATTCACTGGGAGCCCCCCATTAAGTCTTGTTGTTCCTGAAAGATGCAATCCATATTACATATCAATTCATACATATGTACATACGTTTGTCCCCAACATATTTCCCAAGAATATATTTTATTGCTCACTACAGATACTACCATAGCTTACAATATAACTTGTGCTTAACTCCTTATAAAATCATTTTACGTTCGCATTTGCATTTGCTGACAGACAAGGGATTCAATAATTCAAAGGTTAGGAAGAATTTCAGGCCAAGTGGGAAAGTGGCAGGGCCGCGATCTAAATGATGGAAGGAGACATCTAGACATCTTAAAAGCCCAGAGTTTACATGTGCCAATGACATACATATGTACATGTCAGAATAATAGTAGTAGCTGAGATTCGGAGGATGATTGAAGTGAGTCTGAACATTTGGAAATAAAATGAATATTGCAGATCCGGATGACGTTCCGTCGGGAACCTCCCGCATCAGCAGATGCGATGAGCAGTAACAACAAGCCGGAGCAAGTGAGCAACAGACCACGGAATCATCACACACCCGAACCCACGAAGGCTGCATCCAGCCCTTATATGGACGTGGAGCCTGCAGAGATCTGCATTGTGGACATGGGCAACAACAACCCTGCAGCTGCCATGGTAGCTTACTCTCCATCCTCAAGCGGCTACAGCTCTCTGCGACAGTCCACTGATACCCTGGCCATCTCTATCGTGAACAAAGAGAACGGTCACGTTTTCCAGCACTCTAGCCCACATCCGTTTTTTGCATCCACCACAAATGGCATCTCCCTGAATGGGATCTCGAACGGAAGTATAAAGAGCAGCTTGAGTAATGGGAACGGACATCACGCACCAATCACCACCTCCCAGGCAGTTGTGGCAATTTTAGCGAAGCGAAGCTCATCCGATGTGAGAAAAGTCCACGTCCCATCCACGATCCGTGAGGAGTCGGACTCTTGCCAGAGTCAGAAGTCGAGGTCCAATGCGTCAATTCGAGCCTACGTCCCCGGATGAAAGCAGTGCAGTAAGGAATGTATCCCGCCGAATTTATATTTTAATTTCACTCATAAGAGTGTGCATCTCAGTCTGATCGAGCATCCCGGTGACTTGGGCCAGTCCCTTGTCAAACCCATGAATTACCCAGAATCATAGGTAATTACATTTAGGGAAGAAAAAGGTGCTCATGAAATTAACTGACTTATGTGTGTATGTGTGTATGTGTATGTGTATGTATGTGTGTGTGTGTGTGTGTGTATGTGTGTGTGTGTGTGTTTGTGTGTGTGTAGACAAGTATAATTACATGCATGACTCCGATTACTATCATTGCGTTAAGTATGGGGGTTGTGAGACCTGGTGTCGCTGTCCTCATGAATGTCCAGTTTACAATTTCAGAATTTAATTATCTGGGAGTCATGTCTCGGTCATTGTCGTTGTCGGATTTACACGTACATTCACAGGTTCGGACATGGAGAAAATTCCAGTAATTATAACTCACATTTTGGGGAATTATGAATGAGACCTCCCACTAAATTTAATATTTCCTTCCTCCTGGAATTTGAAATGTGAAGTAAGAACCTACAATCAGACATGATGCCCATTTATTAAATGTGGAAATTTAAGTAATTACAATGACCCAACCCCCACAATTTCCTCGTAAGTTATACAAATAGAAATGACGCGTAATTTATAGAATCGTACCTGCTGGATATCTGTTGTTGTGAACCCTTCAAACCATACCAGTGGAGATTGCAGAGGTAGCAGTCTCCAAAAACAGTATTTAAGTTTGTAGAAAATATAATAACTCCGTATTAACAGACTATACTAGTCCAGAGCCTCTAAATCTAGGAAAATTTCCAAGGGAACTAACATAGCACCCAAGTCACATATGTATGGCAAGATCACGTGTCTAGACGTCCCTCATGTATGAAAGTGCATTTGAAGGAAAGCCATTCGAATACATATAATTAGCTCTATGTATATATAATTATTACCTCTACTTTACGACACACTTACATAAAGTTATTACCTACTCTGGAAGCATTTTTCATACACTCTGGGTTGAGGATTTCAACGTTATTACTACACCTTCAGATACAGAGGAAATGGTCGGTAAATACTACAGATGCACACACCCCACTACACTGGTGTTAAATAAAAAGGCGTGGGAATCACCAAAGAGTAATCGTCGACACTCACAGTCAGTTTCGTTGAAGACAGACCCTGGTACATGGACCTCGCGAGCATACCCCTAGTACATATTGAGTACAACTCTCACTGTTTCTCAAACTGTAATAATTTCTTAGGAAGATGAAAAGAGAAAGTAGGTTTGTTGAGCCACTAGAGTGAAAACTCGCTTTCTTCTCTCCTTGAGTTCCCCGACGGTGGGTCGAAGTAGGTCCGAATTACCTTTCATTCTAAGCTTTTGTAAATATCCATCAATCGTCTCATTTTTCCTGGAGAACTTGAAACGGGAACATAACCCAATTAAGGAAAGAACAAATCGTAAATTGAAATTGCCCACCTATCACAGACAAGATCCCTGTACAAAGAAAAACATAACAAGGAACAATTTATGTCCAATGTACTAAGTATGTAAGTACGTGACCACATACATACTATGTTTCGTATATCTATAGATAGTGTGTTAAGTACATATGTACGTACATACAATCATCCGTGTGTAAGAGCTCGTGGTCAGAAAACTAGTTGGCTACAGTTTGGGTGAGGGAAGGAATGAAAGGGATTGGAACGATAGGGCTGAGTCCAGTGGTTCTAAATAGAAGTGTAAGGAGAAATAATAGGGGGAAAGAATAAAAGGTCCAGCTGTGAAATGCTCAAAGCCAATACAGTAGATACTCCAGGGAAGAGACTATGAAACTTCAAAAAATAGCAATTTCTCGAGCAAGGATGACGGCCTATATGCAACGGAAACGTACTTTTGGATGGTTCAGTGTAGTCATTCCATCATCAAAGGATCTAACGTATGAAGCTTTCGAAATGTATACATTAAATGCATAATGGTACCACATTCATGATACATTCTTCAAATTGTACCTTTCTAGAAGACTCCCGAGCTGAGCTAACTGGAGTAATGCATGCAACCTTCAGATTTGACACTGTGAGGGAGTAAATTTAACTTTATTCTTGTAAAAATGTCTACTATGATCACGGTCATTTCCGTATGAGTGCTAATTCCAGGACAGTACACTTAGTACTTATGATAAATATGAAATTCATCCATGTAATGTATACTATTCTCCGTCAGAATAGGATTCCGCCTTTCGGAAAAGCGAGCATCCAAAAAGTGATGTGTGAATTCCCAAGGCAAGGTATGTACTAAGACTTTCATCAGATTTTTTGTAGATGTAGCGTACAAAAAAGTAAGGTAAATATCCTGAGGCCGTAATCAAGCCACGCTCCCTTCCCACAAGCCATTACCACGTCAATAAATGTTAAACCCATGGGAAGATCAAAGTTACTTAAGCTAATATGTAATTATCTAACAGACTCGTATCAAATAATTACCTACAAGTTATTTAAGCAATTACACTCAATTCAACCGAATACGGAACAATTTTGACACTTCACATTTAAGATAGGCTTCGTGTCTGTAGTTATTTTATGGGCACGTGGAGCTTGTATGTATAAATCCACCGTTATATATTTTAAGAGTTGCTTTTGAAATTTTGTTAATTAATTTTACTGTTACTAAGTTAATTAGCAGAAGCGTATCAGGGAATATGATTTTCAAGGGTATGATGTTCTAGTAACAACCGAAGGATATCAAAAATAGCATCGTTGTAAACTATAGCATGTTGAAAACTTCTTTCAAAAAGATCGTGCCCAAGGACCGAAGAAGAAATCCAACTCAAGGACCCTTGGGAGTTAAATGAAAGCCAGGTAGTATAAAAATTCATTTGAATAATTAATACTGGAGCTTATGTTCCTAACTTATGCTCCATCATAGACAGTTACGGACTCTTCTCGATCCTGTCCTTCACATAGGAACTACGAAACTAGATTCCAAAACTGAACTGAGTGAGTCCTATGAAATCGTGACTGGGAATATTAATGTGTGCCATATCTCCATTCCCGTTGATTTCAGCGTGGATGTATTCTGACCTATAGAGTTACAAAGGATGTCGTAAATTGTACATACTATATGGAAGTATATTACCTCCCTAATGAACGTGTCCTCCTCAAATGAATCTGCCCAATTCCCATCTCTCTGACTGCATAAGTTATCTGTACTACAAGTGTTTACACAAAATTGTGATGTTTAATATTGTTTATCCACTGTGGTCCTAATATACTAATTAATTACAGTTCCGCGTGTAAGGATCTAGCTTGTTAAGACCGTCTAAGTCGTCCCAATCCCATACAATATTACATGTACTTTTACCCGTAGATACGTCTAGAGATAGGTGTTCATAAGGATTCGCATGTACCTTATGTAACCGCATGTTTAAAAAAATGTAAATAGTACAAGAGCACAAGAGACATTGATGTAACTCCTGGAACCATGATTTCTATAAGTATTACTAGAATGATTTATACTTTGATTGTTAGCGTATAAAAGAAATACATGTATAAGTAGTAAGTGTTGAGGAGGCTTAAGTTATTCCGGAACTTCTTGCTAAAATGCAAAACCTGGAGCTTTACTTGTCCCTAGCTATCAGCACCTGTTCCACGTAATGGAATTTTTTTTTCTCGACAGACATACTGTTCCGCATATTCAAATAACCAGTGAAAGTTTCAAGTGAAGTGTGCTAAGGATAGGGAATCCACCAAGAGTATGGAGCCGTGGATCGGACGGAGGGATGTAAACACGGAAATTAATATTTGTATTCAGGAGATGTTTAAAATACTGCTGAAAATGTATGCACCTGTTGAAGAAATTATACTTGGAGTCGGGATCATTATCAAGTTAGTATGAAAAGCACGAGTCTCCCTACATCTCTCATAGTCAGACTGGCAAAAGTTTGTCAAGTGCACCAGGATCGCATACAAACTACAAACTATTGCAACTCAAGGGTCCCTCATGGTTTTTCAAGTCAGGCATGAGAGGTTCAAGAGCCGAACTTTTGCTATAACATTCATTGACGCCCTGTTTCAGGGATCTCCTTTCAAATCATTTTAATACAGCTGAAATGACGGAGCGAGTGATCCAAAGCTTTATTTTTACTTCAAACAAATGAAATTCTTGAGAATATTCTTATCCTGAATGAAACCTTTTTCGGATCCGTTGAGAAAAGTAAATGAGACAAGGGAAATTCGTTAGTTCAAATATGTAGAGTGAGTTTTTTGCATATAATTTATCCCTGATAACCCATCTGTGAAATTCGTAGTTTATACCAAATTAGTACCTGACTCAATTTGTATTTGCCTGATTAACCCTGATGTTTTAAAATCCTAAAATTAATCTAATCTTACTTAAGAATTACCAGGACTAAGTTTTGACTTCGCTACTGTATAGACCCACAACAGGTGCTGATTGGAGTGGAGGTGCGAGAGGGAGAGAGGTCGTCGTGATAAATAAAAATGTACATACATACATACATAGTTCATACGGATGTACCCTTACACCTGGTGTGTTTTATGTATAAGATCTAATATTAATATACCGTTACTCATACTGACGTCTAGGAACCTAGTTACGTATTCTGTACTTACTTATAACTCAATGTCACCAGACCAACGTTACAATAGCTTTCTCGAGAAAATATCTATCTCTTGTAGATAGTAAGCAAGTTAATTTACACACGAGCAAAAATTTCAACATTAATCATGTAATCTTAAATTTTGTTATCTAAAAATAAAATGGAAATGGTGGACTGTCTAAAAAAAATTATAATCATGGATTCCTTTATTTCTTCCCATGAGACTTGGAAATGTTTTTCAGCAAACAGAGTAGTTTTAGAATGATTTTGTAGGGATGGTTCTGGGTCTCATCCCTTTTTGCACTAATTGAAACAGAAGGGCCAACTTTAAGAATAGTCGGTTTCACTCAACTTGAGCACTAGCTACGCAAAGCCATCTAAAGCCAAGCATTGGACAATTATGCAGGATTGCAAATCCAGCAACTGGACTTACAGAGACACAGTGTGCAGGTAATGGCAAGGACATTTCTCTGAATTCCCCAGGAACAAAGTTACAGGAAATAAAGGATTACGTCCTACGCCCACAAGCACACAGCTCCTTTCTCTCCAATTAAGCTCTCATCTCAACCCCCTTTCATGTTAATGCTGACAACAGAATTTATTGCTCATGCTAAAGTTGCATATTGGATAATGGAGCTTTGGGGGAAAATATTAAGTCTTGTATGCCTACAACCGTCATTTTATTGGATGCTGATGTAATCATGAGTGCTGAAATCTAATCTGTCAAAGGCTTCAAATTTCCATTGTCATCTCCTATCCCTTCCATGAACAACTAAGACAGGGAAAACCTTGATCTCATGAAAAAGAGCTCATTAGAACCACGTCCTCAAGAGGTGCTCACATGTAATCTGGCTAGACGCTACACGGTAAAGGATTTTTTTCATGCACATTGAGCCACTGTGCCACAGCTGGATCATTACTGGTTGAAAATCTTCCAGTAATGAAGATGATTATCCTCCGTATAACTACACAAGGATGAAAAGCTTTCATTAAGGTAAGAATCGGTGAAATGTGTTGAGAACTGTAAAATTGGAGGATGAAATTCTTCTAGCAGATTGGTGTTGCATACTTAAAGGAATTATTATATATCTTCACTTGGATTTATTACAGGCAGCTCCAATCTTTTATCCAGAATTCTTTCTCAAAAATGCCTGGTTTCCTCCTGAAAATGAAAGTATGATGGGAATAAATCCTAAGCTTCTTAATCAGCACATTTCAGCATATAATTGTATTACAAATCAATGATAACTCTTTCACAAAGAAAGTTATAACGAGCTAAACATACGTATACAACCTCAATCAATTCAGGTATCACCAAAGACGTGAAATATCGAAGGGACAGAGTTATATGAATTAATTTCTAAAAATGTGGCATCCAAAGGATTGAATGCCTAAAAGTGTGATGTATGCAAAAGGAATGAAGGACTACGATTTTATTGTAAAAACTAAAGAAATAAGTGAATTTCAAGCAAACTGTCTGACCTTGAGAGAAAAGTTTTGAAAATTTACTCACATGAATGATACACATATTTTATGATACACCCTACATTGTATTTTTGGTACAATATTTTGCATCAAATTACAAGACAACTGCCCAGCAGAGGTATTGCGCATCGTAATGAATTCTGGTTGAGCTCAGTGGTGTAAGTCATAATGACAGGAAGGAACTCAAAATGAAGTCCTAATGATTATTGTAAAAGTATGTATCTCAATAGGCTCAAAAGACTCAATAGGCAGTCATAAGCCATAATGACAATGGAAACATTGCAGTATTTACGCCAAGATTATGAGGGAACAGTGCTTCCGCTTAGCGAGTAAAATATATGAAGCAAGGCTTACAAAAATGTTGTTTCTGTTGAATCCTTTTTGAAATAATTAATAACCTCGAGCTAGAATTTTCGCTCTGGAATATATTGGAATGGCAGATCCAAATAAGGGGTTTGGCAGGAGAAATTCCTTGTAAGAAGAGAAAGTGCAGAGGAGGCGGAAGTTTTGCAAATTTATAAGGCATGTTCCGTCCGTTTTAAATTATTTTAAAAAGATAACCTCGTGGTGAATTTTGCAGACATTGTGTTTCATTGACTGAAGTCACAAGTTACGACCGTCAGAAATAGAGCACCATGCGAACTTCCTCAGATATTTAGTTTGAATTTAAAAAGCTATTTTTCTCGACGCTCAGATATTTACTTGAAATTTCAGTTAAATTTGCTAAACATCATGCCCCTTCACAAAGTATCTTCAGTCTTAATCCGCGTATTTATTTTCAAATATAGAAATAAAAATGAACTGTTTTGCACCACTCATTTGATATATGTAAATTCGATTTTGTAGTACATACCATTCATCGTCCTAGTGTTTTGAATTCATCGTCAATGAAACGTCCAAATAGGTCCGTTATTCAATTTGATTAGAAATAGGCCCAAAACGTTTGACTGCTTACGAAAGAGAGTAGGAGTTTGAGGGAGTAGGAATATTTCGGGGAATGAGCCCTTCATTGCTAACCAGTGCTCGGACTGGGTACGGGTAATACTCGGGTAAATGGGTACGGGTACAGGTATGGGTACTACCCGGGTAGAGAAGTTGCGTACTCGCAAGTACGCGGGTACTACCCGGGTACTCTTGATTTTAGGCAATAAAGTGGGTACAGGTACGGGTATGGGTACTCACTCAGTGGCAATCGGGTAGTACCCAATGGGTACGGGTATCACTATGTAAAATACCTGTACCCATGGGTGCTGTACCCGAGTATTTTTGGGTACTTCAAGGATTCCTGATGGGATGGATTACTATGGCTAACAAAAAGACCTACCAACCGTGGAGTTGCTTATTTTGTAGTATACAGATACTTGCGTTAGTGACAGAGCCAAGTGGCTTCGTCTCATTTATGATTACGTGGTAGTTGCAATCTAACGCTTCTAATAATTCATCCAAGGAATCTAATAAAGAAATAGAGTGTATAGAGTCATCTGTTTATCGACTTAAATAGTGAAGCTCATCAACAAAGAATTTCAAGGGGGAGGTTCTTGGGATTCAATTTAATTAGCTTAATTGGGAGCGTAACATTACAATTATTTGAAGACGTATTACGAGATAAGATCGGAATAAATATACATTTATTAACAGATCCGTTTCTTAACGTTACAAGTACCCAGGGTTGCCCATTTGAAAACGCCAAGGATTTTAGGCAATTTGAGCATTTTCAATTCTGGGTATTTATGACACTTTGAGTATTTATTGAGGTGAACATTTATAACATTTTAGAATGAAAAATATCATTCCTTGCACGCAATATTTATATTTCAGTCCCTTTGATTAATCTTGATAATTTTGATGTTAAAAGAACTTGACAGACATCTGAACTTGGCGTTCAAAACTTCCATGGGGTTGCATTTTAGTCGTATTTTGCCTGCATTTTTCGAAAATCTCCGTCTCGGGCTTCCTAAATGTGAGAGACTGTTTACGAATGTTTGTTTTATAAAGCTGTAATATAAAATGAATATTCAAATATTGCCTCCCACATTTATTTCCTGAAACCGCAATATTTGACTTGGAAAAATTATGATCAACTCAATTTTTCCGTATTACTTTTTCTATACACAGTGTTCGATTAGCCGTAAACGATTAGCCGGAGAAAAAAATGTTTCTTGTTCCCCAAGTTGAAAAGCAAGTTATGGAGAGTTTAGTATTAAAGAATTCGTCCCAATTCCATTTAGCGAGAACACATTTCATTTAATTCAGCAAGTTATTATTTTGGGGTAGTAGGATTTGAATTTCGTCAGTGTTTATTAAAAAAATCACAAAATGTTGAAAGGCATGATTGAAATGTCTATCAATGCACTTTCTATAGTAGTAATGTTAGCAAGTAATATTAATACATTGTTTATAGTTAGTGCGTGTTATTGTAAGATGTTCGGCCTCGACCGGACATCAGCACTTGTACACAAGTGCCAACACAGCACATAGTTCAAGTAAAGAGTTAAAAGGGATTTCACAAGTAAGTGTGAAATCCGGAAGCTGTTATGATACAGTTTTAACCTTTCTAATGTTTTCAGGAATCGATTGTCAAAACATGTTGTGTCCTACATTGTTATTATTATTGGAAATATGACATTTGGGCATTGTTATGTTGTAAGAAAAGGCATTCCTGTAACGGGTATAAATATATGTTTATTTGAAAATAAATCTTTAGTCTTAGAACTGATATCGGGGAAGTACAACTTCTTTTCAGTCTCTTTCTTTCAATACGTTATCGAGCACGCTCATACTTACTTGTGATTTAATTGGAAATTTTACACAAGTTAAGCACTGAGTACAGTCACTGAAACAGAAAATTTCGTCCGAAATATTTCAAGTTAGTGCAAGGGGGAAGTCGAGATTTTTATTCTCTCAGACTTACAAGGATAAAAGTGAGTAAGACACAGTACAGTTTTTTTTCAACAACAGTGAGAATTATAAGTCAAAGTCAATCTCTTCTGAATAACTGAGAAAGTTATCTTAAAATTTTGACTCCAACAAATTCGTCAAAGTGTGTGTGAAATCTTCAAAAAGCTAAAGTGCTCTTCACAATTATTCTACCCAGCGATCTTTAAATTACACCAATTTTTACCACGAAAAATAATTTACGAAACTAGTTTCCGAGAAGGTTACAGTCTGAGTGAATATTTGGAAAATTGGTTACCAGCAGTGAATTTTTTCAAAAAGAATTCCAACACTTACAGTTTGCGATCTATTATATTCGAGGAGAATTTTTAGATTCATAAACTAATTCATGTCAGGATCTGGTGGGACTCCTGATCCAACACAAACAGGCAGTCCACAGAAACAAGCTCAAGGTCAAGCTCAAGCTCAAGGAGCAGCAGCTGCACAAGCAAACCCCGTTCCTATCATGTCAACGCAGATAGTACACCGTACTTACAAACTGGATGCATCAAAATACCCCAAACTGGCGGGCGCCCACAATTACTTGGATTGGCAACGAGGCCTGGACTCAGTGTTTTGTGGAAGTGATTTGGATGACATCGTTTATGGAAATTTACCTTTTCCCGCAACTGGATCAGAGGAAGATAAGAAAGCATGGATACGCGCCGACAAGTCAGCCATAGGCATTATGTTAACTGCCCTGGACTCAAAGGCCACCGTCCTCACACGGTCATGCACATCCCCACGTGAAATGTGGAACAAGTTAAAATCAGCATATGGGGTATCGAATGAAAGTTCATTGGATGACCTCAAAGATCAGTACCGAGATATCAAACTCACCCCAAATACCAATGGACTGGAACTTTTGGACAAGATTCTTGACCTGCAAGGACTGATCAACGCTCAATTACCCCCAGGCAAAAGTCCTTTGGATGATGATGACGCGATCACACAGACCATACATGCAATGCGAAGCTCATACTATGAGAGTTTTGTTACAGTGTGGAGAGGAAAGCCGTATGTGGAAAGGACACTCGCTACCTTCCAGTCACAGCTCAGATCATTCATTACATACAAACCAACAGACGAACCTTCGGAACGAGCTATGTTCGCAGGGCACCCTAAGGCTCAAGGAGGGAATCCTAAAGCTAATGGGAACAATGCCCAGAATGGAAAGGCTAAGAAAAAGCCAGGCACTTGTCACAACTGTGGCAAGAAAGGTTATTGGAAGGCCGAATGCCGCTCCGAGAAAAAAGAGCGAAAGGAGCAACCCCCAAAGGAGCAAAAGCAGGAGGAGAAAAAGGATGAGAAATCCAAAACTCCACAAAAACCTCAAGAAATTCGAGCCTGTATGCTCAGGCCAATTTACACTCCTGGGAAGACCATAGCCCTAAGCTCATCACACTTCAAGCCCGCAACAGGACAAATCAGGCGCTCAGCATTCCAATGGGTCTGCGGCACAGGGGCCTCGGTACATTTGTGCGGCCAACGGGACTGGTTTTCAGATTATAATGAATTTGAAGAACCTTGGAAACTCATGGCGGTAGGCGACAAACACGTAGATTGCCCGGGAAGGGGAACTGTCGTGGTAGAAGCCAAAATCCGTAAAAACTGGGAGCCAGTTATACTAGAAAATGTGATTTACTACCCCGGAGGGATAAATCTATTCTCAGTGGGAACTTACAACAAGACGGGATACAGATACGTAATGGATGGAAATCGCTCAGTGTTTATCAACAAAACGACTGGGGAAGAAACCTTAAGTGCAACTGAAGTACAGGACAAAATCCACATTATGAACTTCCGAAGACCCTATGTATTTCCAAAGGCTCTCGCAGTATTAGGATTATTCAGGCCTATAAGTCAACGCTGGCACGAGAGGATGGGACATCTTAACTTTGATTTCCTCAGAAAAACATTTGACAAGAAAGCGGCTTATATCAAGGATGACGACCGTATAGAGCCCGCGTACAAATGTGAAATTTGTGCCATCACAAAAATGAATAATGATTCATTTAAAACTCAAACACACGACAAGGAGTATGTGACGGGGGAACTGTTACATGCCGACCTTGTTCACGCTGCTGCCGTCTCAAATCAGAACTGCAGATACTACCTACTAGTCAAGGATCATGCCTCAAACTATAGGATGGGATATTTTCAGACGGACAAAACAGCTGACAAGACTGTCAACAACCTCAAAGATGCAGTGAACTACATCTCCACCCAGACGAATAGACCAGTTCAAAAGTTTAAATCGGATAATGGGACGGAATTCAAGAACTCACAATGGGCCAAATTCTGCTCAGACAAAGGAATTGACCACATGTTCACCCCAGCCTACTCTCCCCAATCTAATGGAAAGATAGAGAGAGATGTTCAGACCATCACTAAAATGGCTCGAGCAATGCTAGTCGAGGCTGGACTCGGAGAAAATCACTGGCAAGATGCGGTTTCAATGGCAGTATACATACTCAACAGAGTATTAAGTTCAACCAACCCAAAGGAATCACCATATCAAATGGTAAGAGGCAAACGACCAAACATGCCTCATTTGAGAATTTTTGGATGCCCAGTAATAAGTGGGAAGCAAAAGGATGCACCTAAATGGGCAAAACAAGGTCGGAAGGGTCTGTACATAGCGAATGTACCAGAATCCAAACAATACAAATTTTGGGACACCGTGGAAAATGAGTATTTTTACCACCGTACCGCAGAATTTTATGAGGAAGCAATGACACCAAATGCAGGAGCAAGACAGAATTTGGGAAAAATTTTTCTTGTTAAATTCCCAGCAAGTGTGGTTCAAGAAGTGGAGACCATTTCATCAGACGATGAAGTTGAAGAAATCAGAATTGTTAAATTCTTGCCCAATCCACTACACACGCCTCAGATGCCGGCCCAAATCCTAGCTCCACCAGCCCACAACCAGTTTTCCCTCCTCCAATACATACGTCCACACCTATGAAAAGGACTACAATTCATCCGGCAGGGATCACGAACAAGTATAAAGAGTCTATAAGGGCGAGGAGCCCTTCACTCTTAGAAACTTTAGCTCCGGAGGTACCAACCCGTCCGGAATCTCCCATACCAGGGAGGAGTACTCAGCCTCCAGCTCCGGCTCAAGTACAACCAGCTGACTCTGACAGTGATGCACTCGTTATTGACGCTGGAAGTGGAAGTCTGACTACCGACACAGAGTCAGATGAAGAGTTCCGCTCAGCTACTATGAATTCCACTCAAAGCATTCCTCATGTCTCATGGAACGATGAAGTAAACCAGTCACATGAAGAAGCACTAGCGGATGCCTCCAGGGATACGGAAATAATCCCTCAAGGAAATTCACCTCCACCGACTCCGGGGGGAAGTGGCAGAACTCAACCACAACCGATACTCAGACGCACAACACGCACAACCGCAGGAAAGTTAGGACCCAAGTTTCAAGCAGGATACTTTGTAGGAGTAGATACAGTATATGCTGTAGGCCAGCTCCCTCCAAAAGGCTCAGAAATTCCAGCGAACTATAAAGTGCCGAAATCCTTTAAAGATGTCAGGTACAACAGATTTAAGTTCGAATGGCAAGAGGCAATGGACTCAGAACACTGCAGTCTAATTGAGAACGGAACTTGGAGGCTTGTCAAAAAGCCCCACAATGCCAAACTGCTCAGAAACAGATGGATTTTTGTGGAAAAGAAACTTCCTGAAGGCGGCATTCGGAGGAAAGCACGTTTAGTTGTCAAAGGCTATGGTCAAAGGAAAGATATTGACTTTCATGAAACCTTTGCACCCGTTGTACGTTATGAGACAGTGAGAGCAGTATTCTTTGCTATTGCTCAAGAAAGCTTACAGGTCATACAATTTGACGTAAGCACGGCCTTCTTAAACGCTCCTCTGGACGAGGAGGTTTATATGGAACAGCCAGAGGGTTACGAGGTTTCGGGGGGATATGTGTGTAAACTTGAGAAAGGTTTATACGGACTCAAACAAAGCCCCAGGAACTGGCACAAGCTCATCAAAGCAAAACTCCTCTCTCTTGGATTTGAAAAATCCTCATACGACTCATGCCTCTTCACATATCACAGTGGAGCAACCAAAATGCTACTCGCTCTTTATGTGGACGATGGACTTTTGGCCGGCACAAGCAAGACCGCCATGGACCTAATTTTGAAAGAACTAAAAGCAACCTACAAGATGACGTCAACAGAAGATGTCAGAAAATTCCTGGGAATGGAAATCAAAATCACAGACTCAAGTCATGCTACATCAAGAGTCATATGTTATGGAAGTAGCCAAACGGTTCAGAATGGAGAACTGTGACACTTCAAGTATACCTATGTCAGCAAATGTCGACTTGGAAGTAGAGATGTTTTCTCGTGATCATGACCCATCTCTTCCCTATCAAGAATTAGTAGGCGCTCTACTGTTTATTTCAAGATGTACCCGCCCGGATATTTCCTTTGCTGTGGGAAAACTATCCCGCTACTTTCAGTGCTATGAAAAGCGACATTGGGAAGCGGCCAAAAAGGTGTTGAGATACCTAGTAACTACGAAGAAACTGGGACTCTGTTACACTAAGATGGACCATACGAGTCTGAAAGGCTATAGTGATTCAGATTTTGCGGGAGACAAAAAGACTCGGAAGTCTACCTCCGGCATTATCTACACTCTGAATGACTCACCTCTGCACTGGAAAAGTCAGAGACAAACCCTAATCGCACACTCAACAGAGGCTGAATATGTGGCACTCAGCGAAGCTAGCAAGATGGGAGAATGGCTCCGAAATCTACTATCGGACATGGAGATTTTTAATGCTACTCTGCCCTTTCCAATTTATACTGACAACCAGAGCAGTATGAAGTTAGCAGCAAATCCGGAATTTCATGACCGGACAAAGCACATCGACGTGCGCCACCACTACATCCGAGGATTAGTGGAAACAGGACAAGTGGAAATACACTACATGGCTACAGGAAGGTTAGTGGCTGATATATTAACTAAGCCACTGGGACGGAGTCAATTTGAGCCTAAAATGGAACTCCTCTCTCTCTCACTCGGAAAATTACGGAGCCAGTGAAGGAACCAAGTCAGCCTACACCCAGCGCCAGCACAGCGACAAGAATTTGTGCACTGTCAACCTTATGGAATGTAATACTCTTCATATTATTTTTTCCTCTCGTGTTCTGTCAAAAGTTCCAGGAGGGAAATGCTGTAGTATGGAGAAGAAGCCCTACACCCGCAATTGAAGGTTACAACTCGGTTGTGATGAGAATTGGTCTCATATTACCCTGCAAGTTCCTCCCAACGGATGGCCTCACCACCATGGCAACGGAGCGAATCACCAAGCAATGTGAGAAACAGTATGAAAAACTGTTCTTAGATGAATTGCGACTGGCTTGTCCCCCCAAGGATACCCGGTTAAGGAGGGTGAAGAGAGAACCATTTACCATTATATTTTTAATTATTTTGGTATGCTCAGCAAGTGCGGGAATCGGTATTGGACTGTATGCATTACACAAAATTGACAAAATGGAAATAACTCAATTGGAAATTGAGAGAACCCTGGACGATCTGGAAGCAAAGGTGCAGATAAACAGTGCTAATTTGCAGAAATTAAAGTTCGAAGTGGATAAAATGGCACAGACCATTAACAACTTAATTAACGACGTCCATTTATTTCAAGAAAAAGTCATTGAGATAAATTATTTGGTTTCCTACATAACATCAAGGCTGTTAGTAGGACGGGGGGTAGTGCAAGAGACCCGAAGGCTCTGGAATAAGAAGATGAACAACAACTTTTTCGACTTCATGAACGTCACCCTCCCCTGTGGACTTAATTGCCCCATCGAATATGCAGAATTCCGTAGATGTTCGTTGGATCGAGAAGATTCCGAACTGGAACTGATGTTCGCCGTCCCTGTAATGAGTAACATGACAGTATTAGAAGCTGATCCATTCTACCTCATGCTTAAGGATAAGGGACAAACATGCTGGTTAGAGTACATAGGACCATTGAATGCTCTCCTCTCACCTGACAAGGATTGTCTCCGAGCTGTAGACATGAGGAGGGAATCCTCTTCTCAGCTGTTCGCTTCCCGCTCAACTGAATGTATGGACTTGGATACGGCCAAGGACGAGGGCAAATTTTATAAGCCCCTCCGCTGCATACCGAGCAAGCCTGGAGACGAGAAAGAATTTGTACAAATTAAGGTCCATAATAACAAATTCTACATATACTGCCTTGGACGGGAGTATGTTCGAGGAGGGGACAAGAACAGAGTTAAATGCCCAAACAAAGTATTTACTCTGCCCCTAACTGCCACATTCTCTATAGACAATCAAACTTATCGAGGAGATATTTTGAATTTAGTTTATAATGAGAAAGAAGACCCTTTGCTCCACGAGAAGATCGAGTGGCATCTTTCCCCAGTAGTCAAGTGGGATGATTTGAACGAGACGTTCCCTATATTGGAGGCGTTGGACAAAAATCACTGGACACGGCAGACTGGAGACGAGATGTATGGTGCTGGTTCCTGGATAATCCTGAGCTTGATAATGGTTTTCATCGGACTAATTGGCGCTTTTATAGGCTGGAAGAAATGCAAGAAAGTGCTGAAGCCAAGAAAAATCAAACGGGCCAAGCGAAGATATCCCAAGGTTGCGAAGACAGAATCACCACCGGAAGCTGAGATGTTCCAGTTGGAAGACTTGGGTGAAGAGGACAAGATTGAAGAAGTCCCATCGGCAGCGAAAAGATTTCTCCACGTGGAAGAAATCTCCATAGGCTAAGAATTACTTTATAATTATGTGTACTTATTTAATTCTGGGTTTAAACAATTATTTTATTTCAGCTCACATTAAGGAGGGTGTTGAAAGGCATGATTGAAATGTCTATCAATGCACTTTCTATAGTAGTAATGTTAGCAAGTAATATTAATACATTGTTTATAGTTAGTGCGTGTTATTGTAAGATGTTCGGCCTCGACCGGACATCAGCACTTGTACACAAGTGCCAACACAGCACATAGTTCAAGTAAAGAGTTAAAAGGGATTTCACAAGTAAGTGTGAAATCCGGAAGCTGTTATGATACAGTTTTAACCTTTCTAATGTTTTCAGGAATCGATTGTCAAAACATGTTGTGTCCTACATTGTTATTATTATTGGAAATATGACATTTGGGCATTGTTATGTTGTAAGAAAAGGCATTCCTGTAACGGGTATAAATATATGTTTATTTGAAAATAAATCTTTAGTCTTAGAACTGATATCGGGGAAGTACAACTTCTTTTCAGTCTCTTTCTTTCAATACAAAATGCCTTAAATAATTTTTTTAAAAATTTAAATAGGATGTCTTTAACGCCTAGGGAAAATTCCCAAAATCCCGGACATTTTTAATGGAGGTAAAAAAATTGACAAATTAAAATTTTTCAGCTGGGCAGGCTAATGTCGTCGGGGATTTTAAATCGCCCTAACTTCCAGTACCCGAGTAATACCCGGGTACACACAATAGATACTCGGGTACGGGTACAGGTTTTGGGTACATTACGGGTACGGGTAAATTGTGGGTACAGGTACTACATTGTATTTTCAGGTACGGGTACGGGTACTGAAATAATTTACCCGGGTACTCGGGTATGGGTACGGGTATAGGTACAGCATTTTGTAGTACCCGATATTCGGGTACGGGTATGGGTACGGGTACACGGTTTCTGTACCCAGTCCGAGCACTGTTGCTAACAGATCGTCTAATTCACCTTCGATGAGCTGTGTAACAATCAAAGTACCTCTAACTTAATTTCAGGAAATGCTGAACCATTCACAAAGTCCACACCAGCGTCACATGTCAATCCGGATGTGTAAATGAAAATGCTCGAAGCACATTTGACTTCCAGAAACAGTGAATTCAAATGAAACCAGATTTGTTTTTTGGAATTTCTGCATTGCATTAAGAGCTAAAAGGCACCCGTTTCCGGGAATCCTGGGGTTTACGATACCATGAACACAGTTACAATGGCTATATGAATACCGTGAATATGTCGTTGGTAAAACTAAAGTACCGCTCTGTTACACTCAAACACTGCAAACTAACTCAACTTGAGGAACCGTATGAAGCAATAATTTCTTTTGGCCTTATTGACAAACTTCAGATATGCAAATACTTCCAACGAATGAGTTTGAACATTGAAATCGCATCAGATTCAGGAAGTTTCGAAACTATCCCCTTCATTTACTTTACTATGAAACGTTCACAAAACCTGTTTTTGTTTTTAATTTATGAATAAAAACATCCTCCAATTTACAACCTTTGGTCTAATTGGAAATTAAATATAATGTACTCGTAAAAGTATTTCTTTGACCTCTTCTGGCTACCACTTCACCAGGCGTTGAAAGGCGACAGCTATCGACTATGGTTGAAATTGTCTCTGTGTCAGACAAAAGAGAACCTAAACATAATTTTTTTGTATTCAAAATTGTGCGGAAAATAAATTTGAACCATTGTTTTGGCTAAACCTGGGCATAGATGGGCGTTTTTCTCCCCCTCTGCCTCTTTGTGCGAGGGATGGAATATAGCCTGCTCGCACTCTCCCTCGTCATCAATCGAGCGACACGTTACGGGTTGTCCTCGTCCTCGCCCTCGTGAGGGGCTACTTTTAAAATACACCCCTCTCCCTCGCACTCATGAGGGCCCTCGTTATTTTATATTACACGTAAATAACCCCCCCCCCTACAATTTCCTACAATACCTGTGCCTTCAAATAACTTTTTCGCTGACACTTGTTTAAAATACGACAACTTCAATATGTGTCCACATTCCTCCCAGTTCTGAACGTACGGAACTTTTGGATAGCTTAGAAAGTTTATAAAATTTCCTACAACCAAGCGTTCAAAACAAATTTTAAAAAAATTGTTGAAATAAACTACTGTATTCAAAATAGTGCCTTTTATTGTTGTAGGATTTACCCAGGTATTTGGGTACAGGTACATATTAGGTTTCGTGATTGACATAATTGTAAAAAGTATAAAAAACTTGAACAATTTACAATGTTTTTTCGATTTTGTCCTGAAAATAACGTAAAAAAGAAGTTTAAAAATCTAATTCGTCGGTGCCTATCTTCCTTATATTTTAATTGTCGGCAACATGGAAAACATTCAGTAGTCAAACTACAATATTTTGTTATAAAAGACATTTTTGTTGGCCTTTGACAATAATTCTTCATTATAATCGATTCAGTAGCTCAGAAAATGGCTATTATTGATCAAAGCTGTTTTCTACGTCTCCGGTTAATAAAGATTAGTCACAAATAGGTTCCATAACCTCAGACCAGTAATATTCAGTAGTAGGGTCTGAAAACAGCATTAATCGAATATAAAGCCCAGGTGCCCTTGTTTACAAATGACCATGTCTCCCCGAAATCCTTAAATGAAATTTGTTTCTGGAGTTCAATATGAGAAATTTTAACCTAAAAAAGAGGACCTTTTACTTTTAAAAATTAAGACTGGGATTTTTGCGCAGGGCCATAAACCATGTACCTAAGACGTTATGAAGTTGGTCTTGCTACAGAACAATATATGTATGATTTTAGCATAACGATTAAGGTAAGAGAAGGTCGTGAGGGCTTAAATGTGTACTCTGCCTCCCCCTCTTTCGTTCACATCCTATTCATAGGTCCTCTCCCTCATGTTCATGAGAGCGCCTAAAATAAACGTGTACTCGCCATCACCCTCGCAGTTTGTGAGGGCGAGGACGAGGGAGAGGGCGAGGCATCCCTCAATCCCTCGTGAGGGTGCCCATGTATGAACCTGGGATCCCTTCCCCCGCCCAACAAAAATTCCTTAAGAGGTTTTCCAGATTGGATCCGCTTGCGAAGTTTGCATTTTTTCCGCCGAATCAATCTCTATTATGTCTTTCAGTTTGCTCAATATAAATGATGTCGGGGTACTTACTACATTTAATGGCATACATAAGTCATGTTGCTTCAGAGGTACACTTGTCTCACAAGGTAAGATTTTTATATGGTACACATTGATTCGAACAAAACGTAGCACCCTTTTTGTTCTGCAGTACTCCTCTGTAATATTGTTTCACAACCCAAACAAATCGAGTTAATTTTGTCACGTCCCTCAGGAGGCGTCCCAAAGTTTCAAAATCAAAATCGGTACCTGTTTCTCCCGAAATTTCTAAAGTTAAATCTCATAAAGTTTTCCAAAGTTTGAAATTTAACCAATAGGATATTCTAATCTTTGATAGTCATATTTCATGGCATGAATTATTAGTCTGTTCTTAAATTCAATTTCATTTTTACTAGCACTTCTTTTTCGCCAGTTCACCAGCACACTTCTGGGGTACTGTGCAATTCATGTGTTCCCTAATTATTTGTACGCTCAATTACAACTCAAATGTTTTCCCGTACCTTCAAATATGATCTGAAAAAAACATTCTATATATCAGGGTGCTCAACAACCTTTGACCCAAGCTGTATCAAGCTACAAGGCTGTAGAAAGTATTTTCTTGTTACAATTCTTCCTAACCAGAAATTTGATTCTGAATAGGAAAAAATAATTCAAAGCATTCAGCCAACAATAAATTATTGCACAATTTGTGACCATGAAACAGAAAAAAAATCAATTTTGCAAGTCGTTCAGCCCCCTTCAGCATTCCAAACTTTGTCGAATCATCGCGTGTATGACCACAGGAGCTTCTCGAATCCATCAATGTCATGTTTCAAGCCTTTTAGCACCTGATCTATCGGTGTGTGCAAATCACCTAATTTGTCGTCGTTGATCGGAAATTTCTGAACCAGGAGATCCTTCACAAGTTAAATATTTTTTGAGTGGTCAAACATTTAACTATACATATATGTATGAATGTGCTGCATATAAAGCACCATTGATGATTGCCCGTCCGACCACTTGTGATTTATGCACTTTTATTCCGAATCATTTGGAGAACTGTTCCCCGTATGGTATTGGTAACCTTTAGAAAGTTAAACAATTATTATTTGGAGGTGATTTCATAATCCATTGTGTTACTGTATATTTTTCCACGCGATTTCCCTACATGATATTAATGAGTAGGTGATTGCATTTACAAATAGCGAATACAAACATGCGAATAACCACTGAAACCTTAAAGAATTACCGGAATAGTGGATTCTGAAATCAACTTTGCTAAAATTTGTTGAATATTGAAATAGTTACCAAGGAGAAATTTCCAACTAATATTGAATCAGTCACCCATGTTGAATATGTAGTATACAAATTCAAATTAAAAAGAAAATAACAGCCCTTGCCATTATAGGCAGGAAAATGAACAAGTTTATGCTTACTTCCGCCTACTGTTACTGCCGCTCGTAGAACGGGTGGGCGGCACGGGTGTCGTATGTATGTCCCGTAATACCGAGAAGTTTGAATGCATGCTTTGTTCTGTTTACCTTTTTCGCAAGGAAACGTCCCGGGTCTGGTGGGTCTTTGTTTAAAAAAGAAAGAAATAACACTAATAATAATACCATAAATAAATGATGTATAAACTCAAAGCTTCCGAAAACATTTATGTACCAACTACATTTAAATTCACATAGAAGCCGTTGATCCGATTTTTCTTTCTACTGCAAGGAAAATAGGCACAGACAGCTTTAAAGGAACGGTACACAACCCACACTCACGTTACACACTTTGAAAAGTTGCTTTTATTTATGTAGTTCAAAATGAACTATACGTTCCAATAAATTGCTAATATTTCTTATTCTTAGACATCTAGTAAGTAATAATTATTACTACTGCACTAATTCACAAGGTTCGAGGTACAAGTGAGAAACTGGCATACGATACAAATAGACTGCAATTTGAAGAGGCATTAATAATGAGTGAAATAATTAATGAAGAGTTTTACATTCTCAGAGGGCAAATACTCATTTATACTTCTGCAAATTCATCGGACTTTAAAGGTTATTACGGGTATAAATAATTGTGACTCAGAACTGATATTCCAAAAGAATTATTTATCCACAAAGATAATTATTATATTTTAATATGGATTGGAATAGGGAGTGGACACTTACTCCAAAAATACGTCAATTAATATCACAATCCTGAAAAACCTTATTCAGTACTCTACACATCAGGGGTATCGCATCCTGGAATTGCTACAAATCCAAGGAGAAAAATATTGAGAGGCTTGCACATAAAAGCCATTTGCCTTCTTCACTCTTCAAAAACATGTAATACACACAGTAATCGAAGTACACGACTGTATCATCTGTATTTAGCTGTATATGTTTTTACTCCTTCAGGGCTGGATACCCTACAAAACTTGGTTAGAATAATCGAAGCATTTTGTTCTGTGGTTGTAAGATTTGATATAAACGGTATGATTTCCTCGTGCTTCCACTTCGTTTTCGCATCAAAAAGTACGCTGAGTCTGTCTTGTGTATTTGTCGGTAGTTTATACTCGGGAAAGTAACGGATGGTGGCGGGTGAGCAGGTTTCATCAACAACTGAAATGTGCTTCAACTGCTTCAAATTTACTTTCAGACCTAAAATTCCAGAAAAAAAAGTTAACACGAAATCAGGCAAAAAATTGTCATATTCCTCTCAAGAATTTTACACCGTTGCATTTACAAAACAAACTCCAGGAATTACTTAGCAAAAGTTCACTGACACCCTGTTTCATTTATCTCGTATAAATACATTTCAAAAAGAGTTCTTGGGAACAAAGCTGGCTATCTTCCTTAAAGATTTATTGGTGTGTACTAATAGGATCGTAATCGCAGGAGGAAGGAAGAGATTAGTTTCTACGAACGTATAAAATGTTGGCGCCAATATTTAGTATTTTTGGCGAATAAAATTCCTTGTGAAGTTGTAAATGTAAAACATTATAATGTACAATCTCTACCTTGGAAGTCAACATGTGCGGCTCACTAAAAACATTAGCACTAGGCAGTAGTGTCATCCTGAAGTTTAAAATGGAGCGAGTTTGTACAATAAATACGGGCGTCTAGTGACAACGAATGCAGAAGATACGCGCACAGTCAACATCTTGATTTCAGCACTCTTCCTTGCAGATAATGCCACCCTAAAGAACATTTCCTCTCAAAAATCATGTCTGCGAAGAGGACTCCGAACTTTCACCTGCTTTCCCTCACCCACTCCTGTGTGAATAAGTTGAAAGCTGTGTACTCTAGAAAACCATGCAGATTATCCTGAGAAACCATCCATCGTGTGCAGATGTGATTCAGACGAATGAACACAAATATGGGCGTTACGCAATAGCTTAAATTCCGTTTCTTGCACACAAAAGTTCCGGAAATTTGAGTGTCGTTCTCATACGCTTCAGTTCATTGACCGGCACGTGACGTGAATTAGCAAATAAATACAAAAATCACCTTTGTTCACAAATAAAAATATACACGGTATATACTGCAAATGGCGGGTGGGCTAAACAACCACAAAAAAGGTAAGACACCAGTCACCAGATTTTGGTCCAACGTATGTGCAAATGTACATAGATGTCTTACCCGACAGCTCATTATGCCGTCAGGAAATAAAATTACCGTTTTTTCAAAGCGTGCGCTTTCATGAAAGTGAACCTCCTCCATCCGTACTTTTTCAAAAAACAATACGATCCAATGATATTACAATGGTTTTCTCGAAATCACCTAAATAACCATATTCGTCGCGATTCTTCACAAGGTATATATTCTTAAATCTTTATTCGCCTAGAAAGCCATAGAAACGGGTTTCATGACCCAAGAAGAAATTTATTGCAGGGATGTAGGAGATATTGGTAGAAGTTGAGGAGCAGATAGACCGGTTATATAGTCTGCCTTACATACTTTTATATCAGCATCATATATACCAACAGTAATACCATACGTACGGAATTTAGGGGTGAGCATACCCAGACAGCGAGACGAGATTCTCGTTTGTCTCGTTCTTTATGCATCAACGAGCCAGGACGAGACATCTCGTGTTATTAACCGAAAATATCGTTTGAAATTAATTCTTATTAGAGTCCGTAATAAAGTGAAAATTAGGGCGTTTTGCATTTCCATTGAGAGAATTAAGAGATTTTTCCAACTCTTGGTCCTAATTTTTATTGTTGGAAGTATTCATTTATATTTATCAAGATCATTATTTGTTTTCAAATTTAATGGTTCATACCCAAAATTAAATAACTTGCATTTTGTGAATGATTCGATTAGTGAAATTGAATAAACTTGCATGTTCTGTCGCCAGATTTTGTGAAAATGACAATCAAGTAATATAATATATAGTTCAATAAAAACAATGCTTTTGCCCTGTCTTCTTTCCAAAAACGAGAACGAGACAAACGAGAATTTTAAAACCAACGAGATACTCACCCCTAGTACGGATATAATAACTTGAAAGGGTTATGCCACTGACCTGAAAACTAGAATGGGAAATGTCATCCATTCTGGCTTTAAGACATGCACCCGCTGCTTCCAATCAAAGTTAAATATAAATTAAATCGAAACTTCAGAGATTCATAAATGAGCCCAAGGAACCACTTTTCCTTAAATTGCTAGTAGTTTAGGATATCAATTACATCTGCCAGGAACATCGTAAGGAATCAATAGTAGCAACCAGAGGAGTTACCTATAACCCGTTTTTTGTATAATATGTATGGTGTCCCGTGTAAAAACTTTTACAGGTCATCAAAACTGCAGCAATTGATGAAACCACGGGAGAAGTATAGATATAATATGAAATCAATTATGCCTAATCCTTCCACACCTTTTTTCTGGTCAGTACTCATTTTGAGTTCCACTTGAAGTTCCTGCCGTACCATATAATGAACTGGAAACAAATAACTACGGATACGCGGGTGTTTTCGTTCAAGAGCTTATATCTTATGAAAACATTCCGCAATTCAGGGTGTGTTTTCATGTTTCACAATCCGCAATAATAATTATTATTATCCTTTTAAACTGTTTTACTTCCGTATAATAGCCTTTGCTTTTCCTCCTGTAATGAAAATTAACAATTTCATGCGCTTATACAACAAATATGCTGTATGCAAACTACGTAAGCATGAAAGAGATTACCATGATTTGTTTGTGTTGGCAAATACACACATTAAAAGAATCCCGGACCGTCTGGCTATATTTTATGAGTTTTTGGAACTGAAATAATTATTACCTTAATCAAGTTAAGTTACCTTAAAGTTAATTAAGTTTTAGCAATAAAATGATATCATTACAACTTAGCCTTTCCATGAATAACTTAACGTTGAACGTTGACGATATCTTTGAGCATCAAAAGTTAAAAGATTGCAGTTATCACCTAATGAAGATCCTGAGATGTCAGATTTATCAGTTACATTTTTATATATTGAAATAACATGCATCTACAATATCACCTACATTGAGCCTACAAGACTGAATGTGTGCAACAAATTACAAGGTACAGTAAAACCTGACTGCCCACACTACTCAATGAACTGCTCTATAAACCCAACGTTGTTCACCATTGTAATACTACATATATTACAAAACATTCCAAGCAAGCTTAGAGTATGTGTTCGCATAAAGGAGATAAGATTGCTTGTCTCCAACTTTATTTTTAAAGATACAGCTGTGGACTTAAATCCTAAATCCTAAACTGAAAGCAAAGAGAAAAGCTTGGCAGAGGCGTGAGGGCCATGTTCAAAAAGTCAATGTATTTTGACGGTGAATCATTCAGAAGCATTAAAAGTTTGCGGAGCACTTTGAAAATATGAGGATTATAAAGGTAAGCTGTGGAAATTGCTTCCATTTAAAGCACTGGGGACCAAGGTTCTGCTGACCGAAGTACTTTCTAAAAGAGCATTATGGAACAAGACAGATCATCAAAGATGAGTGTTTTTGACTACGGAAAAGTTTCTAGGCTGCTGCTAGAATCGAGTTAAAAAAGTTTAAATCATCCACCATTGAAATCATCGAGAGTTCGTATAGCAACCATTTAACCCTTCGAGATCTTCTTGACAACCTTATACATCCTATCCTTACCTAACTCCATTCAAGACAGGATTTCTACCCCTACAAAGTGGAATTTTCAGTAGGTCTTTGTAAAGATTACTACACACAGATTTTCTAGTCATGATCAATGAAAACTCATTCCTGTTCCTATTCAAGGTTTTACGGAAACAAACACCAGCGCTATTACTTTGTCATGAAAAGGGAAACATGTCTATTATGCACTTTGCTAATCCGGGGGTGGAAAAAGTTCGGGAACCCGGGATCCCCGGTTACTTGGCAAAAGAGCCCAGAAAGTTGACAAACGTTGGGTGATGTGAGAGTTGGAAAATTTTTGGAATAGGGCTCCGGTAAGGTAGTTGACAAATCCCAACGTAGTTGACAAACGTTGGGTGAGTTGGCAATTTTTTGGAATAGGGCTCCGGTGGGGTAGTTGACAAAATCAGAAAAGTTGACAAAAATTTCGGGATTTTTCTCCGCCTAGATAGTTGACAAAATCAGAAAAGTTGACAAAAATTTCGGGATTTTTCTCCGCCTAGGTAGTTGACAAAATCAGAAAAGTTGACAAAAATTTCGGGATTTTTCTCCGCCTAGGTAGTTGACAAAATCAGAAAAGTTGACAAAAATTTCGGGATTTTTCTCCGCCTAGGTAGTTGACAAAATTAGAAAAGTTGACAAAAATTTCGGGATTTTTCTCCGCCTAGGTAGTTGACAAAAATTTAGGGATTTGTCTACGCCGGGGTACATAGTTGACCAACTGGGACACAGTTGACATTTCGGTCAAAAATTGGTTACTCGGCTGTTTGGAACTTTTTCCACCCCCGGCTAATACTAACATCACCGATTTCATCCAGGTAAGAAAACTTTACTCAAGCATACCTTTCTAAATCCTATATTTCAAAATAAAAACTCGAAACAACTTGGCAATCTCGCTCTGGGGAACGACTGCGTTTGTTTGGAAAATCATGAATGAAACACTGTGAATAATGTTATGGCACTTCGTACTATCGATTACTATTTCTAAGTAACAATATCTTAATTTTAACAAGCTAACGGAATCGGGCAGTCAGGCAGAACAGGCATATTTTCATTTTGTTCCGTAACTAAAAACTTGGATACACACAAATCTTTTGTATACTTAACCAACCTTAACAAATGTTATTACACGTTATTAAATAACACCCATACTCTGCTTCAATTGATACTGAGACAGGCTCAATGTCGTTTAATACTACGGCATCTTTAATTGATCTAAAGCTCGAAATAAATGTAGTGGAGGACTTGAATTAGCAGTCCAATTACAATAACATACATAACAATGAACAATACTGCTAAGAGGTCGCGATTACTCCAAAAACTATACGGCATACTAATAGTGGGGCCACAGCCACACAGAACAAGCAACTATGATACAATTTTGAAATAGTTTGTACCTTTGTAAGTATCACATTATTATGCTATGTACATATGTACCTGTATGATACACAAGTACATTTTTTTTATACAGGACGGATTTTCTCATTCTTTCACTGTCTAACTCGAATATCTAGTACTACATATGGCCATGAAAAAATCATTGGTATGAGGATTCAAGACACCGTGACTGATTTCCGGAAAATACAACAATATGTACGTATGTCTTACCTTTGGGCACACCTTCTTGCCAAGATTTGACAAATTCTCGTAAATTAAATTTCTGCCCCCGCTTCAGTATCACCTCTCCGAACAAATTACAAATGGAATCTTCATTCATAGAGTACAGTTCTTCATCTGTAAACAAAAGTAATTTTTGAAATATTATCCTCAATTAGTATTCACGACAAACAAACATATTCTATTAAAATGGTACAAGTGGGAGTTGAAATTGAAACCGCTCAACCCCCAACTCTAGCACGAATTCATAGACGGGCAGAAGCAGAAAAATAAAACGATGCTCACAGAATTCAGCCACCAACAAACGCAATTACTTTGGCTTTTGTATCTGAACAATACCTAAGTGTGAAACAAGAGAAAATAAAAGTACCTATAGTGAGACCTTCCTCCTCGTCATCATGAGCTGGAGCTTGAACCCTGGAAAAGAACCACTCGAAAACCTTCTCCAAAATAAAGTTGGGCTCAAGTGTACAAAGTTGAGCAATTACGGTACTCTTCTCAATAGATCTGTTGTTCCATGAGTTTTCTTCTATGACGCCCAATACAAAATTCAAGACGCGGAATAGATAGTCACAGTCCACGAGACGCAGATAACCTAGATATATAATTACGAAGGGCTATAAAGTTTTCGCAATCATTGGCCAAATTTTCATATCCTTACAACTCAAAAAATCATTTTTTTCAAGTAGTCTTTAAAACTGACATCGATTTCGAAACCTTCCCAAACTGGCATTCCTTTCATTAATTCAGTGTTCCTGTCTTTTCACGGAAAAACAACTCAGTACTATCTGTAAGTTGCTAAACAGAAACCACTTCAAAGACTTTTCCTTTTATTATTATTATTATGGTCTTTATTTCAGTGTCAAAGAGATCAATACAAGTATTGGTTTTCATTCCAGACACTACAAATTCAAAAAAAAAACATTCACAAAACTATCAAGAGTAGGCCGAGTCAGTTTACCAAATGTAGGAGTAATAGACAATATTATATAAGTGTAGTATCAGAGTTACGATTTACAAGAATATGTTTAGTTAGATTCCTAAGAAAAGTACACAAATGTACTTTACGGAGTCTGAGCTCAGATGGCAAGTCATTCAAAGATTTTTACACAGGAATACATAATCTTTTTTGGTGCAATACAAAGCTTAGCAAGGGGATGGTAAAGTGCAATACAGCTTGCAGAACGCAGCCTGGAAGGATTAAACTTCGCTAGCACGAGTCCATTAATGTACATAATTGAATGACCAAAGTGAAAAAGTAAACTTATTACTGATAAAAACAATGCGTCCCTGAACTGTTAGGACATTATATGTTTCATATAGTAGGGCAAGAAGGATTCTTTTCATTTTAGGTAAACCCCGTTTTGAATACAGTGTAAGCAAGAATCTGTAGATTTTTGCCTGCAAAAGGCCTAGACTAGACTTACAAGTGTTACACCATATAAGCAAACAATAATCAATATGCGACATAACGAAAGCATTTATAAGCATGCACTGAGTATTCACATTCAGATATCTACACACGTGAGTAATTGTTCCCATCGTCTTAGTTACCTTTTTTAGTACATAGTGGCAATGTTCCTTAAAACTTAGTTTATCGTCAATTATAATGCCTAAATATTTAAATGACCACAATCGTTCTATTTCCTCATTACCAATTTGTAGTCTTTCATCCACCACTAAAGCTTTGGTTGATTTGTTCAAAATAACATACTTTGTTGTCTAATAACAAGGGAGTTCAAGTGCATCCAGCCTTGAAGTTTATCCAGCAAGAGTTGCACATTTATAAAAAGGCTGTTTATACATACATCAGCAATAAATAAAACCAGGTCATCAGCATATGCAACATAGTCAATGTTTAAACAGTTATCAATGTCGTTTAAAAAAAGTATAAATAAAAACGGTCCTAGTATAGAACCTTGAGGTACGCCATTAAGGTCTGCGTATTGAGCTGATAGATTATTATTAACATATATCTTGAATTTTCGGTTATATAGATAATCAGATAGCACTCTTAAAAGTATTGAATTGCACTTGAAATTTCTGTTGATTTTCTCCAGTAGACAAATATATTGTTTGGAACTAAAGTGGAACTACCTCAGTGCTCAGCATAATTCCTGATTATATTCCAAGTATTGTATTAAATCGGCGATGAAGAGAGAAAATTATCTAAATGCTTTTTCCATTGAAAGCAAAACGATCTACACACGCCAATTAGTATAATGCATTTTAAGTGCATGTAGTTCATTTTGATTTTAGGAAAAACTGTATGCAGTTCATGATTTTAATTGAAAATACATCCAGAATATTTTGACTTTTTATCGAAGATATGCTGTGTTTTTTGTCTATATAAGTAATTACATATTAAGTATTTTTACCTAATATTACTATTGCAGATGGCTGTACCATCTACAGCAACAACCTCCACCAAGTACAATCAACTGTGAATATAAAGTTATACAAAGTCAATAGTAAAAAGTGAATAGAGGAATATCAGCATCAGCCCAGTGACCTTTCTTAGTGCTTATTCACAGTACATAAAAAGCTTAGCAACGTTCATTTATTCGTATCAGAACAGTTTGAAATAACACTATTTACTTGCTATATTTCCTGATAAATACATAGTACTCCTTCAGATTGACTTTGTGAAGGTGTCGAAACAACAAAGACCTACTTTAAAGAATAAACATTCCAGTAATTTCGAACCTCTAGAAATGAGAAAGTAAGTGTATCCGCCAGCACAACTTGTAGGAAAGCAGAAATCCTTATATACCTTTGAAAACGGAAGAAAGGGAAACACGTGTCACTATTTCTTTTGTTCAATTCATCTATGTACAGTACTCCATTGTTCCTCTATTTAGTCACATTCGTAAGAAAATCTTTCCAAAATATTTGAGTGCAGAAGTCATGCAAAGGAAAATAGTTACTACAAAATTGATGATAAGTTCGAAAGCTTATTTAGCACTCAACCTTGAGCACTAATATTGCTAGAATTTATTGTAGTATTGCAGTACCAATAATTTCCTCGAGTGAAATGCAAGAAATTGAATAAGTTTTTTAAATTGGCGTAAGTTTCTAAATTAATAAACAATTAAGAAAGCTATGATGGCTAGTTGTGACGTCTGCGTTTTAGTTTACTAACACTGCATTGCCTGCACGATTTATGTTCATAATTACAAGCCGAATTTTGTAGAATTTTGTAAGAGCAAGACGTTCAGTGCTTAAAAGGGGTAAAATGTTGATCTTCAATGTATTTAGGAAACTAACGACTTCCCCCAGCTACATAACTTTAAATTACATCAGGCCAATGGGCATTGATCAAAAGTTCTTGACTTGACTGTTGGCAACTGGACGGATAATAAACAATAGAAGAGCTAAACACGTTTCTAATGTATGACATTAATTTCTACAGCCCTAAGTTAGGGAGAAAATGGTGCTTCAAAATCGTCAGACCTATTTGTTTGCCATTACTTTTTTGGTATTACTCCAAAAAACTTTTAGCTGATCCAGTGTAAAAGGCAGACTTACCGGATAGTTCTATGTACCTGAGGGTAGCAAGGTACGATTTGATTTCGTTTAAGCTGGCAGAGACGTCACTTAATAAGTGTTCCATTGACTTCAACTGACTGGTATGGATCTGAAACAAAAACATTATCAGTTAAAAGGTAACAAAGATAATCACATCCAGCATAACTAACTGAGATCAATGATGTGATAGTTTTTGCCGTCACAAGGAAGCATTAAAATGGATGAACTACAAATCAGAGCAAGAAGAAAAAATAAAATAGCTGAGTAAATATATCTCATAAAACAGGGATGATCGTGTCAGTTTCAAGTAAGGACTCAAAATTCGATCCCGACTCTACCAATTAAACTTTGCAACATCGTTCTAAGCGAGTGATGTATGCTCGGATCAATTGAATGACAAAGAGCAATGCAAACAGCATCATCTATTTACTGTAGCGTTTGATTACCGAGGTCTATGTATCCTTTCTTTCGCTTTAACATAAAGCACGTAAGTATCAAAACATATTATGTCAGACCTGAAGTGGGTTTCACTTATGTGACCCTCACTCAGTCATAAATTTCGATGGAAATGAATACACAGTACAATAATTTTTCGGATTTATGAAATAGAACCACTTCATAATTCTTTTCGACTTCACAGCATGATGACTGAAGTCAGGAGTGGTAACCAAAAATAATTAGCTACTCATCAAGTTATTATTCGCAGATTGTGATTCTAGTAATTACATGATACAAAAGCTTATTGTCCCAAGAAGACAACAATTTACTCCAGTATGTCTCTCAAATTTCATTTTCAACCATGAACTGTTGTAACATCATTAACCAATTCTTCTCTTCTGCATCAGTTCTTGAAATGAACCTTACAAAGGAAGGGTTAGGAATACTTATTTATTGTAGGTTCATTCCGTTTCATTCAAGTGTATTAAAATAATTAAACAGCAATGCAATAGCTTGAAGTGCCATTGTCATAAATATCTCCCCTTATTATCTAATATTGAGAAGTTGACTCAGGCCTAAGAGCGGGCAACCTTCAATCGTATATATATAGTGCAACTTCGAAATATATAATATTCCCTCTTGCGAATTATTAAAGGCATTTGCACAATTTTTTCATAACACAATACTTTTATTACTGCAGCTCGAACTCTTTGACAAGCCAAATAACCACGTACCTCATGTTCATCATCCTTCCCCTTGTAACTCGTGGATTCCAACAAATGAATGATTTTCCCCAGATTCGGCTTTACTCTTCTCATCTCATAATACGAATGTGCGATACCAACGATCTGTACAAAGTATTAAAATTATTGAAGGCAGCGGAATTCATGAATATATAAATGCGATGTACAATTCTCATGGTAAGCTTGAACTATTATTTGTCCTCGAATAAAAATAAATCAGTAAAGGTACATAAATACATACTGCATAGTGGTTTCTATTTTATATTTCATTAGCATTGGAATATCAGAGATAATACACAACGATTAATACCACGCATGCGACATCAGAAGAGCAAAAAATTAGCAGAAAGTATCGACACATCTTTAAAATATAATTTTTAGATTTTCATTAATAAAATAAAATTCAAATGATAAGTAATTATGATCTGTGTATCAAGTTCAAGTTGTAGATTTACCTGCTTACGATGAATTACCCGTTCTGGGGGCAAACATTGAGCTTCATCAGCTTTTACTACCGCCTCATCGATCTTGCTACCAGCTTGTGGACTCGACTTCTTTGTTCCATCCGGGTAGTACAAAGACTCCAGAAGCAGCAACGAGTTGGATATCTCCGCGTCTTTCAACTCAAACGTTGTACTATCAGTGCACATCATGGCACTTTCCTCTCCGGATCCACGGATAACTAAACTGAAAATGTACCAATCCAAACGAGTCAGTTTAACTTGGGAACAAGAGGCAAATCAAATACTCTCAATAGCAAAGGTCCACACCGAGCTATTTACATACAACAGTCCTTTCATATAAGTTTCAAATAACCAAGGATTACATCAAAGATACCCCAAGCAAGTCCCTAGAAAACATTACTGAGGCCCATTTCACGAAATCCACCCGGAAGAATCTGATTTCGATCATAGAAGGAAATTACTTACGTAAAACCCACAAAATAATCCACTCAGCACAATTCATTATCTCCCCTCACAGTTCCACCTCCTCTCGCACGTTCCATTACAACCTTCCAACTGCTATTGCCATTCCCACTTATAAAAACGAATTTCTCCACAACAACTTCAACCGTAGCATTTTTTAGCACTATTAACTTTTACTAAGTACCTCGAACCCGTAAGCAAGTACTTCTCCACCTCCGGATCCAACTCCAACAGCCTGCACTCCGACCCACCAAAATCCGGATGAAAATGAACTTCCTGAAATCAATCATAATTACAGTCTCACAGGTTACGCAACAACTCCAATCAAAATGTACTCCGGATCCATCAAAAAACAAAAATATTTCCTCTGAAACTCCTGCCGCACGCAATATTTATTTTTTTGGAAACACTTCAAGTACTATTAATTAACTGGAAACCATATTGCCTACATCAATTCTTCACAATGACAATTTTTGAGGAAACGTACTGTACCTGAACGACTGGATTTAAATCCGCTGGGTGCAGCTTCGCATTCTCAATTAGGCGAATAATATCCTCATTGGTTCGGACCGGTTCCATGTCTCCTACTTCTGTAATAAACAAACAGAAGGCATTAGTTACTAAAAATTATACAGTAAACGGTCCTCAAACTCTCCAAATTACGAAAGGGCCGGAACTTACGGAAGGTTTTGTAAAATACAATAATTCCACCTCATATCACATTTCTCCCAGCTAATAATTTTAATATAATAAAATAAATTCAAAATAAATGTACTTAAATAAATTCAAAATAAATGTACTTAAATAAATTCAAAATAAATGTACTTAAATAAATTCAAAATAAATGTACTTAAATAAATTCAAAATAAATGTACTTAAATAAATTCAAAATAAATGTACTTAAATAAATTCAAAATAAATGTACTTAAATAAATTCAAAATCAACGAACCTCCAAATACTCAAACAGTAAATGTTCTTTTGTATTAAACGAGAATGCTGGATGTTATTGTTGAAGGAACCTGGATTGGGAAGTGCGAGTGAGAGTGTGAACCCCACAAACGTCTTGTCCAATGTCCTATGGTCAAATATATGTACGTGTGAGTGCCAGCCTCAAGCCAGCATGGAAAGGTACTATGAGATACTTCCCGCTTAAAATGAGCCAATCACTCACTAACGAGGGAGGTTAGAATCATTAGACATGACAAACTGGAAAGGGTGAAAGGATGCAAAAGAAATTACGAATTGACAACTAGGGTGCCCAGAGGTTCTTATCCTCAAATGAGGGCTCGTAAGAGGGGCCAGAAATTTTGGAAAAAATCAAGCTATACCATATTTCCGTCCACTCGAACAATCTATTTTAAAAATTCGCTATTTTTAAAGATTGAATTTTTAAAATTTGGGAAATTAGTCTTGCTTGCAGTCTGCTGATGGAAGACATGCCATTAGGGGGCTAAGCAATTTTTATGAAATCCTGAGTGCTAGGCCTGAAATGTAATTGTTATACAGATATCAGTCAAAAAAAATTTTGTTTGCATTGCGTTAGCTGTATATTGAGAAGATTTCCCAAAAGCTCAAATTTAATTGTCTATGCTTATTGTTAGTGAGTTTCTTTAAAGGGGAACAATTTGCTTCATAGAGAAAATAGTACTTTTAGCATCAGCATTCCCTTACAGAAATTTTGACGTCAGCATTACACAGCACTGTTGAACAAAAATGACTTTAATCCCATCCCCATGATGTGTCAAAGGTAAATCTGCTCGTCTGTCGTTTTTCATCCCTGTGATTTTTGAGAGCTTCAAACAGAAAAATTTGCTTGACTAGCATAATTATTACTTTTTTTTCTCGTTCTGCCGAAATATGTTTTTTAAATCCATGATCCCGTTAATATACCACACTTTTATCGACTCTATACGGATATTGCGTGAAATACTTGGTTGGTACATGTAATGACATTCCAATAATCCTTTTCCTACTGGGCATTTGAAAGACAGGAGGCAACCAGGCGCGTAGCCAAGGGGGGGGCAAAGGGGGCAATTCCCCCCCCCCCCATTCGAAATAAAATACTCTCAAATCACTCAAAAAGTTAAAAATAAATCAGTCCATACCGAGACATGCAAACCTTTTTAGTGATTTGACAGTACAATTTTTTTATTTGTAAAAAAAATCACTTCGAAACTCAACATATGCAGTATTCCATGTAAATATCTGTGTATAAACAGCATAACTCTAGAATCACCCATGAAGTTTGCATGTTTCGTGTGAATGATTTATTACCCACGGCTCCTCCCGTCATTAATTGACACATCCATACGCGCGAAAATCGTATCGCAATGTTGTCCATTGCGAGAGCAAAGGATTTCTAGATCAATAAATTTCTATCGAAATGGAAAAGCATTTCGATACGATTTTCGCGAGTATGGATGGGTCAACTTTTGACGGGAAGAAGCCGTGGGTAATAAACCATTCAATAAAGAGACGTTTTGGGTGATTCTAGAGTATATTTTTATTGTGTTCATCCTTGCTTAGCGGGTGATTTGAATGCATTGCGAAATCCCGATTTCACATTGACCTTTGCCTCGTCGATTTGACTTCAACCTTCAACGGCAACAAAAGTATGGTAACAGCGGCTTTATATATTTTCATATTAAAAGCTTTTAGCTTCTGTAACTTACACGCATCGCTTCGAGGGAATTTTTAAGCTAGATAGAATTATTAAATTAGTGAATTGTATTTAATTCTTCATTATGAAAAGGTCAAGCACGCCTGATATCCGCAGTTTCTTTTCGAAGCAAAGACGTGTGTCACAGGAACAGTAGGTTAAGCACCAGCTGAAACGATAGAAGCGAACCCAGGTCTCGAAATTTTCCGAAATCGGATCAAGCCCAATTAAAAATCTGGTCCAAAATTATTCAAATTTGATAAAATCGTAAAACGAGGAGAATTTTAAAATCTGAAATTCAGTTTGCAAAATTTGATGAGTTTTACATTCCTGAATTAGATTTCCCATAGAGTGTGTCAGTTTACATATGTACGTTCTAATTAATGTTGCCCCCCCCTTGGCCAATTCCTGGCTACGCGCCTGGAGGCAACTATAGTCTTAAACAATGTGAATATTTAAAGGAAACACTTTTACAATAGATTTTTTTTAACTAAATCTATAATCTTTCATAGTATGAGGGCGTGTACTGGACGGAGATTACAAACTTTTACTGAAAATTGATGCTTGAACTGAACAATTCCCGTTTAATCATTACGAGATGAAGCCGTTCGAAAATATTCCATGTCATATATGTTTTTATGGCATTGGTGATTGAGAGCTCTATGCCTAACTTCCCACATGAGGAGTACGACAGAAAGATTTTATATAAAATGTCATGGGAATTTTGAAGTCCTGTTGCCCCAATTGGTCGAAAATGATGGTATTTTACTATTTTCATTATACTTACGTGACTTGGTTAGATTAAGGATTTTCTCAGACTCAGTATAATTGAAATTAGGATGAATCTCTCCTTGAAAATCCAAGTCTACATCTTTAGTTTACCTGTCGGGAGCACAGCTCTGGAATTCTGGAATTCTGGACGAAGGAGATAAATATTTATGATGTAAAGTTTTTGGTATGTGCTCCGGTAGCTTCAAAATTTCAATTGTTAATGGAATTCAGCACGAACGTTATGTACACTCTCAAGTGTTTCTGAAAATCAAAAATGTGAGTGAAATTGTTTGGCAAACTATAAATTTTTATGAGGACATATGCCCATTCGTTTGCACATCTCACAAGACTCTTGTTCCTCTTGTATTGTTCCAGAACTGCGGGTCTTTCTAGTTTGTAGTTGCGTAGAGAAGTTTAACTCGCCTCATTACATCAGACTCAAATGTTTTTCATACTGTGCTAAACGCCAAGAGGGATATCGAAAATTCATAGTGCCAGTCAAGACACCATATTCACCACATCACACGCACACATTCTATGTATATCAAGAATTTTTACTAATATTTTCAGGTTGAAATTTCTCAGGAAATTGATTCCATCATTCAGCAAAAGAAAAAAAAAGGGGAAGAAAAAAATCCTGGGCGATTATTTTATGTATACATATGTAGTGGAGGTGGGAAATGTAAAATTGAATGCTGGGCTGCTATTAAGGGGATCTGGGGCACGCGTAATGAATAATTTAAGCTCTCGTAAATTGCTTTATTAACTGGAATTCAGGGTCTGCATTGCCTGGAATATTATCCGTACATGGTTGGATTGTGGGAGGGTTTGTCGTCCATTGGCTTAATTATTCATACTTGGTTTCCTGCCTGGTCATTAATACTGTTAATTTTCGGAATCATGCTGGATCAATTTGGAGGGAAGCCCGTATTAAAGATAACTACTCATTAAAACTACATTTTTTCTCCTGGATGAGGAGGTTTACATGTTACAAATTCCTTTTTGAAAACAAATTCCTTCAAGTACGGCTCCGACATTATATAGTCATGGTTGAGTCATACAATTATTTGAGCAATCAGGAGATTCATAGGTGTTCGTCTAATCTTCACCATAATTATTGGTTTGGATTCTATCAACATTTATTTAGTGAAAAATATTCATGAGTTGAAGGTCCCTGTGGGGTATATTCGCATAACATACCAGAGACTGGGGAAAATCGTAGGAATAGTAGCAGATTCGGATATTTATCTTGAATTGGTGCATCCTGTGGTTACGGTTTACGTGTCAATAATACATCATACCTCTGCTCGGTTTGGACTCATTGTTTATAACTTTTTGGGTCAAGGATCATGAGAGTTTATAGGAATTAATACAGTCATCCCAATAATGCATACACTTCCCCTCCCCCCGGCTATTTAACTTCTCGTTCTGTAGTCTTTCAATTATCTCCTTTTAATACCGGGATGTTGAACGCATTGTGACTTACTTTAATGCATTTATAGGTTAAAGGGTTAAACCACATGGATATGTGTGGAATCGACTTCTACTCTGTCCCTTGACTGAATTTGAAGCATTGGAAATCCTTCTACGATTCTAAGACCGCAGCTATGTCATTGGTCCCTGATGATGGTGGAATCTTAACTTTCGTAAGAGTACATCACTGCTATTTTTACATAGCAGTGTAAGTACATTGCGTTTATTATTGTTGAGGTTTTAGCATTGATGCCATTCGTATTTGAGATTTTTTTGACTTCGAAACCACGTACCACAATTTGTAGCTGTTTTTTAAGCTATATTCAAGGATACAGGTTCTTAGAATTTCCAGTAGAGCTCAAGATATGACATCCTGGAAATTTCAAAGGAAAAATAAACTACCAATACTATTACATGTATTTCAATGACATTTTCATATTAACCTCGGTTTTGTGGGCTGGGGTAAAACAAAATTGGCATTACAGTTCTGGAAATTGTAACAGGTGAACAAAATACTTATTATTTATAGTATGGAGGAAAATGTATCGATTTTACATGTGGAGTTCATTTGTGGAATTCTGGGAGCATCCCAGGGGGTGCCTATTCCAGTTCTTGAGTCAATTCAAAGTTTCTTTAAACAGGAACACCTGATTGGGAGGTCATATGCAGTTTTGCGGAACGAAATATTTCAGTTACTGAAGTATGAATCCGGAGTAACATATCTTGTTCTCTACTTCCTATCGTTAAATCGGAAAAAAATGAATTGCTCATGCAAAAATATGGATTGCAGTGGGACTTCAAAATTTCTGTTTTCAACATTTATCATTTGTAACTACACCAGGAATTTGATTCCATTTCTTTGGATTACTTGAAAGGTAACATGAAAAACCTTTCTTTTGAGAATCGACGCTCTGTCATCATTAGGCGTTAACCGCAATTTTTCAATACAGGGAATTGATTGTAACAACTTGTAAGGGCTTATAGCTAAATCGACCTTGACAAAATCACAATTCTTTGTATAAATTTCGCAAAAAACGAGACATTGATTTACATTGAAATGTGTGCATTATCTCGTACAGTTGTCTGAAAAAATGGAGCATGCTTTAAGTTTCACCATATACCCTGAAATTATTCTCTGTAGTTCTTAGAATAATTAACAAAATTACAGCGCGCGCGAGTGACTGGAAAACCAAAATACTTGTTTCAAAAATACAAATTACAAAATACTAAATACATATTTGAACCTAGAAAATAAAAAACTACAAAATACATACTTGAACCTAGAAAATACAAACTACAAAATATTAAATACATACTTGAACCTAGAAAATACAAACTACAAAATATTAAATACATACTTGAACCTAGAAAATACAAACTACAAAATATTAAATACATACTTGAACCTAGAAAATACAAACTATAAAATACATACTTGAACCTAGAAAATACAAGCTACAAAATACACATTTTTATACCAAGTAATAAAAAATAATATTTACTTCGTTTTCGAACTACAACTATAAAAGCTATATAATTATTTTAATTGAATCTGGAATGCACTAGAATATACAAGTCATTATTACTAAATAATTTTCAATTTTTGTGACATCCAAATTGCTCAAGAAAATGCAAAGTGATTTCAAAATGGTTTTTTTGCATTATCAATATTGTCAATTGCAATACAATTTTGTCCCCCCTGTTTTTCGATTTTGAAATAATCCCCTTGTAGAGACTCCAAATGTTCAGGATGTTTGCTCATTGCAGAAATTTTAAAAATGGTTACGAATTTTATTTTTGTTAAAATATTATTACTTTTAAGCTTTTGTAAACACAGGATCTGCTTTCGCCTTCAGGGAACAAAAAATCCGAACCTTGAATTTAGTTTTATGTAATGTTTTAAACGACTGCATTTTGTTTTACTTCATTGTTGTACATAATTGGTTTTTGGCATAAACGGTGAAAATGTGACATCAAAAAACCGAGGCAAGCAGCTTACACAACAAACAAAAAGCAAAACACGCATGTGCAGCTACGAAAATACAAACTACAAAAGGCATTGTTTACTTTACGTAAGACAAAATACAAACGACAAAATACATTGCCTACTTTACGCAAGATAAAATACAAACGACAAAGTACTTTGCTTACTTTATACAAGATCAAATACAAACTACAAAGTACAAAAATGTATTTACAATACCATGTACATATTTTGGACAGCTCTGCTGGAAAACAATAGTCATGGCGTATACATACTGTATTAACCAGATGAAAAGGTAATTACCGGACCTACAGAAGTAGTAGAAGCCTATATAAAACACCTGAAGCCCAAAAATTAAATCTGCCTTTGGGATAAAAAGATACCAAAGAATTATTTGATCATGTATTTTCTACATAGACTCAAATAATGTCAGTGAAGTTATAAAAAAAATTGGAGCTACAATATCTTCTTGAATGCTACATACGGCAAGTCTTGGAGCCTAGTATCATATCCGCAGTTCCAATATTATGACTTCTAAATCACCAAGTCTAGACTGAACTGAGCCCCTGATATTTTTCGCTTTTAACTTTAGCTCCCATCCTAGTTTTCGAAACCAGAATATGAGGCCAACAGATGGGACATTACAGGCATTTCGGAATATAAAATTTCCCATCAGAGAAAACATTTCAAATTTGTTCCGAACTACTTATCTAGCTACATTGAATCACAGAAAGGATTGCTGATGATTCAGTTTCAATTTTACGATCCTGATTTTACACCGAGACATGTCCGAACTCAATGAGAACAAATGTCATTGCAGTAAAATTGTCTTCGTACATAATTTATGCTTACGTCACGTCAAAACCACAGTCCTGTTTCTGAGGGATCACAATGTGTTGTGACCACTTTTTGCATCCATATATTTACATATTTTTCTTTAATTAACCCACTGATTTATGGGCTTTTGTCCTTCAATGGAATTACATGAGGCCATTATACATAGATACACATTAAACTGAAATTGTCATCCTACTAGAAATTACATTGCCTTTAATAATGCAGTTGCATTTCAAATTAATGTCTCGATAATAATAATAAAATTATTGTAGTACGTGTGTCCATTACTCATCCCCTCAAACTGTAAATACGACATGCAATGCACAATATGTATGTATACTTTTACAGGCACAATCCCAGCTATTTATGAGGAATTGAGTTGATGCCTGCAGACTGAGCACAGAGCACAAAGATATGTGTCTTAGAGAAATATGATCAAAGTAAAGCAATTTTCTGGGACCCATAAAACCATGAAATGTTATTAGTGAGCGTAAAGAAAATATTCTTATTAATTTTGATTTCATAGCATAGAGCAATGAAAATTGAAAAGCCACTTGCTGAAGGATTTTCATTTCCAAGTCTCCGACTATCTAAATGAATAGATACCTGTAAGACATATAGAAAGTCAGTATCGGGACACAAATGTTTCTATACGTACTTACAAGACCAGTCTTTTGATATACATATGTGTGCATACCTATAAGTTCTGTGTCAGCCAAGAGCACTTTGGTAGAATTTGTAGGAAAAACCTCGTTTGTACTGTGCTATCGCTTTAGCAAGCTTTTTTCATGGACAACAGCTGACTTCTGAGACCTATTTTTCTAGTTTCCTCTTCCTCTAGAGCAGAAAGCCCATGTGCATGCACAGGAAGGATGGACATTTCTTTACTGTAGTGTGTGGATTCTACGAAAAGTCCAAATATGCAACAGGGAACGTCGTTGGGATAGAGAAAAAACTCTACATTGATCATGATGTTCTTGGCGCTTTTTTACTTCCCATGAATCTTCACCGGCAACGAGAAAATTGTTATCTTTCCCCTGTCAACATGCCTCCGTCCGCATATTTTCTCTCAGCTAAATAAAAGCCTGCATCTCTCCCAGCCCCATAGAACCCTTTCAAATGTGTACATCTGGCTTCATGACATACATATGTATACATATGCGTGTAAAGGACATGTACCTCCAACACAATCTATGTCTATGTCTATCCATGTGCTCCCAGCCCCTAAGATATTGTCAGCTATAATGTGGATGATATAGGAGCATCTTAGGACTCCGAATTTTTAGGACAATGGTAAGCACTGACTATTCTATTCCAACTTGGGAAGCGACATTTTACGACTTGAAATAAAATTTACATTTTAATTCAATAAGCAGACATTGCTCCCCAGCTAATAACAAATTCGGGAAATTATTGTATCGTATCCCTTCGGATAAACTTCCAGATGAGATACTTGAGAGTTTCCAGCTCACCATGCTATACTTTCCGAGATTTCTGCATCCACTTTTTTCGATCCCATCCGTACATATTTGGCTTCCTCAACGTAAATACATACATGTGTGTTTGATGAGAAACTCCCAACCCTTCTGGCAATTGAAGGAAAAGTACTCATAAAAGAACGGTGTTTACATTTCCCATTTCGGAGAGGTACAAGAATATTTGCTTATATATTAGTGATACGTATCATTGTCAGCAAACATGTTTGCTCATAACTATTATCATGTGAACTACGTCAAAGAAAGGGGAAAAAAAACTCCACTTCAAATTACCAATGATTGCTATGTAAAATCACTCCAATAAGGATTTCCAGAGTCGATTGAAATGAAATGTCAAACAAAAGAGACCGAACCATCTCCATCAACCCAAACTGACTGGACCCATGCGGTAGCAAAGCAGTTATTTGTCCGGTACTCATCATAAAAGGAGCAGTATGCGTGAGGAAGTCGACAACTTCCAATGTGACGTGGAGTATATGTAGATACTCGGAGCAATCACAGACCGGTAAAGTAATGGGGATGCACATGAGGTAAGTCACAATCAATTGTATACATAGCATAAACAGACCTCTTACGAACAAAAATGGTACATAAGCACAAAAAAAAGAGAGTACGAGTCAGCAATACAGTACATGGAGAGGCCCACATACAGTATTGGATGGATGATGGCTTTTTTCTTCCTCTCTTTTGTGTTTGATTTGGACGAGTAGTCAGAGAATGGGGAAAGCTGAGCCAAGTCCCATCTCTCTCATACACTACTACACTTGGAGTATATATCCGAACCTTACAAGTTTTCGGGATCCGGGTTAGCGGAAGACTTTCTGAGGGTATGCAGAGCCCACGTATGTATCTACATATGTACATGTAGATAGATACTCCCGACTCAGACATCCAGTCCACAAGATGCAGTCTAGCCTTAGAGTATCTTCCATACAAAAGGGGATGTACTTACTGTACCTATGCATGCCTACATATGTATACATATACATATTCGTATGTACACCAAGGTGAAGTTGATCTGTGCATGTCCTCTCGCTTTTCTACTTCAGGGCTCTCTCTCTCTCTGTTCCGCCACTAGGCATAAAGCAAGGCAAATAATACGGGGAGAGTACATATTTATATTCCTCACTGAAAGTTTATATCTCACAGTATGATGCTCAAGAGTTGTAGTTATACTATGAGCTGTGGACTTACACTTTTAGTATTTTATGCCTTTGTAAATATAAAAGTTATATCCAGAATCCGCATCTCTCCAGAAGAGTGACGGGACAAGGTAGGATTTTGCAGTGTGTGCGTTGACTCGTGCATATGCACGGCATTAAATTGCATTACAGTCTTCATGGAGATGGAGTTGGCAGCCCGGGGTAAGTTGGTAATTTCCGTGCATAGGAGGAATAGGAAAAGTGAAGGAAGAGCTGTAGTAACAGTAACAGTTGTAGTAGTTGTTGTAGTAGAGTAGTAGCGAACCGTAGCAAAGCATCAAAACCCCACGAATTTATTTCACCAACCCTCTCTTCGATTTTTGCCCCTGATGTTATGCACGCTTTTGGGCTCTTGGGCCTCTGGTTCTCACTAGGCTTATAATGTATTATCAGCCGGCACCAGCATACCATTTTAGTGATAAAGGCATAATACACCCGGCTCTCTCTCTCTCTCTCTCTCTCTTTCTCTCTCTCTCTCTCTCTCTCTCTCTCTCGTGCCAAACGACTTGATGTATACTATGAATGAAATACTCGTGCTGGGGCACAGTTCTACGAGCTTTAGGTTCATATGTAAGTCCTGAGCTAGGAACAGCCTGCGGACTAAAACACATCAACCCTGAAGCTTCAGCTTGGTTGCTTCCGTACTGATGTTGAGCCTTACATATATATATTTCTACTCCGCGGGTTGGACATCCGTCACTGTAGGACTGGTGTAGTACGGTAAAGCTGGGATCTTAGCTGAAGTTGGTGGTGGTGGTGGATCTAAGTAGAGAGGTTCTGGCGAAATCAAACCCCTCTTGAGCTGTATTTTCACTTGTTCAACTCCCGGCAACTGTGACTGACGTGCAGGAGTCGAAAATTTAGGAAATCTTATTCAAGTGTCATTTTTATTCTTTTTCAGCCTCATCATCGGATTTATATGTGACAGAAGGGAATAAGAGGAGTATTGTTTCTTTTCAACACTGTTGTTATGACAGTGTTTTTTCCCGGTATTTTTTTTTTTTTATTTAGTTGATAAATTCGCACCCTGTACCAAATATCACGTACATTTATTTTCTCACCATATTATAGTTGGCCTCTTCCTAGGTTTTTTGGTAGTTTCTCTCCTGCCATACTCCCACGAACTACTTCCTATATGTCCTTCTTAAAGGAACTGACTGCAGTCCAATACTCGATCGACAGTTCCCGTCCCGTTACACAGAAATCGATGTGGTCAGTTCATTTTTCTCATTCAACGGCACAATCCGCCGGACTCTACTCGTACTATAAGCCAGTGACAGAGAGGAGCTTCAAGTGTTAGTCTAATAGCATATGTGTGTTGGGTGAGTGTCCGCATTCCTGGAGAAAGTTCTATTTGCAAAAAAAAAAAAAAAAGTTCAATTGAAATATCCTACACGTCTGGTAATATATGTGCAATGCCGCACTTAAAGGAATTGGATTAATTGGCAGTCCTAGAGAAAGTTAGCTGCAGGATTCCAGCATTTTTCATAGCATGTGCTCCTACTAAGACCGAACTCCTTCGGCTAGGCCTGTTCCATCCCAATTGTGTGACTTTCCATTCCGAGCCAAGTGAAACATTAAAAATGTAAAGTAAACAAGGACAGAAGGTCGTCGTCGTCGTCGTGACAAAACTGCAGCTGAAGTCCAGCAACGCCTTCACTTGGGCTTAGAAGCGTATAATCCTAGTGCACGTATCTTACTTACTAGGAGTCTTAAAAATACCAGATTCCTGGTGACACTTGACACTCACTTTGTATGCCACTCTGTGGCTTCCGTTCTCCTTCTTTAAGACAAGAGACGACGACTAGGCGGGCTGACCAGAATTTAAGGTCCTTTTCTTGTGCGCATTGGCTCGAAATAATGCTTCTTCATTGTGATGGTCTTTGGTGCATTCCTATGGATTCTCGTCGCATTGATCCCACTTCAAACAAGTCCTGCTGAGTTTGGTGAGTTCCGTCATTGAATCTTCCTCACCACTTGTATTTAATGTGTAATTTAGTCAGTTTGATCAAATGTGATTCCCACCCAGCCGGACTCCTCCATCCTTTTATTGTTCCAACTAATTTATTGGAACATCCACAAGTAGTACTTCATTTCTGTGAGGCATGAAACAAATGAAGGAACATTTTAATTTTATACTTACGGTTGGAGTTTCCTATTATTTGGACCCCTTAAAATCCCTAATTTTATTCTGTTGAAACATTCATGAACTGTCTTTTGTAGACAGTAGGTTCGAGTCGAAGACAAACAAGTATACGTATGTATGTTTGTACCTCTTGAAATATACATATAAGTACTGTCCGCAATTTACAACTTGTAGAGACACATTCTGGAGGAGAAATGTACGTGCCAAAAATAACTTCCTCGTATTTGTATTCCGGAGTAGATACTAGTAGTACCCTCACATCACATGCAATCAAACGGAACCTTCCAAACGGATCCCTCCTATTGGAAGTAATTCCACTAAATTATTTCCCGATTGGTGGTATTATCTTTGAAAACAAAAATTTACTCATGCTTACAAAGCCAATAACAACTGTCCATTTTGTCCCATTATAATGACAATGCCGGCTGAACAATGTGTGATGTAAGAGTAGCCAAAATATATTTATTCCTCAAGCTTTTAATGACTTTGATGTCTGCAATAAAAAAGTAGGTAGAGGTAGCTCAGCCATACAAATCACTTGGTCTCCATGCACGTCATTCATACGGGTAAATACGAGTGCAATCACTTTATGGTTACATTGCCTAGGCATAGTTTTTTTTGGCATAGCTCAGGGAAGGAAGAATCCAAACACGTGAATACCAACACATACAAAAACTATAGAGTAGCATTAGAAGCGATTGTTTATGTACCATGCAATTTCAGCTTGTCTTAAAACTTAAAACACGAGGCTGCTGCCTATTTACTCGAGCCACGATAGTGTAAGATCCTTCACTACTTCACTAGTTCTTTCTCCCTTTGATCTGACCATTCACCTGGGTTACTTAAAACACTTTCCATGAGCATACCAAGACACAATAAACGTAACAATTTCACTGCAGAATATAAAACCAGTCCACAAGTCGTAATAACAAAGCTCACTATCAGACTTGGAGATGGTGTGTCTAGTTTTGGAGTACTCTTTCCTTTTTATTTGTGATCACTAGTGTGAGATTAGTAAGATTGCATGACGAGCCGGAAGAAACCCACATAGGCTCATTTTTGGTTCTTACTTTTTCTTATATACAGGATATTATGCTCTGCATATAGTAAGTTCGCGGTCACTTTATAGACAGTCAATATACTATAGAGTCCAGAGTTAGAGTGTATGTATATATGTTTACATGTCCCAAGTTTTACACTTCCCATGTCATTTTATTTCATGATGGACATAAAAGATCCCTCAGTTTTTACTGTGCGAATTAATTCACCTCAATATGCATGTGGTGTTAGGGGTGGACCCCTGAGCAGGTCTCTATGTATGAGGAGTTGAGGAGATACTCATCTGTTTTCCTAAGGTTACTAAACTCATTAGACGCCAAGAGGTATTAGCCACTTTAATTTATTTATAATTTACGATCATCACACATTAACTATGAGGCCGGGGTGTTTACATGGAGGAGGAACTTAGAAGGCCTCAGAACATAAGAAGGTGCTTATTTTAATTATTATGACTACTTTTCTGAACCCAGTTATAAACTTGAGTAAAATAAATGGGCTGTCATGTCATAATAAGCCTTTTAAAAATGTTTATATTAAAGGTCGATTGAGGGGACGGATAGTTATGAAAAAGGTGATTATTACCGAGGAGCTCCGCTTAATTATCGCGTGCAACATCCTATGATTAATGAAGTGGGTACTTAAGCTTAGGCATCCTAAGGCTAGATACTTGAAAGCTTATACAATGTAGAAAGTGAAAGGACCGTTCAAGCCAACATGCCTTCAAGGAGCTTCACTAAACAAAGCACATGGTGCACTTTGGATTATTTGTCAACGAATGCTAATATTGTCGATGTGCTCTGGCGTGTTACAGAATAAGAGGTGCGGACTCATGACCATATTTACATTTTAATTGGGAGGGTGAAAGTGGTTTCAATCCGCTCATCCCAGAATCAGTTCAGGAATAAATACCAGCGCTCCCATCCCAACTCCGGCTGAATTAAAATGAATGAGGTTCGGAAATTATTCGCGTGTGAAATATCATTAAACTTGTGCATTCGGAGCAAGCTCATTGAACAAGGTATGATAAGAGGTCAGAAAATAGGAAGGTTGCTGACTTATGAATTTAATAAATAATCAGAGCTAAACAGGAGGAAGAATCTCTTGTTTACATAAGGACTGAAGGAGGAACGGAGTTGGGCTCGAATGAAAGCATGAATCAGGGGCATTTGTTTTATAAATAAAGTCATAAATCCTATTATGGGTTGTCTCAATGTCTCAGAGCCCGAGAAATGACATTTGAGGTATTTACTGATATGCTCCTTAAGTAGTCTATTTAGTTTATTTGTACAAGGTTGATGAATAAGTGCAGCTCCGGGAGATGACAGGAGGAGTTGATAAAATGTTGTTTGTTTAATATGCTAGGTTAATCTAAAGTGTGAAAAGGTAAATCTAGTTTTCCATATTTGAAACAGTTAACACGTTTCGTGCACCTCACATTTATATCCCTCACACTTGATCCATGTATAATGAAACAGTCCACATTTCTCGACTGACTGCTCTGTTGTATTGTAAATTAGAACGTTGATACGTCTCGCTTGAGGAGCACTGGGAACTTGAATACGAGGGAGTCGCTCCTCTCCCAGTCGAATCTTCAGGATCGCTTTCCAAACCATATGCTTAATTATATGTAATTAGCTGCGAATCATTTGGTGCTAAACACATGCCTAATCTGTAAACATTTTCACGTCAAGTCAAATGTGATATTTTCCCTACTCCTACTTACCTCGGGAGAACATTTTACCTCAGAGCTTGTGCTCCGACCACTCACACCCTAACTTGCTTAATGTTCCTCTGACTCCGTCAATTATACCATGCAAAGTTCCAGGCACATTTCCTTCTGTTACCATCATATCAGTCCCACCTCCAAGTTCCCGACACCCTTTTACAAGAAAAATTACTGTTGGGATTGTTGAAGACAAACGACCTCAACGCACTGTGTACAATTTGATTCGCACTGAAGGGAGTTAATGATTGAAGTTAAATATCATTTGTATTCTAGTGGTGCGTGAAATTCGAGCATGCTGCCATCATCAAATTAGTCTGCAGTGTGGTGATCATCGCTCGAAAATTGCTATCATTCAGGCTCGATATGTTGTTGACCGTGGGAGTGGTGAGACTGCAGGCTTTCACGCGACCCCGGATCCACTCGGGACGCCGGCAAAGTCGATATCGTAAGTAACTTATTTTACTTCATTCCTACCCCCCTCGTGTGGGTTGAGAGCTGATAAGAAGGATTACAAAAAATGATTCTGTGATTATAGTTGTTGTTACCTTCCTCCATGTGTGTGTGTGTGTGTGTGTTTGTGTGTGTGTGTGTGTGTGTGTGTGTTTTTTTGTATGTCTGTGATGATACCCGGGATGAAGTCTAAAAACGTACTGACAGGGATTGCATGCTATTTTTCATTTGGATTATCAAAGCAGAAAACAAATTAATCAAAGGTGTTCTCATTACGTGAAGCCCATTGACGGTGATTAATTTGATATGAAGAAGATAAACTAGTTTGATATTTATAGTTTCACACGTAGCAGGAGACTCATGACTCACTAACAAGGTTACCGAGAGAGTATCATTTCAAAGAAATTCCGGGTGACTGCAGGCGCTACATATGTAATAAGATGGGAGGGGTGTGAGTCGGCTCTTGCATTACCTACTACTTTCAGTCTTCCATTGAGATATAGTCTATTTTCAACTTCCACTCACGCACATCTGCATCCTTATCAGAACATCATCAGGTTGACGCTAGTGAGTTCGTTAAATACCAGGGCGATGAAATTAATTATTCTTAGCGTAGAGTCAAAAGCGTGGAGACCCATGCTCTGTGTTTGGTCTGATGTGCTAAAGGATTCATTTTGGTTCAATTTATGATTACGATCGGCCATTCGTTATCCTTTTATTTATATGGTATGTACTAGAGCGTAACCCACGGATCACAAATCTAGCGTGTGATTGCAAAAAAAAAAAAAAAAGCAATTCCGTAATTTCCCCGGTAGGACATTCGACGTGTGGATGTATGTAAGTGTAATAATTATAGGTTGTATGTATCTACCTACGGGCAGTACTAATGTGACTATACTGGTTTCTTTCCAGACTTTGGGACATAGATCTGAAATTCGCTCATGACTTCCTAGAGTATCCTGACGAGAATCCCAAGACATTACTCACGAGCCATCTGAATTCCCCAGACTGGTTCACAATGCACAGTCCCGACGCATTCAGAAAATATCGTTATCATAATCGAAAATTAATGTATCAAGTTAACACGCATCCCACCGGCTTGAATTTCACTTCGGATCGACTGATTGAAATGCCTCCGTACGAGACCGACTTCTTGGATAAGGATACCATATGGACCCAACCTCTCTTCTCTGTTGTTTCAAGTGAAAGTGATTTGTCTTCCTCCATCTCCACCCCATGCTTATCGTATGAGTTCCTCAGCAGATCCTCCGACACCCCACTGAACAAAGCTACCCGCACGCAACCAGCATCCAGTTACCCCAAGCCAGACTGGCAGTACAAGGATCTTCGGTCAGTGTTCAATCAAAGGTATCAGTCCCTGCACAAATACAACTTGAGGAGATTATCTTCATTTATTTATCTACGTATCGATCCCCCCGACGTTTGACAAATTGTTTTTGACACACAAAGAGAGACGTGTTTTTTCTCTCTCTCTTATGGTAATACTGGTGCAAATGATGGGAGATGAAAGCAACCTTCTAAAGTAGCCTTGAACCCAGAGCTATTTGTAATACAAATACCGTAATTATTCAAGGTCTTGGAAAGAGCTACTTGATGCAGCTCCATGTATGTCATCCAACGCTTACAATACGATATTATGTATATACTCTGTATATATTTTACTTTCCATTCGCCTTTGGAGGAAATTGCATGGAACGCTCACAGTTGCCTGATTAAATCTTCAATAACGTTCCTGGGTATTAAGGGAAATCGGTGGTAATGTCATTTCATATTAATGACTTTCTTTTCCATGGCATATGCCATTAAGTAAATATGTAGATACACCAAAACCCCGCGAGGTTGACAGCCCTCCTATGCTTCTAATCCAATAACCTTCCCTGTACCTACTTTGTGCAACTCCAGCATCACATTTGGGGAAGATTTCAATGCAAAGCATCGGGAGCGGCTGCTTTCACAGGAGATTTATGTATCTCTGTTTACTTTGTAAAGGACTCATCTTTATTATTTTTAAAACGTAGAAACAGTAACGGGGACAATGTTCAAGCTAGGAGCAGTAAACGTTGATGATACTGTGTGACGCTTGAGGTGAGATAGGAATTAGTCAAGGATTATATGAGGGGTACATAAATAATATTGCGGAGCCCGGGCTGAAAAGAAATCATCACCAGTGTGGTGTCGAGGGATTTCAACTGTGCCTTGTTCCTCTCTCTGTGTGTATCTATGTACATATGTATGTGACAGAGACAACGCTCCCATAAATAATTTTTGGGGATAGTAGCAAAAGGTTGTGTAGTGGAAGGGTTGTTCTTTGTAACTGCTACAGTCGAAGTGTGCACTTTGGGATAAGGTTTAGTGGGTAACAGTGGCGAGTGCACGAAATGTCAACTCGATATTATTATTATTTCTGTCTCTATTCACACTTTTCCCTCAGACCTGGTCCAGACTACATAATGAGAGAGGAACTGACTGAGAGAGCTCCAAGTGCTTATTACCCCTATCATTCTCCGAACCCTATGCATTTAAATTATTACGGGTGACTTTGCTGGACTTGATGTGCGGGGTTATGTAAAATCCATTTACAGTATCCTGACCTTTTGTATTGTGCTAACTTTATCTGACTGTTTGTACTGTATATAAAAGGAAGGAGGAAAAAAAAATTTATTGCACTGACTCCTCATTGATAGATCCTAAACCATTCATTTCATTCTTTTCCTGTCGACTACTGCCGGCACATAAAACGTGAATAATTCCCAGAGTTAACATTATAATATTATAATTGGGTAGCATAGATATGATACTTAGGGGAAAACAACAAACTGACTGAATGTCGATCTCAACTGAACACCAACTCTACAGACTACGCACGGAGCTGGTTGTTCCGGCCATTAATACATTTTCTATTTTCCCCTAATTTAAAACCTATTGTAAATCATGTCGAGGGGATTTTCTTTACAAATGTAGATCCTCCGCTTTGGAGTACATGACAGCGTGAGGAAATCCCCGTACAAGAATTCCTGTATCTATCCCTTTTCTATTGATATATACTTTTACTCGAAACGTCAATAGTCACTAATGCCTACTACTCCATGTTCCTCAGTCCTCTGCACTTGTACTCTCGTAATTTAAAAGGGGAAGATCAATATCAGGGGGGGTATTACAAGGGTGTTCCAGAAGGGAAAACTGTCTGTGTATTTATTTATAAGCGTAATCTGTCGAAGAACATGTTTGCAATTGCAATATGTGCAAGACACCGAAGTGGGATTCAAATACCAGTATTTCAATCAGTTCTGACCCCAATAAATACGTGCGTGTACATACCAACGCAGCCTTTCCCGTTCCAAAAGCCTGGGTTTCCCCACTAAAGTATAAATAATACGAGGATTTCAAATCATTACACAGTACCTATGGAAAGGACACTAGCAGCACCAATTCCCTCTCCTACGGAATCCGACACGTATAGACCTCACAAAAATTCCACTATGAATTCCTCGTCCATCTGAGGCTACTTTTTTTTTTATTTCATTTCGAAACTATTTGTAAGTAGAAATTAATAGGATTTTTCTCAATGTGAGTCTGACCTCTGATGGTTTAAGGTGATTTATAGTAGGCTTTCCAGACTAGACTCGAAGATGAATCAGTGCTATAATAGAATTTTCAAAAGAAATGGATACGGGCTAGCTTATTTAATAGATTGAATTTCACACCGAATGAATCGAACAAACCAAAATTTAGGTTGAAAGATAGCGTGAGTACATTGACTTATAGTCCTTTCTCATCTTCCCTGATTTAAGCTATTCAAGTGGCTATTTGAGGAAAATAGTTATCCAACTTCGTGAGCAAGTTCCCATGAAAAGTTTCCCGATTCGAAGTTATATGAATTTGATGTAACATGAGGAACCTGGTCAGGTACTCTCCTCCTTGTAGGTATGCGCTTCTGTGTTATAGGGAAGTTCCATGCAAAGTAAATGTTTTCATTTGAGCTACATCAAATACTCAATTTCATTCATGATTTGTAATGCTCCGTAGGATACGGTTGTAGTAAATTTAAGGGGAAAAAAAAGAGAAATTCAAACATTCCAGAACTTTTCATCTTTCTCAAATTGCATCAAAATGCTGCTTGTGCGCTATTTCCTGCAGGGAACGACGTCAGGAAGGAAACACACCATGCAAAGAATTTTTCTTGGAATGTATTTTTTGGAGCTCCCCACACAAATGGTACATGTTCTCAAGGGCATGCTATTTAAATGCTATACACAAGAGATGGTAATTTCTTTGCACTTGCTGGGCTTTTAAAAAGGGACTTTTAATAAACGAAAGTGCCTGTCCTTTCAAAGAGGAAATTGCTGTGTGAGAGAAGTAGAGCAACACCGTCGTAAATAACAATACATGGGATGACAAACAACTTGAGTTGTACAACTGTCGTCAAGTCAAAGATGAAGTAGTCAGGACAGTTTGGAGTGGATACATAGATATGTGGGAATACAACTCGTGAATTTATTTTCAAAATTAATTAAAACACTCGTACTTTTAGCAAATGGGAGACTCTAATAGTATCCAATGATCTATTCTGTAGAGAGAGAGAGGAACTTATCACGACACATTTATTGTGGAAAGACAGTAAAGGGGTTTACATAAGCAATTAGTTAAATCTTGCTCGGATCCCACAGATGGGAAATCTTTAGAAATATTTACGCTTCCTGGCTGGGATAAACAGTTTCGAAGTGTCTTTGAAACTCACAGTCCTCACCACAATTGTTTTTCTATTTTTTTTACGAGGATTGGATTACACCTACAGCACTATATTATCTCACAAGGATTTGAACGCTACTCCTGCGGTTGCTACCACTTAAGAACAACCCTGAACCAGAAATCTTTTGACTTAATTCTCAGGGCAATTATTTTCTAGTAAGTATCAGATAATATTATGAGGTATTCGTAGACATTGTCGCAAATTTAAACTGCTAGGAGTCATATTTACTCTTTGCCAGGGTTATTCCCGTCGGTAATATTTCTGCGGACCTGAAAAGCTGATCTTAATGTTCATGTGGATTCTTTGGTAGGAAAAATACTCTCTGTAGTCTTGAAAGGTCATGTATCATCTGAAACGGAAGACCTACGCTGGTTTTTATGTATTAGCTTGACTACAAGATTCATTGCACAAAAAATTGGGCCCTCCAGTTATTTCAATGCTGATACAATGCTGAGATGCCCAGACTCGGGATTTGTTTTGGATCGTACATATGTACACAAAAACTGGATAATATGAAAACATTATTGTTCCTTAATGCTGGACTGTCTGGAGAAGGACTGAACAGTTCCATTTAATGCTGTTCGAGGTACATTGCTACGTAATGGCTTGGGACAAAGCTGTAAAAAATCAGAAGCTTCCTTGCGGATTCTGAGTCCACTGTACCCTGCTTCGTAGGAGGATTTTCGTCCTACGGAACTCCAAGAAATGTAGTGTCATCATGATTTAATATGTAAATCATCGGGCGTTTCCTGAGTGTAAATAGTACGAGTATGAGTGTTGGGGAACGTTAGAGACGTTCATAGCTGGAAGTACCCCTATGGTAAGTTACGATGTCGTTATGTGACAATATGAGCGTGTAAAAACTGAATATTCTTGCACTGTAAGCTGGATTATGATAAAATGTTAAATTACACAAAAATAGGGGTGGTAGGAGAAGAAGGAGTTACGATTAAGGAGGAAGAGTTTCCCGTTGGTAGTAAAGAGTAAATCCCTGTGAAGCTCCAGGTCGATTTGTTTATCGTGTTCGTAAGTGTAAATGACAGAAGAAATATTTTCATTTGTAACTGGAGCTAGAGTTAGAATTTCAGTCTTCCTTTCAAAGCTCTGTGGTCTGGAGTTTTTAGCATGACAGGGAGTATAACCTCGACTGTGTCTTGTTTACATTTCGACATATGCAAGTACCTATGTATGTATCTATGTCTGTGCCTCTGCACCTAGACTCCATATCATCCACATGGGGTTTCCCTTTTACATGTGACAAAAGTTGATTTTTATTTTTCCTCAAAATAGAAAACGCTCTTTGGAAAAATGTTGACGACTTTTCAAAAAAACACGTTCCTTTCCTGTAAGAATGAAATATCTTTAAGAATAGAAATCCGGCCTCAAGTTTTAACCAGGTTTGTGTATATATTTATACTTCTGTCCTGGACGTCCTTATGTATGTATGTATCTTGTGACTCCAGCTTTTATGTAGGGCCCCAGTGAGTAGGCTTGGAGGATGGGAAGGGGTAAAAGTTGGTCCATATAAAGGCTGAACACACCGACGAAATGTTTACGCGACAGAAATTTTTATGGCATCCTAATTTACAAAGCACATGGGGATATCCCTTTGAAATTATAACAGGCAAGCTGGATGCGTTCTGTTGAAACCGAACGTTCCTCTTGAGATGTTTCTACACGATAAGGCTCCAAGTCTGGATAATAAATACTGGCACACGTCTCCATGTACAAATAGCTTCAAGTATACAGTTGGGTATAGTTACTCATAAGCGGTCGACGGACTGTCATCTGAGGAGTGTGTATGTGTAGGAGATTGGAAGTGGTGTCACCCATAAGGAGTTTAGTAATCAGCCCAAGGTTCGTTTTAAATCTATTGCCCCAAGTGTATAAAGCAGACCGCTCATTGCTGTCAAGGGCTGAGGCTCATTCAACGTAATGTAAGTGGTACGACGCTCGGAGAGAAAAGTTTCCTTTTTCCAAAGAGGAAGTAAGGGTTAAAGGAGGATATTTACAAGAAATAAATATTATTTAATTAGTTAATTCTTCAGCAGTCAAAGCAATGTTGAAAACTCAAGAAGGCGGATGGAGAGATGTGCTTTCACATCCTGTTGTCTCTCATTTGAAAAAGGGAATTTTCGTCTAAAATGAACTTGTTTTCTGATGTGGTTTTCCAGATGCAGTGGCAAGTCTTCTTGTGATGTTTACTTACTCTGGAATAAACAACGAGATGAGGAATTGACAAGGGTTTGCCACAAATGGCCTGATGGTCGTATTGTGGTGAAGTACTTGTGCTTCAACTCATCTTCAGGTGAGGATACGCTTATGTCTTTAGGTTACGTAAGTGCATTGTAGCTATACATAGTGTATCTATACATACCATTACAAAAAAAGGAAATACTTTGAGCCTCTGTACCGTCTACGGGTCTCTCTGTTACTACAACGTGCGTGTATTTGTGAAGACTCCCACATAGGAAATGCTTCCACACACAAAAAAAGTGCTCCTTCAATGCTCTGTATGCTCCACGATCCAGTTGATTGTGTACATTTTTATTATGGTTTTAGTTCAAATGCAACATGTGGCTCATTGTAAAGTACTTTTTATTATCTACGTGAAGTTGACCCAAGAGTCTTACTCTTACCCTTTGACTTCGTCCTTCCTTTTGTATTCCGGAACATGCAGCGTGCGAAAGCTCAAAGGAAGAAGCTCAAGAGAAAAGATCTATCTAAGTTTTTAAAAAAATAAGAAGTAAGTATCCTTTTATAAAAGAAGCCAGGCTGAAGTAGATAAAATTCAAGTGTTGCTTTTGGTAACATTTATTTTACCATTCTTTGATGCCGTAAGTTTACATCGGAGAGTTTCATCATCTTAAACATCTCACCGATTACGAAACAAGGAAAGGGAGATTAGAATTTAAGCATCGGAGGATATCCATTCATGCATACATGTACGTATTTATTTATTTACATTTGTCTGGAAGAGCTGTGTATAGTAGTGGTTGAATGCTACCCCAGCCCTTTGTGATGCAGAAGAACAAAAACTAAGAGTTTGAAAAGGAATCATACCATAAAGATATCCTCAAGATAAATAAATGATACGGTAGTAAGTGCCAGAAGGACTGAAGGCATTTGAGGTTAAAATATCTGACTACCATTTATTCTCAACTTATACTTCCTTCTTGCCATTTACGCTTTTATTTACTATTCCTCGGGATTATTTTCATCACTCAAGAGATCCTATCTGTGGGACTCTCACGTGACTTGATTGTGAATTATGTGAGTTACATGAGTCTCAAGTGCACGTCTGACCTTGCGTATGAGTTGATTCTGACAATTTTCTTAGACTAACAATAAGACCGAGTTTCAATTTGATCACTGTGGTTGAACTTTCTTTTGGAAAAGATAAAGGGAAGAACTCCGGACTTGAGAGAGAGAGAGCTGGAAAAGTTTACTATTCCAGTCCATGTTTTTCCACTGACAAGATATAGAAGTTTCTTATCAAGCCGAAGACCTGCGTGTCACGGAGCCTTTTGAGTAAAAATCAGATGTAAAATGAAGATGAAAGATGTGACATCTTTTCAGTGAAACAACAGCCCTCTTTCCCTGCCCTTGTTCTTCCCACTATCAATAAAGAGACCCACATTCTCTGTCGAGCACATGCCGTCCGTTCCATTGGAAGCCTACGCACTCTCACACGTGCGGATCTACCAACTGCCATTCTTTTTGGCAGGAGAGCAAGTGATTTTCACTCAAGTCAAGGGTTCAATGGAGCTACTTGTTATCCTCCTTCCAGTATTCTTTCTCTCTTTCCTCCTGTCCTACACACAGTACAACTACCACATATGAGGAGAGACCCACAATCACTCACATCCTGACTTCACTCATGAGTATCTATGTATGTATGTACTGTATTTGCATGTCAGGCCCTCAACTCCCATCATATAACTCGAGGCATTGTTCCGCCTTCCGTCCGGCGAAAGTTTCTTTAGTCTAGTTGAAAAATGGGATTGATCACCGTAATGATGTAGCTACAGAGATAGTTCCTTGCGAAATGATGACAAGCTTATGTAATATTTCTGAAATGTCACATATGGCAGCACTCAATGGAAGTAGAAGAAATTTGCGATTATGTCCCGAATAGTCAATTATGGTTCCAGCCCTTTCCAAAAAAATTTGGATTCTTCTCAAATTTCTTTTGACAAGGCTTCTCAGGTCCCAAAAATTCCAAGCAACATGAATACATCCGCTGGATGCTTCACATATGTATGTAATTATGGCTAGTATTTTTATTCTAGATGCTACAGTTCTTATCCAATTTTATCCATAACATATGGTTGAGTAGGTCTTCACTACAGGGGAGCTACGCAAATACCCCTCTTTCTACCTTTAAATTTAGTACAGTGACCTCTCCCACTATAAGAGGTATAGTGTTACCCGGACAACCAAATATTCGAGGCTTCATCTCCCTGTCAGGTACACCGTTCCTATAACAACAGGTAGATATCAAAGCAGCCGGGATGAGAGAAGCTTGTTTTATGTTTTGAAACTGCACATCTACAGATAGTCTAGTCTAATTGGAAATTACTGGCACAGTGCCTGTATATTAAATATAACGAGTTGGAGAATACACTTTTGGTGAAGTCAATTACTTGGTGGATGACTATTTGAAGGAGCCGGAATTGGGCATCAGGTAGAGATGTTATAGTAATTACTAATGTGTAAGGTATCAGTCTTTAGGTGATTCAGGACGGAAATATTATGCCAGCATTGCTGGAGTCATATGGGCTGATCTCCAAATACTTAGGGATCTTGACAGGAAGCATTAGGGATTTCGAATGGGATTTTCCTTCAGAGGCGTAGATGAGATTGAAAGGAAACCCCATGGGACATCAAGCTGAGGGTTTACCGGAGTCAATCTCAATGAAGGATATGATGCTTGAAAATAACGCGCAAATATGTGGGAGATTGTATGGATATGTGGAGTGCCAGCGGTTTTGTGGGATGATGATCGTGATGAGGGGTGTACGGTGATAGTTAGGAAAATGGGCATTGACAGAATGAGTTGGAAAAAGGCTCCCTTGGTGTGTGGTCATATGGATGAGGAAGAAAAAAGGAAGGCGGTTTGAGAATGTGAAACAAGTGAGACTGAAGGAAGAGGAAATACAACAAGGAGCAATAAGGGAAACCGATCGTCGCACATGAGAGATGGTTCCGAGCGGAAGGAAATAGCTCAATAAAAGAAGCATTTCTTTCATTGTGATTAAAATCCAAGAGAGTCCTAGTATGGAGGGTGATGGGTCGGAAGGAGGAACCTTCCCAGGCCTTGTGTCTACATTGCCCTTTCGTAGAGTCGTTGGTGGAAGTGCAAGAGCAAATAATGCAGCTGCAGTCTGATCAAAATTACATGGGAAGTTCCCTGGTGCGAGAAGCTTTATTGAAATTTAACCCAAGAAGCAGGAGACTGTGTGTGTGTGGGGCGAATGATTTTGATATAGGAAGGAGAGCAACACTTCCAACCAATTACTCAAATGTACTCAAAAAACGTGTTGGTTAATTGATAAGAGCTCCGGAGGACCTACCCCCTCTCTCACATATATTTTATACGGAGTCTTCCGTTTTTTGGGGAACATCGAAAAGTAATCTACTATTTACTCCTATTCAAGTAGACAGGAACATTGAGGCAATAATGCTTCGGGTATAATTTAAAGTATCAAGTTCCTCAAAGCGGGCACATACATCATCCCCCTCCTAGATTGCATATACGAAATGTGGGAGCCCCCGTCCCTATAACCACACACACACACACACACACACACGTCTACAAGGCTCTCACTTATTATGAGAGAGTCTCACAAAAGTCCAGAGTCTTGTTTGTAATATCTCACGACTACTTCATGTCTCCTCTGACGGGTGAGTAACACGTCTTCTGTTCAAACTCACCACATCTTATTGTAGAAGCTCGGAGCTTATTGAAATTATAGGGAGGTCCGTACTTCGGGAATCTTTTCTGGGAGCATTTCATTCAATTCCTAAATTTCAATGAGGCTCCGTAAATTACCTTCCCTTTTTTTTCTAAAACCCTAGCCTCAGCCTCTGGACAATTTTTTAACGTTGTCCCTGTCCTCCTCTTCCTATTATGCATTAAAGTGTCCCAGTCATTTTTCCTAAGAATTGGCTCCCTTCCATCCAATCGAAAACCACATTGAAATTATTTTCAGTCTTTTAGATGTATAGGTAGTCCTTACAGTACTAGTAGTATACAGTAAATCCATTTGTGGTCTGTTAAGACACCCAGCATCGGGAAAGAGCCACCCTACTTGGCAGCCGTCTCGTACTACTGTATGACCCGTGCCAGTGTTGTCGTCCAATGAACTTATGCGTGCGCTATAGATATTATCCATACCCCCATGAAGTTAAAATCCCATGTAAATAACTTATCTACTCATTTTAATGGTTTAATACAAACATTGCGTTTTCAAGGTATCCAGAACACTAGGATTTTCTAAAGCGACAGCTAATTTATCCAAGTATGGAAATGGCGCCAGAGTTTGGGGCTGTGTGGAGTGCTGTTTGGTTCCTACTCTGTAACTTTGTATAAAATAATAATTTGGTAACCATAAATGTTTTTATTCAGACAGGATCCTCTCAGAGCTTTCAAAGTGGAGCAGGGTTTCGTACTCCTGAAATTGAATGGAGTTTTGGGGGGACTCTGGCAGTAACAAGTAGGGATACTGGGAATTCGCTGTTCTTTGCCTTGACAGTCCTTTTGGTCCGATTGTTTCTACTTTCTGTAGTTTTCAAATCCCGGAGCAGCACTTACAGGAGAAAAGGGGCGAAAAAAATGCTATTATACCGACCCTTTTGTGTACTTATTAAGAGGAAAATCTACCACTGACGTGGGGCTTGGGATATGGGTGAAATTATAAATAGACGGGGAGAGTTGGAGGTACAAATCGTTTAAACGCCGACTAAACACGCAGATAGGTTGGAGCACATGCACACTATTTTTAGTGCTGCATTACATAATTGATGCAATGGGACGAGTATAAATAGACCCGGATCATATAACTCTAAGGTTGTCCGAGTGCAGTCATTACTCATTCATATACAGAAGTCAATTTATTCTCTCACCATCCGACTATTTGCTCTCCTATGCCTCAATATATCTGTAGATATGGACTGACTCCAAGTAAGGGAGAGTCATAGGCCATGATCTGATAGACGGACAGACAGGGTTCGTGTTTATGTAATGTGTGCATATGTCGAGAGTCGGAGGCTCAAAATTAATTTCACTTCAATTTGACGTGGGTCATCTAGGCAAATATTATTCGTTGGAGAGAGTCAATATGTTAATGGGGTTTCCGTCCCTGCTCTTACCCATGGGCTGATGGAAATCCTGGATTAAATTTCAATTACTTGTATTATTGTTCGAGGTATTAATTCGTCCTTTCCAGGCTATATCCCTACTTGGATTTCCAACTAGAAACCGCCATTTAATTTATTACTGTTTGGGGTGAATCAGTTCAGCACACTCCAAAGTAATACAGTTTCTGATTGAAGTCCCACCATACTCACTCTGTCTTCAGGGAAGCGAGTGTGAATGAAACCGTAGACAACACCTTTACAATTATTACAAACCACTCCCTGATTAAATGTTGGACCGGTACGCAATCTTCAAATTAAGACCGATAATTACTTTGTTTTACAAGTCATCGGAAAGGTGAAAGCAATTTCACCAGATCCTATTTCCTTTGCTCCCAATTTCCCACTACAGCACCCCCAGATTGGATTATAGTATTTATCTATTAATGAATAGCCTGACCCATCTCGAATTAAATCTTAATGAAGATGCTTATATATCAATTGCTCCGCATAGCGTCTTAAGTTTCTAATAGGTATTTTTATTATACTTGTAGAGAATTTGTCTTGTCCAATTAGAACGCTCTTCAGTTAAGAGCGTGGAACGTTCTGAGAGTCAGTTCCATGGAACAGCATAGCTATAGTTATTAGTATGTATATTGAAGCCTTCAATAAAATTGTGAGCCACTTGCACTTATTAGAGTTAAGAGGGATGAATGTCAAGAGGGCATTGAACCCTTGCTAATTACCTTATTAACAATTATCCCATATGGACATTTATTAATTAATTTTTTCTACGACGGATACAACTGGTCTCTGGCTATATTCCCTGTTTGTAATGTGTTATTGAACACGTCTTCTAATTATGTCAAGAGCAGGAAATCCTCGGAAATTTACTGTTTTTGTCAAGTGTGCCTCGCATACACAAGATGCAGACAACTTTTTTTTCATTGATCAATGGAGGGGATAGGAATGCTCTCAGGTCGTTCCAGGATCCCCAGCCTCTTCTTGTACGTGACAGATGCTGATCGTATTTACTTCTGAATGACATATTCCAAGAGGATAATTCTATTGACTCTATTGCTTGATTTTTATGCTCACTTGATTTCCAAATGTAGTTATAGTCATAGATCAACTTATATTAAGCCCACTACAGTAGTCCTAGTGTAACTTAGTTACCAGGGAGTGGAGTTTCCCAAAAGCATTCCCGCGTATCCACATTCTCCATTATCATTCCGAAGAGATGGAATCCCTGAATATCATACATTTTTAATGATATTCAATGCACTGTCAGGAATCAGGGAAAGAGCATGCAGAACTCTCCATGCATGTATGCATCAACTTGAGGAATTTCTCGGGGGGAACTGATCGAGAGCAAACGTTGGCGGATTTTGATTAAGCCTCCCAAAAACAGCTCGGGAAGTGTAGAGTGTACCTTCACGGGATATATTAAACACTAGTAATAAAATACAGATAGATACCCCAATTGCAAAATGCCTTTTACGAGAATGAATTTCACCAATAACTGAAATTTCTGTTGAAATTTCGACGATGGGGAATTTTTTCCGGTTCCGATGTTTTCGCTTTTTACCATCTGCGACCACATCCATGAGAATAATTGATTAGTGCATGTGATTATCCCCAGGGAGGGCACTCCTATTCCTAGGGAAAAGAATGGAGGAAAAGTTATTACCATCTGAATTTCATGCATGTGCATGTCCCAGCCACTATACTTTGTTGTGACTTGGGATAAGAGCACTAGACTCACCCACAGCCTAAATAGGTGCATTCGGCTTTCTCCCCAGAACTCATGTCCGTACATGGAATACTATTATTTTAGAATCCCTACTTTTTCATTAGTGCATTGGCTTTGTTGGGGAACTAAAGGTGTCTGGAAAACTTTCAATGACTACTTAACATAATAATATCTTCTGTTGTGAGTCTGGGATGATAGTAATTTTCCTCATTGTTGGAAATGAGAGATTTCAAATAGGTTGTCATTACTTGAAAAATTGCATGCAACTGTCAGTTTAATAAGTGCGGAAACTTTATCATTCTCCCTCAGTCTCTCTCTCTCTCTCTCTCTCTCTCTCTCTCTGTCATTGCATGTGTGTGGGATAATATGAGTGAATAGAACTGCGGGTGATCTGATCTCCTGAGTTGATACCAGCAAATGAAATGACAGTTGACTGTAAACTATGGTGGTGTCATTAATTCGGCAGACCCTGAAATGTTGACTTGACAAATATTTATAACGACTTAGGTCTAGTTCATTATTGTATTTATACAGTCCAGCCCTACTCCTTCATCCTTGTCACTGTAAATGTCCAGGCGCTTCAGCTTGGGTTCCAACGATAAAGGAGCTTTCCTCCAGCACCACAGACACTGTATAGGTACTGATACGGAACTGTGTCACGCCCTGGGGTTTCCTTACACACTAAATGCCACGTAATACTGGCACCGATGGATTACTCCAGATACTCTAGTGACTTAGAGGTTTGGCTGGAGCGAACAAATCAAGAAGAGATCCCTAAAAACAATCCGTACAGTATTTATGTATTTTGGGGAGAAGTCTCTCCTAAAATCCGAAGAGTATAAATGTAAAAGAGACAAAGTCCTGAAGCAAAATTTTCAACAGAAGCGTACAGACATTTGAAATAAATATTGGATTATCCTCTTGATTAATGATCTCAACCTATGATTGTGTAAAATATGGTTTAGTTTCCGAATCGGTTGTAATGACGATAACTTTTTGACAATTGGGGCGTTCTCAATTGGAAATATAGCTGAAATTATAATAGTATGTAATTACATGCTCGAAAATCCTTAGGTCTTTGTGATTCTTAAATAAAAATGGCTACTCAATTCCCATCAACCCAAATCACTTCATAAATTACTGTGTAACTGAAACATGTGGGCAACGTCAATCTTCCCTGCAGAATGGGTTAGTTTTCGGGGGGCTAAGAAAGTAATGGGAAAACTTGGGATGTGAAATGGAACGAAGTTTACAGATTTGACCTAAATTTGTAGGTGAAATCGAACCAATTAATTACAGTCTATACCATTAAAACGTTTAATCTGAAACTGGAACTTGGACAGGCCAATTACAGTCGGCCAAAGTTATAAATGGCTTTGAAATCGAGTTTAAAATATTTTAAACCCTATTGTTAGGCTTTTGTCTAAGGACTATGTTAATATACGGAGTATTTTAAATTCTTTGTATGGTTTTGGCCCCCGTGAGTCAATAGCGTGAATCCAGAAAAAATTCTTAGGTTGCTGTTTCTAAGCGTCCTTTGACTGAGAAAGTTAACTTTTCCTGTTTTTTATCTCCCTTGGACTTTAGCTCGATATCTAAAATAAATGAAGTATTGCTTTTTACACATAAATTGTTTTGGACAAATTTCGTACAGACGATCTTAAAGATTTGGGCTGAAGTACTACATAGAGAGGAATTTTCACAAAACGAGAGTGAATCGGGTTGCAACTGTGCTCCTCATATGTACTCACATGTGTAAAATGTCCAGTAAGATCATCTCAGGCATAAAATCTGAGGCATGGTTGACATCCACATTTGGTCATAACTTCTACTCCAAACCCCACAGTTGTAAACAATACATTGACATTGACTTATACTTCTAAACTCTTTATTACTTCCATTTAATACAGAAATCAGTGTCTGCAATCTTAAGTCCATTGGTAAACAGGCCGTTGGCCATACTGCAGTACGGCTTCCTATTAATTCCTATCTATATTTGAGTTCATATGTGACACACACACATGCAATTCACACATTACATTTATGTACTTATATATGGACGGTGTGTAATCTCAGCCCTGTACTTATGTAACTCCCAGCTGGAATTCAAAGTAAAATATTTTGTGGACAATGTTTTGCATTTGTTTGTTGCATTATCAGCTGTACTAACTCGTACTGCACTGAACACCATATTGCAGAATCCTCAACTACAGATTGTGCAGATGCACATATACATAATTACATACATATGCATGTTTACACTGACTCATGTGCATTATTACATAGGTACGGGAGAGCGAGGTCCAGCCGGCTTAACCTAGAAAATAACAGTTTTTTTTTCTTCTATTTGTTTCCACAAATGCAATTGGAAGGCACAGCCTGTGACATTGGTTTTTCATGGAGGAACTATACAAGCCCGCTCAGAGATTGTCCTATCTATTTTTGGTGTGGTGAGAAAACATTGGAGACAAAGCTCCACTCAATTGTGTGAGCAAGTCATGGTGATTGCTCGGATTTGAAAATTGGGAAAAGAATCCTTATTTTATATCCATTCTGAATCCATGAAATTTCTCCTCGAATATCATGCTTTTTGATGGAACCTCACACCCGTTCTGGAGCTCCATGTGTTGCTGTAGGATAGGAGAGAAGTATTCACCGTCTGTGGCACCCTTAGAACCATGAGGTGTTCTTATATTGACAATGTTGTTAATACATTTTTTCCTGGCTCCGTAGCTATATAGAGTCATACTGAGGAGTGACACACAAAAGAGCTTGTTAAGCATTGAAGGCTACGTTTGAGAGCTTAATGTGCACATTCTAAGGGATGTTCATCGGCTGAAGGCCTGGGTCTAATTTCATCCGGAGTTTCCAAGTGAACATCTGCTGCAGAGTGAAACCTTCATGAAAACCCCGACCATCCTCTACATTTGTATAGCCGTTTGCGGTCGTTCCATAAAAGTGGACGAAAATGTACAAGCTCATCAGATGGAGGAAGCCAAGCGAAAGTGAACAAACAAGGAGTGAATGATTCTCTCGACGTTTTGTGTGCACGTACGGCAAGTAAAACTTTAGCCCTGTCATGATTCACACACTCAACTAAGCTTCCTTTACTCAGTGAACACATCTCCCACGAACCTCCATACATATTTATAACTAAGAGAGAAGATCATTTCATCCTACATAGATATGTGTGTATGCTTAATTTCAACCCATACTATATCCAACTTTTTATTTGAAATCCAATAAGGTGGACGAGCTAGGAAAAATTTTTCCTCTATTACATAGAAAAAAAAATGCTGAGAAAGGAAATTTAAAGTAGGTTCCCCTTCAATTGTTTCGGAATAATTTTTATTTCTCAATCTAAAGCACCGCCGCCGTGAATGAATTATGGCTAGACACATAATGCACTTTATGATGGTATGAACAGCTCCATTCAATGTGTTAAATGGAGATGCAAAACGTAGATTAATGCAACCACAGCCCAGCACATATCTGTGTACGAAGCTTGCAAATAATACAGAGGAATGATTCATAGCATTTGGTCTACAAGCTTGGATAAAAAACCCAGCTGGCGATTCACAGAAATCCAATCCATTACAGGGCATATGTATATGCACGAGCCTGCAGTTGGAGTCATATATCCCATAGCTTTCCCTATTTTTCGGTTTTTAGGCATAATATGGGATTACTCTGTGTCGTTCAAATTGTGCGAAATGAAATGTATTCAGAACTGTAATCAAGATATGCTTCATTAAGAGCCAATCACTCTTGCTCCCATGGACACGCATATGCATTTGTGCTGGCAATCACATATGTATCTACTTGCTTTCAATACAAGGGAATTATAAAGACTAGCCACAGCCTTTAGGACTCAGGCATTGAGCGTTAAATTGTTCTCTCCGTGCAAAATGAATTCTTTGCTGGATCAAATTTGGACATTTTTTTTTTAATCGTCGGACAGACTGTGTCTTGTCCTTTTGTGAATGGGTAACAATTAAATATGAAATTTGTGTGTAAATGTATAATATGTATGGGGATGAGGACTGGACGGGAAGTAGACTGCAGTGTGGCGAATTCCTCTCACAAATGTGGAGGGAGTTGGGAAAAGGCGTATTTCCGACAGGCTGAGTTGGGTTCCGGGATGAATCATACTGAAGTTCCCTTTTTTTTTCGACTGTCATTGCAGGTGACGTTCATTCCAAGTGCAATGAGGACGTGAGGCCGGCACGTGAGGGATTTCTTGTGAACCCTGGGTACCCTGACATATACCCGGGTGACCATTCATGTCAATGGCGTCTGCATGTGTTCCAACAAAGGCTTCTACTGGTTCTTTTCGACATCTCCCTCCGTGGTAAGTTATCTTTATTGCCTTCACTTTCCACTCTAATGAATTATTATTCTTTAGTCAAAAAATAAGGAATTATATTGAGTTTTATTTCCTGGCTATTCGCCTTTGGCTCTCTGCCTATACATATCACCACCATGAGAGCCGCAATCCTCTCCAAATCCCCACCGTCACATCAGCTGACAATAAAAATAATCTTGGGAAAATACTCGGGTATACAATACACACACTGGGAGAGGCTTTTTATGTGTACGTGGAGACGTGAGTTTGTGTGTCTACAGGATGGAAGAGAAATAGAGGTGATTCCCTAGAATGGATGGAGCTTGACCGTACTCCGTACAGTTGGAACAAAAGTAATTTTGTTACACTGACTGTATCAAGTGGCGCTTTCAGAACAAATAAAATACCTCAGGATTACATAAGTACCATTCGCAGATTTCCTTTCCTGATTCCTTTCTTTATCGCCCTTACCCTCCACACTAATACTTTGTATGTATCAACCGAGCTACAAAGTATCAAGAGGTAAGAGGTAAACTGGAACTTGAGATAAATTCACTTGAAGAGTAAAATAATATATCTAAATATTCTCAAGGGGAAAAAAATCAACAGTTACTCCTTAGTTGTTTACTTACATTTACTTTACATTAAAATTCAAAATATTATGAACTCAAAATATTACGAATTCCAAATAAATGAAAATTAAATTCTGTCTTGCGTCTTACCCGCTGATATCTCCAGCTTGGACATTTGTGGGAACAAATTTATAGCTAAAGAGTAGCCAATATCTTAGGTAGATACATATGTAGATACTATAAGGTAGGGAAATCTTGAAAGACCATTCATAAAATGTGCTCACATAAAAAGTAGTGTCTTAAACTACCAGGGACTCCCGTGTAAGTCATTTAATTGGATCTTTCATAATCTAGTGTTCCTTACAATTAGTTTTGCTATCTGAAATTTCTACAACTACTAACAGAACTACATACTGTACAGATTAGTGCTATAGCTACCTTTCTGTATGACAGGGGCTGTAGCTGTAAGCATCATAGGTACATATGTAATTATATGTATGCATCTAACTTTCTGCTATATTTTCTTGCCAAAATAAAAATCCTTCTATTTCATGTAATTAGTCCTAAAAAGTGAACCATAATGATTAGCTAGAATCATCCAAACCGTAAATAATTCAGATATTATATTGAACTTTTCTTTCATGAAGTCATTTCTGAAAGTTGTAAAAATAAATTAAAGAGTTGTTAGCAAAATTCGGAGTAGATACACTATAATGTGAATAGGAATTTCCACGTGGCAAGTTTTCCGAAGGAAGTAGAAGCTGAAAAAAGATTTATTTTTGAGCCAGAGATACAACCCCTCCCCTCCTGGGGATCAAGGTTGCTGGTGCATTTCGTTTCTAGAGAATCCTTTGCTAAATTGTATTGACATTCTCGTACGAAACAAGGTAGAGGTGGATACATTTGCTCCTCTAGTTGAGAGTGCATTTCCTTCGTAGTAGTAATGCGGGTAGGTTTGGATGTTGCAGTATCAAGGTTCGTTATTACTAAGACTCTCAGGATCGAAGTAATTGTGTCGACATCTGTTTGCATGACAGCGGCATGTGACACAGTCTCTGTTGTCAGAGAGACTCAGTTTACAGTTGGGCTCCTCAGATCTACAATATTTTCTCGAGCTCTGTCTGATTCTACCCTTTGACCAGCTTTATTACCTCTGTCTACGGTGAATAAGTAGAATCCAATCAACGAATGAACTCAAGCGTAAAGTTGGAATTGAGAGTAGTTGGAAATTTCAGTGGAGGTCATGTCGCAAAATGGTATGTGGAATGGGAGAGTTGTAGGGAATCGGTCAGCCGCATTTCTGACTTTATTTTAGAGTGCTCCAGAATGTCCTTTGAGAGAGAGAGGCATCGGGAACTTTCAGTCCTGATGCAATTATGTAGCTGTTCGTTCCGGAAAAATTAAAATATCTGACGAGAATGAATTTCACGAGAATTGAGAGTCTGAAGGAATTTGGTCGATAGCTTAATTAGCTGAAATTGTCAAAAGTTGGAAAACAAATCGGAATAGACAGAGTTCATGTTCCGGGCCTCCTTACTCTGGTTGCACTGGTGATCTGCTAATTTTAACATCATTTAATTTACTTAACATCCAATTGGGTGGCTCTATCCAGAGGTGGCAAATACCAATTAAAAAAAAGGATTAGTCCCTATTTGTATTTTAATAAGGATCAGTGGCTACATTTGTCATGAGGAAACTCGCCGTTACCACTACAAACATAGATATAAGGAGGAGATCAGAGGAGACTCAGTTATTGCACACATACAGTAGTAGTGAAGCGGCTATGTCAAGTGAGATTCCGATGTGTAGTAGGATCACAAATTGACTGGAAATTATATTATCTCAAATTTAGCTATTACCTTACGCTACAGGAAACCTTTCACTACGGCTTTCATGACAGAGTCTTGTGGCTCTCTCCCACCCTAGATCCAGCCTTGATATCAGGAGCGGACAGAGAAGATGTGAATTTTTTCCAGCCGTGCTGTGAAACATAAAAGTCGTATTAAGGCACACGTTTAACGAACAGCAGGGCGTATCTACTCCTGCCTCAATGACTTTTCTTCAATTTGAGGAAAATGAAAAAAGATTTATACGGCCTACCCAGATAGAATAGATTTACTACCTCTAGCTCTTCGGGTGCATAGGGATAGATATATGTATGTACATATACCTTGCGAATTCTTCGTGTCAACACTTTACGGTTGTCTTTCCACATATGTACGTCCTTGTGTTTCCCTCTGCATGCATGCCTGTGTGAGAGGCTCCAAAAAAACGCACATTGAGACTCGCAAGTGGAGAACATCACGACAGGACTTCCCTTTCCCCCCCCCCCCGCCTTTATTTGCATTTGCTTTTATTACTCCTGTCAAATCACAAGGGCAGAGTCCGTAATGACAGTTTGCAGCGTAAATTTACTTGGAAGCATTTAAGTCATAAACATTTTAGGCAAAAATTTCACATCTGATTTATGACGGGGGTTTGTCCTTAACGGGTCCTAAATTGGTCCTAGGTCCCTTGAACGTATGCATTTATTTTCCCTGTCTTAAACCCAAAGAGATACTTTTATGACTGTGGGGCTCATCCATTTAGAGTAATTGAGTCATGAAAGAAAATTATGCACGTTGTCATTAATTCATCTGTGTGGTGACTCTTTGTGAGATTGGGTCCAGTCATGAATATATCTTGAGCTAGGAGGAATCCTCATCCCTCCATCCTCTTCAAAGGTTGTATTCCAGACGGCACACACAAATGTTTATTTCTTGGTATTACGTACAGTACAGGAGCTATATTGCCTTGTAATTGGAATAGTCATGGCTTGCGATAGTCGTACTGTTTTTTATACTATTACCATTATCCCAATGAAAACAATGAGGTGGTTGTGTTCGTCGTTCTTCCCACTGGATCTAATCTGGAATGGGATGCAGGGGTAGTACATATGTGTACATAAAGGAATTCATAAACATCAGTTAACTACGAGCATCATGGAGGCTCATGAGGAGAACTGCTAATCAAATTCTGTATGACTGGGCTCGGGAGTGGGTTTGAGCCAGTCTGTAATAAGTGTGTAGAAGATTGCAATATATAGGAAAAATTAGAATTCATTAGTGCGACTGTAAAAGTTGCTCGGTTCAATGTTTTCAGTGTCAATATAGAGAAAGTGCCGAACTCCACTTGACTTGGTATGGGTAAAAAGTGTATTATACTCGAGACTAATAGTACATACTACTACTACCCACTACTCCCATAGTACGGAGTATCTATAGCTCACGATATAGCCCATGATGGTCAATGTTACAGTCATTAACTTCCCAAAGTCTCTTGACGTCACATGAAAATGCACTGTGTCACTATGCCCCTTTTTCGGGGGGGGGGACGACATCCTGCCATGTCGAACAGAAAACAGCTTTTTCCCCTCAGGAATTTCCAGATTGTAAATGAAATTGAGAAGGAAACTTGAACTTGGGTTGTTCCTCTATTTTTGAGACCTAGAGAAATAAAAATAATAGTGAGCTCACCACTTCCGTTTCTTCCATTACAGGCAAAGAGAAATCGGGTTGTCGGGACAAGTTGATAGTGAGTGAGGATCGGACAAATCTGTTTAGTACCTGTGGTGACCATTCTAGTGCCGTGGCCATTCTGTCACTCAGCCATCAAGTCAATGTTACTCTACTCCCTCAAAGTCGGATGGCTTTTCCCAAGAGAGGATTTCTTCTTTATTTTCGAGGTAAGTTTACTCATGACCCAGTTTCTATGGACTCGTAGAAAGCACGATGCGTACGGAGAGCTACAAGAGAACAAATCTTAAGAACATCCCGTATAAGTTTTTGGCACAAATAGATTTCGACGTTTCGGTTCGGTCAGGGGAAGACTTTTGCTCAAGACGGGAACAAGATTATCAAAAGCACCCTGGAAATACTCTTTCAGGGACATGGTCAGTTTGTATCGAGCCTATCATCGGTCACGCAAGAGCAAATTGACGTCAATAATTTTTTTAGGGAGTATTTTTGTCCAAGCCGTAATTTCGTCGCTCTCTGTCGTTTGTATTCATTTACGTTCCTCCTTTTTTCTTTTCCCCATGATTACCCCCAGATTTTAAATTGAATGGGAGTAAAGTGAATGGCAGTAAATTATTATTACATCTACGGAATCAAAAGAAGGGCTTTCTCTGCTCACGTGTCCTTTTCATTCAGAATGAAACAACTGTCAAATACAAACAATGGAAATACATATTTTTAGCAATACCTCCTTTAGCAATTCCCCCCTGAAAGTAACTTCAACAGAAATTCATCACTGGAGGGATAGTACTAGGCACATATAAAGTTCAATATTTCAGATATATAGATATGTAAAATCAACTCGTCAGCCAGGTGACCGTTTAGAAGTGCCTCTTACAGGGAAAAAAATCAGCTATTAATACTAGTTAAATGAAACTGCCAGTCAGCCCTCTAGAATGACATATACCTGAAATGTTCAGACAAGGACCGGCTGGAAGTGTGCACGCTTCCTTCAAGATTCCTAGATAAGTATGAATGGGATTCTCCCCAAAAGAAATTATTTCTCAGACCTACTACTTTGATTGAATAGCATGTCAAAGGGAGATGGGGGTGTTTATACACTCACGCAACAGTAGTCAAAGACCATCTTACAAAATTCCTTTCATAATCTTTCTTTTGGTAACCTGTGGGTTTTGGAGTAACATACTTAGATACATCATCACATCCACGTGTGTTTATAACTTATTTAGAAATGACTTTATCTCTTTCACACTAGGCTAGGCTTGCGGAGTAACGATCTGTACTTACGAGAAAGTAATTAGCCCCTTTCCCTCTCAACTATATACGTTTGTAGTAATTAAACACGGTTTACTCCGGACATCAACCCCGTTAGAATCAAGGTCAGAACTCGGAATAGGCCCATCATTTACATTTCTGTGGTTGAAGCTAAATGTATACTCTCACTCCGACAGTGTCTGTTATTCATTCATATATCACTTTCAAAGAGACCACAACATTGCTAGGCATTACTCCTATTGAGATTCATATTATTTCGTATCATCCAAATTCCAAGGTTACTATACTAGTAGGATGCAAATGAGACTAGGTCTGGAGAGAGTAGAACCTATGGCCTGTATTAAATCTGATGAGGTCGAATTTTCCAGGAAGTCTCAGTCATATTGACAGACACCTCGTTATTAAATGCCTTTACCTGGGAGTATTTCCCAGTAGAGACTAATCCTACTTGAGCAGAAAATCTTAAGTGGTATATCAACTGACAATGAGATATGCATGGAAATATTAATTTAATATCTCGCATGGCTGCTGATTCCAACTGGGTGTAAGATTAAATTATTCTAGTTTACATTAAAATACAAGGCTAGCCTTTCATTGAGTAAAAGATTTCCAAAGAAAATCTCCCTGAATAGAATAAAATAGCTTTTTGTAGTCTAACCTCCTACGCAAGAGTACCCCGACACTGAACATCAAAGAGTTTGGATAGGATCAGAGGATTGTGATGCTGTGATCTTGGCCGGAATAGGACAAATTATTGTCATTTCTATGAAATGTAAAAATTAATATCTGAGCATTTAAAGAGAGTTTGAAGTAATACTCTTGAATTCCTTTGGAATTTTTAATGATTCAATGGGTAGGGGCTTAGGCTTGTACTATAAATTATGTTTGCCCTTTGATAAAAGTCCTCCCAAGTACATGACATACTTACGGCTCCTGTTTTCGAGATTTTTCATTGGAAAGCCACTCTCAGGAAGAGAGTCGAAATTAAAGTAGTTTCCTGAGATGCTTTCAACTGGAGGAGGGAGAAAGAGGAAAGGAATTCACATCACAGGAGAGGTTACACATTGTTTGCTGTAATTAACATCTGTAGAAGTTCCCCCGTAAAAAATAATGACATCTTTGCCCCTTTTTGCTGGGACTTGGGCTGTAAAATGGTTTGGAACGGGTAGGTTCTTACGACGGAAATGAGGACTATTTGTGCCAAATAAAAGAGTAGGGATATGGGGAGAAGAGTACGTAACATAGAGAATGAGATCAATGGATACGAGACAAAATGAAACGTGTGATCGGAATGTGGTACTTTAATACATATGTATATATTATCTATATGATACCCGCACAGTAATAGGTTGTATGACACCGGAAGGACCTGTGAATTCCAATATGGTATTTCGGAATGCAACCCATGCCTACTTCTTGTGCAAAGTCGGTCACGTCTTCCCCGACACGTTGACAAGACACAGGTGGCTACTATGTAACCCACTGGAGCATCATTGGACACCATCCCATCTGAGCTGCGAAGGTACCCGCGTCTGTTGTAAAAAAAAAACCTCTCCTTTCCTATCTGTAGATACTCCACTTTCCCCCAGCCCTTCCCTTCCCTTCCCTCCCCTCACGTTTCGTTTGGTATTCCAAATGGATAAACTTTAAAAGTTTTTTTTTTAATGGAAGGGAATATTAGTAGCCCTTAACGAGGCTCCAAATTAGAATGTGCATATAATGTAAAACTTACTGATTTTTGCATGGGCTGTACAACCCTCCCCCGAGGAACTTTTTCCTTACGAAGAAAGTGCACAAAAATTCCCAAAGTTTCGCAAGGCCAAAAGTTTTTAACTCCGTGCCTCATTGATAATTACAAGATTTAGTTCCGTAGTTTTCCTGTCATTGAGTAACACTTTTTAAATTATCCCATTCTCTGATGTAATGGGCGTAGTTATGAGCCCTAATTCCTCGGAGGTGATGTGATCATTCAGAAATTTTAATTAGTCTCATTATAACAAATAGCTGTATGGTGGGTTACCTAATTTCATTCTTCCCCTTAAAATTTGATCCATAAAAGTTGTGAGTGTTTTTTCTAGTCCATTTATTTTTGTCGCCCCATTACATTTTGAAAAAGTTAATTTTGAAACAGTTTATACAGCAAGTGATATAGTAATGCGTCCTACCCCAACTCTTCCCCTGTTAAACAGTTAAAATCCAAAGAATTAAATTTATTTTTAGTATATAACTTTATCCACGAAATTCTGCTTAGCTTTCATTACCTTACAGTATTTGACCAGATGACATGTGAAATGTACGTTTATTTACTCTGAGGATAGGAAATTTACAAGTCAGTCAGTTCGTGTTACTTACCAATTATGCCCACGTTGGGACTGACCCCAAATTGAGTAATAAGTGATCCATTTAGATTTTATCCCGTGCATGATAATATATCCAGAGTAAGCCTTGTCAACACTCTCATAAAGAACGTGACTTAATTGAAATTACCAGGGAAAAAATGCTACATAGTACCAGAGTTCCAGGAACGCCATGATTAAAATTACAATTCATTCCGGGATTAAAGCTAATTAGTAATTATTATACATAAGCAGACAGGCGAAGCCTCAGGAATGACAAGTTATTATTATTTATTTATATGTATGTTTGTAATTACTTGAATGTTACACCCCTCTGACTGAGAAACATGTCTCGTTGATTTGACAGATATTCGCAACCTTTTGGAGTACAATTCGAGCATTAATGATATTCTTCCAGGACTCTGGCCTGTCACATTCAGATTTGCTCAAAGGTCGATAATGAAAGGTTAGTTGGGCATTGGGAAGAATGAACTATGTCTATGTATTGTCCTCGATTCCTTGTGGTCTCATTAAAGCCATTCTTCAGCATGCGAATGAGGAATTACTCTCTCATACCCCAACATCTATGTATTGAGAGAGCCTACTGTTCATGTGAGGAAATTAATTGGAGCTGGTTTAATTATCCTAGATTACATCATACCAGTGATAGTCCTCCTTTCACTATTCCTAGTTAATACAATCATTGTACTGTGTATTTGGAAGCATCGGAGCAGGTAATTTTGTACTCTATTTACACATTCTCTGCCTTTATAAATATTCTTTGAAATTTGCTCCGATCCTGATTCCCACAAACCACAATCCTTCTTTTTGATGGGGTAATCTCTCCTGCCAGTCACATGAGGATGTGCCCATGAATGACATGAATGACTGCTGAAGTATCATTTGGTTGACTGTACGTGTGGGGACGTCACAATGAGTACTATGAAGTGGTGAAAGTTGCCAGGAAAATGAATGCCACCTTCATGCCTCCCCGAGTAATGACGCATGGTCATGCATAAATACCCATTTCAATTGTAATTTAATCTTTATATATATATATATGTGTTTCGAAATGGTGTTGAATCGTTCTCCGGTGGTGAAACAATGTCCCTTACATACCTTCATGCTTGGAATAAAACATTCCTTTTGGCGACTCTTCCGCAGGCAAGAAGAGATTGAAAACGAGGAGAATCAAGAAATGGAACAAATTCAGGGACGGGTTACTCCGGAGGACAGCACGTTTACTTTATCCAGCGATGGAATGTCAGAAGCAGAGTGGGAGCGTCCTGTGATGAATTTTGCAGAAGATGAAACTCGTCTCGTCCTCTCGGAGATTGGTAATGGGAACTTTTGTGGAAATCCAAGGAGTGAAGAGAGTCTTATCAATGGAGGCATAGCTCCTGACTATGCCAGTGGTGACTTTTTCTTTAATGGTCTTCCAAGATCCACTCCCGTCTAGACTCACGTACAATGGACTGACTTATTTTTTTAAACTTTCACTGCAACTTTCTCCCTGTCACGTGCTCCCTGTTCCGTTTTTCTGTACCATTTTCCTCCTTCCCAACAGGAGAGCGTGAAGAGGATGAGATTTGTTTTAATGGCAACATAATTTCCAGTAATAAAGTCCCACATAGTGTTGAAAAGAATAAAGCTCCCTTTCCCTCTGAACCGAACCGTGTACTTAGTGTGTCTCTTCTAAAAATCCTGTAGCCTTTTCCCCGACACACTGTCCCTCGAGTAATTTGCAAAGCTTATGAGACTTTCACAAGGATCACATCCATTAATGTGCCAGTTTGGCCTTGTTATTTTATTGTCAAAACGGGGGCTATAAATTGGACGTCCTCTCTCTCTCTTTCTCTTTCTCACTCTCTCTCTCTCTCTCCCTCTCTCTCTCTCTCTCTCTGAGGCCGTGAATGTAGAGTTAAATACAGGAACTAAAACTCTGGAAACCTCTATTATTAATTATGTGAACAAAAGGGATACCCGCACTTTCTAGTCACTACCGCCAACAGTTGCCATTGTTCTTTGTTACGTGTCCGGATATGAACTTGTTCTTCACATAAGATCAACCACGGAATGGTACTATACTTGCTTTTCAACGGAAACCTAAATTTAGATAATGAAAACTTTTCAGTGGACACTAAAATGTGCATCTTTCAAATTATACTCAGGAGTAAGTACAGTGAGTTGTGTATAGTTACACATCCTTAACATCGATCTTTAGGGAGAATTTACTGTCGGGTTTATAGTAATCAATAGAGCATGGACGCTGTAAAATGTGCATTTAACTCCATTGATTGATCTTCCGTTTTGAAGCCGCAACGTAAAACTAAGCCCACTATAAAACCACTTGTATTACAATCCATGGAGGAGCATGTGTATGTACAGAGAATAGATACAATGGCCACTCTTCTTTTTGCCAAAGTTCATTCATTTATATAGTTACAAGTTTAATGCCGCAGCTGTTTTATTTCTCGCGTTTCCTATACTCTCTTTTTGAGGGCGGATTCAGTGCTAAACAATGGCAAAAATTAGTTCAGATATGTATGTAGTTATAGAATAGGATATTTAGGATAATATTTTATAGGAAAGTCTGTGTGGGAATTTTTCATATATGTATATATATATATGGAAAGTTTGCATTTGATTATTAAGTTATTTTTAACTCGCTCCCGTGTGTAATTATTACAACACAAACTTTCTCATACACAGAATTATTCCCTACAACCGTATAGACTGAAACCGCCTTACAGTGTCATGCCTTGTCTACCTCATTGGGACAATTCTAAAGACAAATACGCTATCATTAGTTTTCTTTTGATACGTCGCAAAAGGTTCGAAAGTCATCTAGAATCAATATTTCTATTCTCTCCCTATTTATGCTCCCTATGCTGAGAACATTGAATTGGTACATGAAGTCGTCTCCTATTGAAGTATGTATGTATGTACCTCACCGTCACGGGTATAACGCTCGGAACCAATTGTTCGTATATTTTTTAGCGAGGAGAGATACATAGGCGCGAGGAAGATACATGAACGGAATGGCACTAACAATACTCATAGGAAATTCTTAGATTGCCGAATCAGCCTTGATATTTCATTACGACAGAGCAAATAAGATTTACAATCATGCAATTTAGACCATTTGCAGACTTATACAATCTTTTTTTTAGAACAACATTCCCAAAACCTTCGAAGCTTACACAAGTATAGAACATACCTAGGGATGGATGTTGGGAGAAATAAATGTATCGAGAGAAAAAAAAACATAGAGCATCGCTGGGAATCATTTCCTCTGTACTTCACAGGGACACAAAAACTCTGGAGTTTATCCACATTTCAACTCTGTACCGTCACTTCCACTCCGCAGCCTCCAGCTCTCTTAAATGCAAGAGGAGACTGAATTTGCTTAAAGCCACTGTACCACTACTGTGGATAAAGGTTTTCCTCGTTGAGAATCGTTGAAAGGGATTACAGGTCTCGAAGGTATTCTAGGATAATGAATAGCTCCGGAGAAAAATTGTAAATGGTTTGTTTCCTATGTAGTAACAGACTGGTTGTCACCTCGACTAGGATGTAGACGCAGGAACCTTCAATTGCCTTTTTATGTGAGTCTTTCCAACTTCATGCCTCCAGAGCTCCACTATTTTTGATCTTAGAAACAGAATCCCATAGCATTTTCCGCTCCTTTTATTAAAGTAAATGCAAAAAGTTTCTTTAACCGTAAATACTAGCCTTTTTTAAGATCAATCGAAAAGGAAATAAAATTGAGGTGAAAATCAATTCAAAAGACCTTGGGATTTTTTTTTGTTTGGAAGCATACAGTACACTGGACTAGATTGAGATTCAACATTGCTGTGAGAGGACCATCATAAAATAAATAAATTGTGTCCAGAAATTTCCCTATAACATTTCAAAATCATAATTAGGTCCGGTCTCATATTATTATTGTACCGTTCATTTTATCTCTTCACCGGAGATGTGCACAGAGCCAGACCTACATACATTTGAAATGGAAGTGCAGTAGCAGGAACTATAAATCATTTCAAAATACTGGCGTAGCAATGTTTGCACACAACATTACCCAACCGTTTTGAAATATATAGATTGGTTGTAATAGTTGAAAAAAAATCGAATAAAATATTGTTATAGGTATGTGGTAACAATTCATTTGGATTACAGGCCCTTTGAGAAAGGATAATAGGTTATTTAGGGCTTCACACGTTTATTTTACAAATTGGATCACGGCATGATGAAAAGGTTCTGCAGTCTTAATAGACCTTCGAGCTACAAGCTGCTGTTCAGAGTATGTTTTTGAAGAAGATTGATCATTTGGACTGACTTAACTAATCTGACATGCTCTCTGCTGACCTCTCGAATATTATTCCTAATTAATGAATTATTACCCCCGGGTATTAGCATATGAGTCCCAGAGTCACTTGGAGTTACGTATAGGAGCTAAGTAGGTTAAGGTATTCAAAATAGTAAGTTTTCCATGTTATTGAACTGAAAGCGTGACATGACAAGCACCAGAAGATATTATATTGTAACCCGATTGTACAGATTGTCTAACATAGTGGGTAAGGTAAAAGGTGAGGCCAGATGTAATTTGAGCTACGAACTGTAATTATTTATTTTCCTCAGAGCTTTAATTTATCACCAAAAATGTAGACACGAAGGATTTTTTTTTGAATACAATGTTTGTTGATTTAAGTAGCTTTACACATATATTTCTTTTCTAACCGTGCATTGAATGGTGCGGAGTTGCATTAGCATGACCAATTGCACACTGTACCACATGTGAGGAAAAAGGTACAGTATTTGTATGAGTTGAGATAACTAATAGTAATTAAATTAATTGGGATGTACAAAATATGAATTGAGCATTGATGATTTGGCTTTATTTCCTGTGTATTTGAAACACCAATAAAAATGCAAAACGATAAAAAGCGGGTGTTTTTACGAAGGCTTTCATTTCTCATTCTATTTATAACAGCGTTTAGAATCACCTCGAGGGATCCAGAAAACCTACGGTAAAACAAGAAGCTAAAAGTAATTCCTTCAATGTTTTTAAAACCTTCCAATAAGATAATGTCTAGAGAAAAACAGATACGGTTGAAAAAAAAAATAGCCGAAGAGGAAAAAAATATCAATCAAGTTGAGAGTGACCGAGGTTGGTAAAAACATTTTGGGGGCTAAAAAAGAGAGCAAAACAAATAATTTTCGTTGTCGGCCTCGATTCATGGAATTCAAAGCACGACACAGACATCAGAGGTTCACAGGTGAGTCATAGCAACATGTTGTTCCGACATTTATGTATATACCAACTACATGGTAACGTAGGTCGGAGATGTTTCAACACCACAGTTATTATCCTTGGAGGACATGAGGATGTATCCATCATTGCCCCAGTAAGTTGACCATGAGTTCTTCACCAACCAGTACTCTTGGTTGTCCATGATACCGTAACCCACTGCTAAGACAGCGTGATCCAATCGCTCCTCAGTATTTCCTAAAATGATCCATTGACGGAGAAAATCAAATCTCAGGGGAATCAATTTGCTGGGCAGAGCAAACAGGACGGATTAGAGAAATTTATTTCCTTACCACACTTGGAATCGTAGTAAACACCGTTTGCGTAGAAGGACAAGCTCTTCTGAGAAGCATCAATGGCTACTGAAATAGGTCCATTATTCACGATAGCCAGCTTGAGAGCTTTCGCATCCCCGGATGTCACGTTTACATAACCTGGAAACATACAGAGGAAACCAAGTACATATTACAATGTAAATTGATATTTGCACAGCGCCTTTTGTGAATTCCCCGTTCTTTTTTTTTTTTTTAGAACGTAGATTTTAGTACGGGCTTAACAGAGGATTTCTCACAAGAATTATTACTCTCTCCAAAATAAAAGATGCAGAGGATCATAAAAACAAACCTCGTAAAAGAGTCCACATTTACAATAACAAACTTACATTGTGAGGTAAGAGTCACATAAAACGTTTCCATCTTACCTGTGATTTTTGCCGCTTTAGTTGTATTTTGAGCATGACAGTAACCATCCTGTAGGGGGGAAAAAAGCAACTTCAGAAAAAACACAATGAGCTGGGGAACAACTAAATTTCACAATATATAGATACATAAGTCCTTTTTACAAGGGCGTCCAGTTGGGTTCTCACAAAACTGAGGGTGTTGCAAAATTTTGGAACCCAAAATCTTTTCCCGATTGTAACAATACATAATCCTATTGTTCCTCTATTCATAAAACCATGGATACTTTTCCGTTACAAAATACCCCCCTCCCTTTATCATCACTGATTAATCCTGAGACTGGCGTTCCTATTTTCAATCTTACGTTAGTACAATACTCCCTCCAGCTGTTGTTTTTCCAGGCTTGAGAGCCCAGCTTTAGAGCATACTACTATGACCTTCTCAGAGTCAGTTCTAACTGATTACAACTGTACAGAAGGTTTTCATTACGTTCATTACGTTCTAACTTTTGCTATGTATACTTACTACCAGATCTCGTGTCGATCCCGTAATTGTCAATAAAAACAAACATATTAAAATGATCCAAGTTGACGACAAATTACTTTTTTTTTATGCATGCAATCAAATTCTATTGTTCAACTCTTCCAATTAGCATTGACGCACGAGACAAATTGACGGAGAGCAACAGACTGGGTGGACTTGGTCCCGTGCTCAAGATCTTCATCCCATGTAAAAACTCGACTATCCGAAAAACTTCGTGCTTAATTTCCATGCATCTCTTCCCAAAAGATAAGGAAGATTCATCTTCTCATGAGCATTTATTGAGAACAAAAGATTGTGAAAGATATGAGCTACGGACTAGAAAACCATCAAAGACTGACAAGTAACAAAGTGGGGAGACGAAATTCTCGAGTGAAAGTATATAGGAACAAAGAAAAATTACTACTTACAACCCCAAGATATGGACCATAGTCGTCGGAGGAAGGGATACCTCCATGGTCTTGGATATATTGATAAGAGCGAAAATCCTCACCGCCGTCACAGCCGTTGTTACCATAACCCCAGGAACAATCGATCAATGCCTATTTCATACAAAAATAAATTCTCAACCATGAAAATCGTTGACTTGAAAAGTAACCAATTTATACAGAGTTACTTTGACCAGTATGTCCGAAAGTTCATACGTGGGACAAAGACCCACAAATAATAAGGACGGAACGCTGGGGAATTTGTTTTCTAAAGGCATACATATGTTCAAAGTAGATTTGATAAATTGTTATAAATGAAGCCTTTCAAACATTTTTTTTTCCTTTACAAGTTTATTCAGTAGACAGGAGGCAAAGCAGAAGAATGGGTAAAAATACAAACATGCACGCAGCTCTCCCCGTCCTACAAATCAAGCTTTGTAAACTTGCAAAATTTTTCCAGTTAGAAGCACAACATAAAATTCATTATAATAGCTTGCCATGTAAATATCATTAAAATGGTAACGGTATACTTAATAGTATAGAAATAAACCGTGTCCACATTTATATTCAAATATCACAAATTGTGATACTGACCAGAAAGCAAATATGAAATAAATCAAAATGACATAATTTGATTTACTAGTTTTGTTTCTTCAATATTCAAAAGAATATAAACTCATTCATTTATATTTATTATTAGGCTTGCTGCCTGCAACCACTATTTACATGAATTTTGAAATTCTGGTTCCACAATGCTTTGCTTCGGTATGTACATACATAAGGACAGACAGGTGTTTCTAGTATGGTTTCTAATTTGCAGGAAGACAAAAAAATAATTACGTTCGGATATTTCCTTATAAATTCCTTTTTCCCACTGAATTGAGAACAATAAAAGCATGTACATATGACGAATGACGAATCCCCACGCATAAAATACAGGTATGATTGTAGACAAATTATAATGGAGAAGGCGGAGAAGGATTGGGGAGAAGGACGGGGGGAAGCTAAGAAAAAATTCGCTCAATCCTAAATAATGAATGGAAAAATTCTACCTGCTGTGACAGCCGAATTAATTCACCAGTTTTGAGGAAATGTGCACCTTCCACAGCTCCAATGGTTCCGAAAGACCAGCAAGAACCGCAAACGCTTTGATCTACAAAGCAAAATAAGTTGTTTTGACAGTCCTAAATCATTTGTCAAAAATTTCTTGCTGTGATCAGCAAACCCTCCTAGGCCGGGGAAAACCTTACCGCTAAAAAATATATAAATCAGGAATGACACTCCACAACAGCACATATATGCACTATCGGAAATGAAATAATGAAGACTCCTCTCGAAAAATGATTTGGAGTTGATGACCTGGAGCAAGGAAGTTATTGAACTTCAAGCATGAATGGCAATGCACTGGGAATAAAGGATTTCATTAACTCCGATTACATGGCTCATATTTCACATGAGATCCGTCCAATTATAAGGGTATCCTACTCATACTCACGATTCCCATGGAATCATTCAAACGTCTATTTATATAATTTCCTATTTCTGCAGTTTGCACAAAGACATTTTTCACCTCTGCGGGGCAACATGATTCTAGTATTCGAAATGACGGACGTTCTCTTTCTACAAAAATTAGATGTGTTTTTGTGCACGTCATAGTATTTATGATGAATTCCTGTATTCAAGGGCAGCATCGCACCCCAGTACAATATTGACAGAAGAAATTGGCAATGAACAAATACAGAATGTAGCAGACATTGACAGAGTTGACGTGGGAGATGGAGTCAGGTCTGTGTACTCACAGAATCAATCCCCGTCCCTGATACGCTACACTATTCAATTAAATTGAAAATCAAGTGTTTTGAATGAAACAAAAATAATAACGAACCTTTCACAGGAGTAACAGCGCCGTAGAGTCTCCAGTCAAAACTTTGGGGTAAGTCCTGAACGTCTTTCTCCTCGTAACTCCTGAAAGGCTTCCCTCCATTGTATCCCTTAGAGTATTTTCGGCCACGGAGAACCTGAGTCGAAGAGATATTCATTCAAGTACTTAATCTTTTCAAAAGCCATTCTAAACCACCGTAGGAATGATGTGACCCGATTGAAGCTTCTAGAAATACTTTACTCCCCAAGTCATACTTGAAAGGTAACGTTTGTAAAGAAGCGGATCCAAAGGAGAAAAAGAAATTCCTCGAAAAGCCATGTCATTATCCATTACAGTATACATATAAAGTATGCCTGGTGAGGCCATGAATAGAGAAAAAATTAAAACCCGGTTCTGTCACAAACTCCCATGTGCTATCTTCGCAAGGGAAAGAGACATTTCGTTTTTCTATACACACACACATTAATACGGTGTTTAGAGCGGATAAACTTCCTCACAGAGATGACAGAGCATCGAAATTTCAAGTCTCGTTACCACACTTTTAAGCAAACCCAATATGCTCAGAGAGTCAACGTCAATAGCAACATCAAAGATGCTCATGAAACACACTCGCAGTTAAGGTCCTTTAAAGTCGAAAAGCCATCCAAGTTGAGGATCACTACTTTAAACTACAGATTTATGGGAGCATAAAAGCTGTAGCTATAGATATATGCGTTACAAACTGGAGCAATAATACTAAGTAAGTATTCCAAGTAGTACCATCTCCAGGGTCATAAATTTCCTCTACTAATTTTCAAACATTTGTAATACGAGTTCAATGTATGAACTCACAAGGAAAGCCCTTCATATTTGAAGCCATTGGAGGAATGGGACGTTTCCTCTGGATCTTCTCCCATTTAACCCAATTAAGGATATCAAATAACTTGAATACACAAATCTCCAGCAGTTATGGTTTACCTTTCCTGGGTCTCTATATGAAAGGGCTTGGGTTGGCTTGGCTTGTGAGCGAGGGGGCTCAAAAATGATGGGAGAAGTAATTATCAATTGTCTTACCCTCAATTCATCTTCGGTTCGATCAGCCAAATGGTTGACAGCCAGTCGGTAGGTTAAGCCTTGACGATTTGTGCTGTGAATGTAGCGGAAATTATTGCGGAAGATGTTCAGGCGCTCATGATGCTCCTTCTCATGCATGTACTTCTTGTTATGAGCGGAAATGAAGTCCGTAAATCCTTTAGAAATGTGTTCATCATAGTTATGAACAAATTCCTTCATAGGATTGAAAGTCGCAATCGTTCTGTGATGATCAGCACCAGGACCGGGGAAATCTCCGCATTGTAAATCTGAGGGAAATAGACATTTTGAGATACAATCTCAATTTTAACTTGTCGCATATTACTGCCGTCGAAAATTAGTTGAGAGCTGCATTTCTTCAAATATTGTCATTCTTATTTAAGAGCTTGATTTTGAGAAAATAACTACAAATTCCTTCCAATAAATTACTTTCTCCGCCAAGAGGGAGCACATTATCGGAGCCTTATTCCACTCCAGTGAACATTTTTATTTTACCTGATGGAACTTCGAAGATTTCATCGGAAGGAGACTCAGCGGAAAACCATTCGTAATCCAAGAAGTAATGATCATAATGAGATCCTAATAGTGTGTTGTAGCCGCGCATTTCATACCTCACGGGAATTCCTACGGATATGTTCGGATCCACTGGTGAGGGCTAAATAGAAAAAAAGGGTTCAGAAAAACCATATTCTCTGGACGTCATTTCAACTAACAAAGCTCTGGAAAATTTGAAATATCAAAAATATTCCGAGTCATCAAAAATTATAGTTATAATCTATTGCTCACTGATGCTGAAAAAATCGTTCAAAGTGCTTACCTCAGTTTTAATCCAGAAAGTATACTTATTGACTTTTTTGAAGTCTCGGTGGATCAATTGGTACTTCCTACAGCTAATACCATTCACAACTTCAATTCCAGCGTACTATTAAAAATAAGAGGGGCGGAAGACTGAGTAAGTTATTAAATCAAAGCTGTCGTCGGTATGTACATGAGATTTTAGTTTCCAGACACAAAGACATGCACATTGAGATACAAAGGGGATAACATTTGAAAAGTTCCTATGTTTGAGCAAATCTACTTCCATTTTAATCAAAAGCAATGGGCCCGATGTTAAAATCAGATACTATTTAATACTTTTTCAAGTGAGGCCAAATGCAAAGTAAATGTAAGTTTCCTGGGACTTGGGAAGATATATTATATGTAATTATATAACAACAGACCCTGAAATACAACTACATTCACCAAAAGATACTTTCATTCACAAAGTAGTCCTCTTTATTTAAATATTACTGAAAGACTTCGAAGGATTAATTATATGCCATGACACAAATTAAAAGGGAAAATTAAGCGCCTACAAAAACATCAGGGAAAGTTTGTAAGTAACTTGAAAATGTGAAGGAACTATTTTCCCTTTTCCAATCTTTTTCTATAGATGTACATATGTATTTACTCTCAATGCTTTACTAGGCTTCCGTCAACGTACTGGTTTGACTATATTACCTGGAAGACTATTACCATTGCATAAATGTCATTCTTCCTTTAACGAAGGTCGCAGTAGTTAACACCGAATTACTGTGACATAATTCTAAAACTTAAGCCCTGAGTCTAAAAACAGCCGAGGCTGTTTGACTTTAATGAAGCTATTGGGAAAAGAGGATATATTCGCGGATCTTATTTTTAGATGCGATTCTCAAGCTTCTTACATGTGTATTGTACAGGAATGTACCCAACATTTGACACTCTACCCCTAGGAACTCAATAAGCTAAAAAAAATATCCCATTCTCGTATTTTGTAGTCAATTTCCTTCCTCGAAAATTTTACTTTATTTGATCATGGTCAAAATCTCCGTGTGAGAGTTTCATAGAATCCACTACCCACAAGCCAAAATTGACTCAATGACGCTAGCAAAAACTGGATTAAATTCCAACACAATTTACAGTGATGAGAATCCCTATTGTTTTTGAAAGCTTGTGTGGGATCAATGACCCTGAAATGTATAGCCAGGTCAGGGAAATATTTTTCATGTAATCTTTCATAAAATTCACTTGGGTTTATGCATCTATAATTAATTTGAGCTAGGCTCAATGGGCTAGAGGGGTAGGATTTTGCTAACCCTGTATAATTAGATAATTCTACACGCTGTCAATCCTGAGAAATTCTAAAAGGTGTATTTCATTTCCTCCGCCTAATTGGAAAACATCAGGAGGTTCATAGAGAAGTTAAGCCTTTTCTGACACAAAAGTTTCTTTCCCGGAAATGGAACTATCGTATTCTTCTAATTTAAAATCGTCGTACATCCGACCCTTGTTATTACCAAGTCCCTTTCGACATGCCCCTTTCTCATGGGATGAATGTAAATAGAGTCAGGACGATAATAAAACCTGCATTCATCCTTGTTTTCCATATGATTCCTACCCGAACCACGATTATTAGAATTTCAAAGAATCTACGCTGGCAGACGTGGGTATGAACCAAAAGGGTTATTAAAACATGACTTTTGATCCCCAAACTAGACAGCTACTTATGAGGGAAACAGTGAAAGTTCCTTCCTGGAATTCTTGGATATATGTACATATGTAATTATGTAATTATTATAGTTATGTACATCTAGCAACAAGTGCATGATGGGTGCTGCTGAGATTCATATTCTATTGTAGCAATGACAATTATTATTATTGTGGCACCTAACCACAATCTTGGCATGGAGCTGACTTCCAGAACTTACAATTATTAGACGTTGAGCAAGAACTTGTTTCTCGCTACTTAGGAAAACATTTGTAAGAGTAAACATTACGAGTTTAGTTTATTTCCGAGAATGCTCTAACCGTAAAATTCGTCACGTCTGGAAGGATGCTTTGGGGCTGGATTTCCGAATCTGCCGTTCCATTCACTTCAAAACATGTCAGTTGATTGACTTGGGAATTCGTTGTCATAGGCACGATTTTTCGCATAACCCCATAATCGTTAACTTTACTTAGCTGGTATGTCTTGGCAACACCTATGGGAAAGAAATTAAATTATGCACATCCATCTCCTCAAGTATACGTATGTATGTTAAACATTAATCATAATATGCAATAACATCTGTCACAATATTTAAGAACATCTGCTCGTCTCTTGTGTGCACATATGTATGTATACACAGTACAGTACACACATGCATGCTCTACGGTCATTGGAACGTGCATGTATGTATGTCAGGCTCTTGGTCAATCTTTGGATCAGTTGTTCCCAATGTTTGAAACAACTGCAAAAACCAATCACCTCTTAGGATTTGCAGGCGTATGCTGAACTTGAGTCTGTAACTAATACATATGTAGCTGCTAAATAATGTGTAAACATTCGATCTAGCACACTAGATCTGCTTTGCGTAACACTAATTCCCTAAAAATTATTTTAATGCGTTTAGTTCTTTTTTTAGAAACGCGCCTGCCGTCATCTCGGAAGGCCCCTTATCATTTCCGAATATTTGATTCTGAAGGGAGAGGAGACACGTCAAAAGACAAATATAGCAGAAGAATTTAGCCATTTAATAAAGGTTCTGTCCATGCTTATGATCTCTTTCCTACTACTAAATAAGGGTTTGGGGCATTTGCATTCAATAATATTAAAAAATCCGGGAGTGTAAAACACGGAGACATTTTCGACGAATGTATCAGAAAATTTAGAGAGTTAGTATTTTGAGTATTTAGAGCTATCACATATGCAAATAGGTCAGTGGGGCAGAACAATCTACGGAAATTTCCGTTCCTAAATAGCGATGAAGTTGCAAAATGAAAGATAAGTTATAAAGTAGTGCCCGATGAACATTAAAACTACGCCGGGGTAAGGAAAAGAGCACACTTGAGAACTAAAAGTTTCCTTGGTTTTAGATAGATTGTGTATATTGTACATGAGATGATGCTGCACAGCTGCACGGCAGTTGTAAAATCCGAAACAGTATTCTATACTATCTGAAGGTCCCAAAGCACCCCAGGTTTAAACTTCTTTAAAAACTACTGCAGAGGGTGATCCCACGTTATGCAGAACACATCTTTATGGGTAGCAGTTTCGTTTGTATTTTAACTAATAAATTGAAAACATAGATGTTTTCCTATTATATGACTTATAGATTCAATTAAAGACATGGGGGTCATAAAAGACGTGAAATTCGGAGCTCGGGGTTTAATGTCCAATAACTCTGCTAAAAATCTAATTTGAGATCCACAGGTGCCTGTGGAGCTTTCGAATCGAAATTATTTAAAAAACGTTTTTACTGTTGACAAAAAAAATACCTATAGAAGGTAGGCTAGCTGTCATAAAATAGGATTTACAGGAACATCAAATATAAAATTTATGTTGTTATTTACAAATATGTATTATACAGGAAAGTTCAGGTCTACAGATGCGTTTGGTTCAAGTAATCCTGAAATCTGAAATTCAATCTGACCGAACTCTTACAAGTTATATAAATACTATAGTACATATCAAGTAGTATAATACTTGGATTCTGTACTCGGATAGGATGGTAATGTTAGCATCAGTCAAATATGTTATTCTAGTATCAGAATCAGGATAACATATTTTGACGATGATGAAAGAATTTTTAAAACTTCGCTCTCCCTTCTAGATGCGCCCATATTGGTTTGCGAGTGCCAATTACTCAAAGGCTAACATAATTAAATGCGCCACATGTATATGGATTTATCTATATGGATTGGTGAAGCCGATGGCTTTTTATGCTCGTTTTCAATTTAAAAAATCTAACTTGGCTCTGTCGTTGTGATGCTTATACACACCACTAAACCTAGCGTAGTTCAAGTGAATTTTGCCCCATTTACGCGGGCTTTCAAAATACAGATTGAGCGTAGACAATACAGAATTACAGAACCACCATTTAAAGTGCTTAACAATCTTTTCTAAATGTTTTAGACAAAGCTTCTAAAGGCCATGTGGCAACACAAATTTGAATGAATATATGTAGGGATTTTGGAACTTTGACCTGACCTCTCGAGAAATCTGACAATATGAACACGAACTACTTTAGGACTGAACGACAAATGCTAAAAGCTTTACATATGCATCCAAGGCACATGAAAAGTTACCTTGCTAGTTCAAATAATGAGATTGTATAATCTATTCCTGAACCCCAGGAATTTAACTTGAGTAAATCTAACAGAAAATGAACTTGAAGCCTGTCACATAATCCTTGACTGGAGGTCACGGAGACGTAATAACTGCGACAAAAAATGTCAAATGACCGATTAAATGTAATACGCCATCTATCCCACCCTATCATAAAGAGCAGTCACGTTCCAGTCGTAAAACAACGATGCACTCACTCCCTTCACAAAAATGTGCATCCACGCTCTGCACTTGCATACAAAGTAGTAGCCAGTGCATTGAATGTCTTCAGTGAATAGACACAACGTATTAACTTTTCAGCTTTTGTGTTACCATTCAATGCACTTATTATACAGTTTCGACACACCGGTTTTTTGGGAATTATTCCCACAAATGCTGTTCCTATATTTAATCAGAACATGATGCCTTTGAAAAATGCCCTGCACGTATCAAGGCATTTTAAGTATTTAAATAACAGCGACATTCACAGGGAATTTCGAAGACACTTCTATCTCTCTATCTTTTATCATCAAGTCAATAGTCGAACAAAGCTCCCTCCAAGGGATTTTCATGAATTTTGTGATTCTTACCTCCATAAAAGTCAATACGACTTCTCCCCTTCTTCTGGTCCACCCAAGCTGAAAATGGCTCTTGAATTTCGGCGTACGGAATATTCAAAGTACCTTCAGTAATGTAAGATGGGCTGATCATTGGGAAATCATCGCTGACGACAGCATTGTCGTGAATACCCGCAAAACAATTCTCTGCAAAATGAAAGGAATATAAATATCAGTATTGTAGCTCCGGATGCCAACAAATAAACTACTTTAGGTCTTATTAAATAATCTAATAGCATATATCATAATGGCTCAGAATTTTGAAGAGACTTACGAGCTGTGGCCAGCAACAGAAGACAAATTATTTTCGGAATCATTGAAATCCTGGAATATTCCTGGAAGGGCTGAAAAATCAGAAAGAGAATTTTTTAAGGATAACTTCCAAATAGCAAGACACAAGTAACTGCAGAGAGTTCAAAGATTCATATCTCCTTTAATTATCACACCTTATGAAATAATTGGATCAATGACAGCAGCAGTTGCAGATGTCAGTAACAAGAAGCAAAACCCTTGACACCTTTCAGGACAAGTTACCAACTAATAATAATCTTTTTCATTCCAAAGTAAAAACGGTCACTGCTACAACAAATCCCCAAGTCTTAAAGAATTAAATAAAAAATACTTTGGGACTTGTCACTGCTGACTGTTGACTGAACTCTTTGCTTGTTCAGATAAGGAGAATTTGTACTATCAATACTATTGAAACAAGAGATTATAGTTTGACCAGAAAGATGGTCATTTGTTTTATCAATTCTAAAAACATATAATTATACATATACACAGAAGGAAATCTGCGTCACAGCTCAATTTTTCTAAATTCCTTTAGAAAACGCCTCCCAGAGCATTTAATATTTTGCTACTTTGTAGATACGCCTCTTTGGATATGAATATTTACATAAAACCAGTATATTTACCAATAGACCCAGGCATCCCATCAACTGTACTGTACTATTTACATGGAATCAGTTTTCTCACAAATATTGAAATCATACAAGTAAAACAAATGATCCAGTCATGTGCCTTATGTCACCCAGCTCGTGATTTCCAATACTTGCAAAGGAATCAACTCAGGTCTTTTATCATCTTTGCCTAAGTTGTTGATTGACAGACCCCTGCTCTCTGCAACCTCAGAGTGAAGATGAACTCATCCTGAGATGACTCTGATCATGATGATGATGCAGGAGCTAATTTTTGTATGTACACATTTGACGAGTAAATATAAATTAATTATGTAAATAGAAATTTCTCGTGATGATTCCATTTGTCATATGCTGTTCGAGCTAGTTTTAAGAAATTAATTGTAACGAAGGCTTTTCATTATTATTATTTCCTACGAAATTAATTTTTTCAGTTGTACCCTTTTGAAGCTCTGAACTTCATGGAATTATCCTGTCTGTCAGTACTCTGGGAAATGTGAATCCCTCATTCTGAACCGCATTTGTTATGCTCGACTCATTTAGCATTTCTAGACAAATACATCTAATTTTACAACATACAGTAACAGTTACGAGATACACCAGAGCTCATGTACTAAATGGTTACAGTTTCCGGCAACGTTATATATTGTTTCAAATTAAAGTGATATCACTTAAGTGCTATGACACACAGTTACGTGACAGTACAAGAGCGTAACTTTCAGCTTACGCGTTTCTTGTTGCCAATATGTAAATAATCCTGGGACATCGATACATGTTATACAAGGGGAAGCAAATAAGTTTCCTTCACTAGTATAGTTTCCGAAGCCCTTCTGTGACTCATAAGTAATTTACGTCTGATTCAACTAGTTTTACTAGTAATATGTACTAAAACTTTAATCCCTATGGGGTATATAAATCCCCATAGGAATACTACATATCTATATAAGTGTATACGTACATATGCGTAACTGACAATAAATTATTACACTATTGTTACTGCTCCCAGTTGTGAAGCAATTTCGCTCATCACATAAATATTCCTGAGCAAACACATGCAAAAAGTAGGTTTATGTATTTATCTTTATATTAAAAATCTCTCCAAAACGCAAGGAACATTTTGACTCTGAGATAATTGGGATATCTATATATATTAATTAATTAGACTTTTTTAAACCCAGTTCCACAAAATCCTAAGGAATTACCATATAAATATAAATGTATAAAATATGAGTAAAAAAATCAATGGAACATTTATCGGAAGGAATTATTGCGTCCATGCAACCAGGAATTCTCGGAGGATGGTTTTTTTTCCCGTGCATTTGCACTAGGGCACTACACATACGTACATATATAATTATATGTACACTAATTAGGGGAAATGGATTCTTAAATTAAAATCAGTCAGATGCAAATGTGCCGATATCCACCGGCATGGTAAGACAAGTGTGAGATCAAATCTCATCCAAAATAAGCAACTTCATGATTAGTATCTGACTGTTGTGGAATGACATTACAGTGAGGATGGTTTCGGAACGAAAGGCAAAAACAAATCTAGACCTCTGATCTGCAGAGATGATAAGCTGATTTACTAAAAATAGCACCAAACAACGCGTCAACTTAGCCCGGACAAGACACAACCTCTATCAACAACCTTCTCATCTGTTGTGATGTGATGAATGTTGATGTTCTGCTTACGAATTTTAATATCCCATAATTTTAAATGGTGAAGATTAATCTCCTCCGTCAGTGCGTGTAACACACGAAATCGTAAATAATATTTCCTTACCCCTTCAGAGAGAGAGAGAGAGAGAGAAAAAATATAGAGCCAGGGATGAGGATATGTGCACAACTGCAAAATAATTCTCTTTTGACGAGAGTCCCACTAAAAACAGCTGATCTTGATTGAAGCTCCGGCAACTGCAAGTGGCCAGACGTATGAAATGAAGCTGTATAGAAAGAAATTCCTCAGGGATCCCAATGGAACTTCCCACACCAGTTGCAGGCAATGGACGAGTGAATTGTTTTTTACGTAATATTTCCTACGACTGGTTTTCCATGGCAGAGAGACTCAGGTTTCAATGGTGACCGGCTGCATGTTAATAAGTGCATAAAGAAAAAAAAAGCTTCAACTGATACCATACAACATCCCAAAACTGTATATATACAGAACTTAACATGAACCGTTTTTGTATACAGATAAATTAGATTGTATGAAGCCAACGATTCCACTGAGCACTTCTGAAAGCTCTATAAATATTCCTTGAACGCTTTTTAGCATTTTTCCCCAATACAAAAGCGTCCTTGCATGCTGAATCATAGTTTCCTAACCTGATGATACTCTTCCTGTTCAAATTAGCAGTCTTATTTAAATCAGGTAATGGAGAGTATGTTTTGCATTCTACAGCTCTCTGCATTTTCTAACTGTCAGGGAATATTTTGAAGGATCCATAAATACGGAATGAAGTCGCTTCCAACAACTTCTGGTTCCACAAATCTACATTTTACACCAAGGCTCATTTTAATGAATTCCATGTCAAGCCCGTAATAAGGACGTATTGTCAGGCTTGGGTGAAAACTTCTCAATCAGAGAGAAATATCCCGAGTTGTGGGTTATGCCAGGATTCGTATGGTTGTGCATTACGTCGTGGTGGGGAATTTCCTGATGAGAGAATTATTCGTCTATGATATAGTAATGCTCTATGGACATATGTATCTTCCCTGAGAGGAACACATGCGGTCCTCACACGTGACTTCTCCAACAAAGATTTTCTGAGAAAGTTGGAAACTCCCAGTTAGTAAAATATAATAAAGAAATTTAAGTGTTTCGTGGCACTAAAGCCACAAGAACCTTTTAGTTCTCGAGTAGTTTCCAGAATTTGACTAGTGTATGGACTGCTTCCTCCTATTTATTTGAGGTTGGGCCGGGGTAGCATTTAGTACAAAACTTAATTTGAGAATCGGGAAAGCGGAGGGAAAACAGATTCCCGACTTTGTTAAAAATTTCCTGGGAACAATGGAACACCTTAGATTCAAAGGAACATCCGGGTTCGGCACTAACAATTAATTCCCTCATGTATGAACATATATATGAAGAGATGCTGGTCCTTTTGACGACATAATCAGTACATTAGAATGGGTATAGGGCTGGATGGATACAGTTGGGAGATTTATCAGGAGATGAACTTTATGCATTACAATGTACATATGTACATATCTCAGAGAAATGCAAATAAATTTGACTCATACAATCAGCCCAATGCTGGATTTCTGTAACAAGAACGGTTGACATATTTAATCGGTAAAGAGTCTCAAATATATATACAATTATGAGTTAACACATGTTTAATTTGGAACCTTACAGCCTATACAATATAATATACACACAATGCTGTGAGGAGCCTAGCTTCACAGGAAGTTAATCAGTTGCAAGTCAATGCAACGTGTAAATTATTTGGTAGTATGTACGAGGGTTTAGTTTCTACGTAAATCTAAAGAGATAACTATTAAAATCTAAAACATTTTAAAATCTAGACACACCACGAAAGTATGTACCATGCTCATGTCTATGTGTATTGCCCCCCCCCCTCCAATATAGAGGTATGTACATATTGTGACACACACAACTTGTCTTACACAAGGTCCCGTTCTTAACCTACAATATCCTCGTTGATGATTACCCACATTAAAGTGTGTAAGTATACTGGGCCTTGTAATAACTTGGGTTAAGTACATATGTACCTACGTGTAAACAGATTTATGCAAAATATTTCGTACTACTCTAGCCAAGAAAAATGTCCTCCTGGTTTATTACTGATGGTTAAATACAGCCAGAAATTACATTTTTTCTTGGCTTCCTTGTACTCTCGCTCATCTCGTGTTATATATTTTTTGGTGTGCGCGTTTAGCCGTGTACACATTAGTGTGTGTGTGTGTGTAAGTAAGTATGCTAACTTACGTAACAGAAGCCTCACATTGAAGCCAAAGCACTCATATAATATCAACTTCAATTAGTCCATGCTATTCACCAATCAGCAGTAGCAGATTGGAATAATTATTATTATTGTTTTTACTTACTTTTTTTTCCACAACATTAGGGCTGATCCCTTAACATGGTACATACATAATATCGTCATTTTTGCTCCAACTTTATTTTTTAATTTGGAGATATGTTAAGTTATTTAATGTGTAAGATAATTTTTTTTTTCAGCGCACATTATTTTTGATAATGGCCTCTGTCGACTTTTTAAGGGAGATCTTCCCCCTCCCCCTCCCTCCCCCCTCCCCCCGTGGGTAAAGATGTTATGTAAATTCACTATTAATGAGAATCTAAAATAATTGATGGAAGTCGAAAAGTGTGTCCTACACAATGAAGTAGTCGGGCAGCCTAGATCATCTAAGAACGGAACAATAGAGAACAACGGAAACAAAAACAACAAGACTGGTGGTGACCGAATTCAATCAGTCACGTTAATTTTATTTTTACATGTTCGTTTCTTCCTGATCTTAATCAAGTTGCAAGAGTTGGGTTGGGATGTTTCCGCAAAAAAAAAATAATTTTTGACTCTTGAAAGGTGTTTTTTTTAGCAATGTTGGTAGTATATACACTCACTCCTCTCTTATTTTATAAGGTAATTACTTACATAGGAAATGTACATTGTGATGTTCTGTTTGTTTGTTTTTTTTTTGCTCTGCACAGTGAGTGTGGTACAATTTGATGTTACTTATTACAATGAATAGTGATTGTTTTCTTAGAAGCCAACGGTCACTTTCCGGGCGTAGGTCTTGGTATGAGCAATATAATGACTGGAGCTGCTACGGATACTTTGCAAGAGCTCCGTGTCACGATTGTGCTTTAATGACGCCGTTCGCCTCGATCTCTCCAAGTAAGATTTGAGTGCTCGTTCTTCCCAGGACTCCGGTTTGGGAGCTGCAGGACGTCCACCCTTAGCCCGCTGGTCCAAATAGTCAATCATTGACCGGTAGTAGTTGGAGCCGTAGTCGTAGTTGTACTCATACAAATTGCTCTTCGGCCGAGACCAATGGACGAAAACTTTGGGTCGCTTTCTGGGCTCTTCCCCAGCAAAAGTACCTCCCGCCTGAGGAATTTCAGCATCGATTACGTCACCCATTTCAGCTTCTCTCGCGATGTCTCTCCTTTTTCTATCAGACCTGTGCGGGATAGGGAAACGAGAGCGTTATCAGGAGCGTGTAGGTGTACACACAATAATTTATTCCTCATCCTTAATGCATATGGAGATAATAACTCATGCTCGGGATTAGCCTGCTCCCGATTTCATATGACAACCTGACAAGTCTTTTTAATCCTGATTGGGGTTATGAGCGATTTTGCTGGCGGTGGAGCTCTCGGAGCCTTTCCGTTAGCAGGTTTATAAATCGTGAAGGAGCTCAGCAGCAGTAGTGCACTTATCGTTTGCAATGATCCATTGCTTCTAAATTCTATAGACAAGGGTAGTAGTCAGGTACGGGTACTATTTCTCCCAACCCTGTTAACTATGACAGAAAAACATGTGAGCAGTACGATTGCCTGATATGTACTTCTCATATGCATGTGTATAGTTCCTATATGTTCTCCGAAATTGCTCACACAATTCTGGCTCCTCGTACAAATTCAGTGTACCTAAAGGATGCAAGGAAAGCCTTGCTTCCAATTGAACTTGAACAGGCTCCAGCTTTACATTTGAACATTTTGAACGATCTCATGAGAATTATGATCCAATTAACACTTTCATAAAACATGGCCTTATCAAAACACTGAGTAAGCTTGTCTATAATTAGGGAAGGGCTTATTAATTTCTCTCGGCAACTCTATCGCTTAATCTCCTTGTCCACTTGCTCACCGATTAATAACTTTCATCAGTTATTCACTAATAAGTTGCTCTTGTAAGTGTCGACAGCCCCATGATATGTTTGTTCGAGCCTCATCTCATCCCTATGTTCTCTCCATATCTGGCCCATACTAATGCCAGCTGTACTGATTACTACAACCGATCAAATTTCCAGTCACGAAAATTTGACTGAAGAGAGAGAGAGAGAGAGAGAGAGAGAGAGTAACTAGCGACGGAAATATGATACAGTAGATCTCACAAGTAGGTGGTGAAGATATCAGCCCTTAAGATACATTCCCAAGTGTGGGGACTTTTCCGGAAGTGAATGAGTGCTAATTATCAGAGAAATCCATTTCTCTATTTTTATCAACTTCCCTGGCATTGTTTTGGCGAGCGTGTGGAGGGCTCTACTATCAGGCCGTATAGTATAGTCGAATGAATTGTCTTGGAACTGCTTGGATTTGTATCTTAAGCGACAGTATTTTTGGCTAGGGACAAATCCAACAGATTTGTATCAGAGATACGACTGCTTGCATACAGTTGTTAACAGATTTGACTCCAGCCTTCGTCCCCAGTCCCTGATGGTTGGAGAGGTAACGTTTTTCTAAAATATTATTGACGCTAATGGACAACACTTGTACAAAACCACTGTTTTATCCCAAGGAATTTCTCCTGACGGTAAAATCTCCTTGTAAAATTTAAAATCGCCTATAATGTAAATGGGCCCAATTACTTTTCCCCACATATTTCCGTGAAAAAGGGAGTCACAGGGACAGAGCAGCGAGACAGCACTTTCACAGTATTTTTTTTTTCTAAATCAGCTGGGGCGCTTGGGGAATTCAAACCATATGACAAAAATAATGGGGCGAGACAACAAAAGGTTTACCTACCTGAATTAATTAAGTCCGAAAAACAAAGGAAAGCAAGTTGCAGAGCTTAAGAGGAGAGCTATCACGAATGCTGTCACAGTCGGTGTGAAAATGCACTGAGATAAATGAGTGTTTCAATAATTTTTATGATGCTTTGGGGGACTCAAGATTGTTCTAAGACTCGCGACGACGTCCTGTTCGAAGAAACCAACACTGAAGAGTATTAGAGGTAGACTCACAGAGAGTTGATCTGTGTGAGGCGGCCTGGGTATGAGTTAAAAACACCACACGGTGTTCTATTGGTGCAGGTCTGTATGTTATTTTCAAGTGTTTAACCACGTAGGCAAAGTATCCAACTTCTGTGGTCGTACTGATGTACACCCTATCCACCAAGAATATATTTAGTTTCGAAGTATCTACAGATATGTGTACCTCAGAGATCATCCAATTCATTTTAGGTATCATAAGGATCTGAGAGGCATATAGGCCGTGGCCGGGAGAGGTATATACGCACGCACTTTTTAAGTGTCTCAGTTTAACTTCATTGCTATGGTGTGTAACTGGGAAGAGGCCGGGAAAGAAGAAAGGAGAGACAGAAGGTGTAAGATTTCCTTACCACCATCAAACCCAACTCATCCTCCTTTCCATCCTTTGGCTACATCCTCCCGTGTCCCTCACATAAGTAGTAAGTGTAAGCATCATATTGCAGATATAAGTTCAAGTTGTGCGGCAGGGAGACTCCCGATACAGTTAACTTGTCATGGCAGGTAATGTGCATTCAAAAACGAAAGGCAACCCGGCCCTTTTTCTCACTAATTTAGACACCTCATCTCTTCTCATTGGATTTGCCGGTTCTCAAAATTTAACTCGTGCCAAAAGTTGTCTCTGCTCATCCTCATCGAACCGCTTCCCCAACAGAAATGTTTCGTACTTACTCCATAAGAGAAAGAGAGAGAGAGAGAGAGAGAGAGAGAGAGAGAGAGAGAGAGAGAGAGAGAGAGAGATAAAAAACTATGCAAAACATCATTACCTATTGCCATTTCTGAGTTTTAACTGAACATACCTCATCCTCCTTAAGTTGCTCTTGACGCTTCAAAATCCAGGCTAAATCACACACGAGTAACTTACGTCCACAGATGTCTAACACATTATTCTGAACTTCCCCCATTATACACAATGAGTACATAGCAAATGAGAATGTTAAGGGCGGAGGTACGAGTAAATAGCTTCATGCACTCAAATTCTACAGAGATTACTTCATGGAATATATTTTTTTTTTTAAAGGAAAACTAAAACTTAGTTTAGAGCTCTTAAGACATTTAAATTAAATGAAGAAAAATTATATGTAGGAAAAAATATTTGGTAGGAAGGAGAGTTGATTCTTTTCATTTCACGTAACCTCTTGGGCTTTGGCAATGATAGACGTATCTCTCATCCCTCCTTCAATGCTAATGTTGGCTATAGATTTGAAAATATACTCTCTTAGGAGAACATCTCCTGTCTTGGCACTCGCGAACGGTGTTCATTGTTCTTCCATTGTCCTCCTCACGTCATTACTTACGTCTTTTAAATGCCAAGCACATGCCTGAACGTAAATATCTGTGGCTAATTACGATCGTTTTGCATCGACTCTCATCAGCCGCAACACGATCGTAATAACACAGTCAGCTCCTATATACTCCCTATTGTTCTTTTTTTTTCTTTTTTTTTAACTCCGCTCCCTCTTCTCCCTTCATACAAGAGAAAACAATATTTCACTTCCAAATCACGTGCACAAAATTTCAACAAAGCTGTATTTCTTTTATGTGAGCAACTGCTCTGCTTTGATTGATTCTAATGAGCCCTTGGTGTGTGTGCGAGTACCCCCCTATTCGGACTCACTCATGCTCATTCCCATCGGAGTCAATCCACATGGGGAAGTTCATTTCTAGTATAGAGATCACTGGATAATATGCTTCACAAGCTAAACAAAACAATTAAAGCAAATGATTCTGAGGAATGAAAGGGTAGCTTATTCTAGTGAAAACAAAAATCTACTCCAATGTAGATAGGGAATTCTGAGGGGAAACTATAACGTTCACAGAACAGTCTAATTTAAAATATTGGGAAGGGAGTATAACACACGATCATACTTTATGGAGAGTAAACTGTCAACCCAGGAATATACCCGGGTTCTGCAAGAGTGATTAATAAGCAAGAGTCTCCAAGAATCTAAAAATTGGCTGTTTTGCAAAGGTAAAGCCTGCATATATGTAATTATGTATATATGCCCATACGTAAGAGCCATGTCAACGACAGTTGCAGATGAAAGATGTAACAGTTTCCATTTGAATTACAGCAATTTTTAGGAGTACAATTAATTAAATGTCATCAAAGGGGGAACATTTATTTGTGGAAATTTGACATGATTTGGTTTCCAATCAGTGTCCCAGACATCAAATTAAAAAGTCGGTGCCAGTTTTTCTCCGATCGGAGGATTTTCCTCATGCTCTTTACCCTCACATTTCTCAGTTGAATTTGTCTCCTTTTTAATTGGACTATTGACAGGACAAACTATTAATTATTTTAGGACTGAAAATGTGGAGTTGTCTGCAAGAACATTGACCTAGATTGAAAAACTGCTACACATTACACTACCAAAGGCAATTTCAATTAAGAAGTTTTTACTCTATCTAGGAAATTAATCATGCTTGAGTCGGATCAATGCGACAGTCAGTAAATACCTACATATCTGTGTCTGCGAATGCAGTTCCGGCCAAAATGTAAGACATGGTTTGCGGAAAATTCTTGGGAAGAATAACGAGTCTATATTTGGAATGCATACTTGATTGATTGCCTGAATTCGTTAAGACTCGGTTTGAGTGTAGACTTTTGATCCTCATGCAGTGTCTCAAGGTGCATACTGTACTACATACCAACAATGCTATTAGGGCTTAATGGAGAGCCGAAATTAAGCTCACCAAGCAGGGGACGGTGGATGATTCATCAAGAATTGTGGGAGGTCCTCGCCTCCGCCCAATGAAAATAATTATATTTGCTAAATACGTAAGCCAGAAGGCAAAAGCGTAAAATCCTGAAAAACATAAAAATCCTGCATTAATCTTGAAAGGTCCATTTGTTACTCTTGAGTACATGACACATAGCAGGAGAGTGAATGTATTACTTACAGAATTGCGTATCTTTGATGCCGGATCGGCACTCATCCACAGGGAGTTTTTTCATGAAAAATGGTACTAATCTGCTATACCTCATAAAAATAATGTTATCTCATGCAGGAATGGAACACACAAGCATGCTTAAAATTACTGTGGTTTAAATTCTACAAGAAAAGTACTATTTGGTTTGTGGTGTAACCTCCGAGGAGAGATTTTGCGTGTATGAGGTTCTATGGCTATATTTCTCAAGGAGAAAAGACAGACTTGTAGCACACTTGTTGAAAATTTTGGGTTCAAGGAAAATGTTTGTTGGTTAATTTTCAATAGTGACAGCAATGCTGAAAACATTCAAAAAGAGAAAGATAAATGTCGCATGCAACTTTTAAAATATCCAAACACTGCACATACGAGTATAAGTGTTCAGCTTGGACAGGACCTATACATTGTGCCAAAAAGTACCAAACCTGTAATTTATGCCTGTTTGAACCCACAAGTTTAAAGTGTGTACAAGTGATCTCACCATTTATCAAACTAGCAGTGTTTAGCGTGGATTAGGTAATTTGGACTCCTCAACTCTCACTGAGATGAAGGAAAGGAGCATGATGTATGAATTTACTTAAACGCACGTAGGAAACAATGTTACCCTCAGTGACATAATGACAAAAGTAATTATAGACCCTTATATAATGACACTCTACCACTTTATTTTTACACACCCAGATATTTGTAATAATTAAAAGTAAAACATTGGTTCCACTGCATCGTCAGGCGACGCTGACTGATTCCCTGAGCCGGCTCCTCTCCTAGTGAAAGTGTACGGGAGCTTTCATCCAATCGTAAAGTCTTACACTTCCAATTACAGATGCAGTTGCGGCTTCAGAGTCCCACCACAGTGAAGCCGATTTCGTAAAAAAAAAAGAAGACTTTTTTCACGAAGGAACTGTTGTTGCAGTCAATCTAACGGAACCATTTATCGTGTCAGTGAATGTAAGATGAAAAGACCTTGAGGTTTGTTCGTCTCGTTCCGAAGCTGGGTCTGGCGTGTATACTGGCGTACACGCTCTCTGTATTTGTTTAATTGTACGCCCAATTTCAGCGGCAGTGAATGATTACACTCCGACATTTATTGGCATATTGCCAATTATTGATGTCACACCAAACTAGCTTCAAGCTCTGGGATCTTCTCTATGACTCTCGCCTCCCATCAGTAATAATTCGGCTGCGGGGATATAACCGATTGTTTTGATGCAGCCTTTCACCATGAGGACATGAGCACCACTCTTTCATTCTTTCATGACACCCACAACCACAACAACACATCCATTGGATTACTTTATTTTCACGAGGCATAACATGTGAGAGATTTTTCACTGCATCCGATTTCACTGAGTTTTCAGCAAACATTTCTAAGGAATTGCTTCCCGTGTACAATCAGACACAACTATAGGTATAATATTCTCATCTCCGAAACTATAAATTCCCCAACATACCTGTACAATTTATTTCAATACCCCTTAGACTGACTGCATCTATAACATAACAAACTCCAGAGCAACTCATGTTCATGGGCATTGGGTTTTCAAGAGCTGGATTCGTTGAGATGAATTGGGACCGAATAATTGAATTCAGAGTAGACAACATCAGCTCATCTCCCCTTTCATCGACAACTTGTTAACAACTTCTCTCTCTTCCTGGGTAAAGGAAATCCGCAATGTAATTCTTTTGATGCGTTCAATTTGAAAATGACAATTTCTATCTTGAAGTTTCACAACTCATTACGGAACCTCACCGAGAGCGTAAATACATACAGGACTTTTACTCAAATTACTTTGTCCAGACTCTATAGCAACAGCTATCTTTAATTATATTTAGGAATGATGCGGTTTTTACCCAAAAGAATTTTGACTGTCTACAGTCCATTGCAAGAGCTGAAGGGAAGGATCTTTGAAAGCATGAACCATGGAAATGAAAATTTATTACCGAGAAATTGAGAGGAGTTGATAAGTTCTCTTCCAGTTTCATTTCCATTCAATGGAAATGTCCATTAAATTAGAATTCGTTTTACGATCCTAATTCTGAAGGAAAGCTTCGTAGAAAGTAAAGACGATTGTAGGGAATTACGTTGGGAAATTTGTTTTCATAAATTAAAGCATGTTAGGATATTATTCAAGTCTCGGTCCAAGTGCAATTTTACAGAAAAAGCTCTATAAGTACGGTGGGGAAACGACTCTCCTGTTGAGCACATAGCATTATATTAGATACAGCCACAATAACATCTCAATTATTTGGCCTAAATTTTTTAAATGTAAAAGGTGAACTAAGCTTGAGTTGATTTTGGCACAAATACAAAATCATACATTGAGGGGAGAACTGAGGACGATGCTGTCTTTAATGAGCCATTAGTTACTTTAGAAGAGTAGCCAAAGGTTCTCAAGTAGATACAACTCTTTGTCTCCGTACTCTGCTCATCGTTTCCCCAGTGCTTGAGTCTACAAGTGGAGGAAAAAGGCAACGTTGTGGGTAGTTTTAAAATAAGTACCTCACAAGTATTCCCTCCCGTGAAAGAACCCACCGATTCGGAGAGGAATATTACCCGCTCTCTAGTGCTGGGAAAAGTTACTTGGAAGGAAGCTCTCGGAGTTTTGGAGGTCATATTTCCTTTAATTCTCTAAATTCTCCTCACATTTACCTCCACACTGATGACCCATGCAATCAAGATTATCAAAAATGACACTGAAAAAACGCCTGGATGTGTACTCTTAAGTAACTAATAGTTTGTCATCCACATTGAGCATTCCCTATTTCCGTAAGTAATTAGTCCTGAGCGTCATTCAGCTGCTAGTTACTATAGCTCCCTTTCTCATTAATTGTAAGATTTTTAAACCCGTACTGCTCATCACCCGAGCAGCAGACAGGAGTCAAATAGACAGCTGAAGAGTAAAAAACCTCACCTATACTACTAGATATAGTTAATCACTGTTAAATTCATGGATGCTTATTCTCCCTTGGGACTTGGAAGTTGTGCATCAGAATAAAAATCCTGCCGGCAAAAAACAGACTATGTAATTAAGTACTGTACTGCACACTGGTGACAAAATTATAGAAGTTTCATGTTTTAAATAGGAGGAGTACATTGTAAGTTTTCTCCACGGAATAAGAATAGTTGCTTTCGAGTCATGCAATGAAAAGAATGCTCACACTGACTCTGACATGACATGAAGAGAATTAAGGTCAAACTACTTCTTGACGTTTTGAACATTGTTTTTCAATATCATTTTTGCGGGGATGTACATAAGTTAGCACATTGGAAAGTCCATAGGAACCAGCTGAGGACTTCAAGTCAGGCAGTTCACGAACTGAGAGACTAATAAATGAGCTTTTCCTGCCAACGAAATTCTTTGCTGTTTACCTGCTAGTGTGCAATCTAACTGTGTTAATACCGAATGACATGTACAGGGTTCCCAGAATCATTTGTTTCTACACTCTAACCCTTAAACGGGAGTCACTTACCAAAGGATGCCTCTAGTTTGGAGCAAATTCTGTTACAGATTTCATAACACTTCATTGACGAAGTTGTAATTGACAAGTGTCACATAGGGGAAGTGAGATCGACTTTGTTGAGGATTTTAGAATTCCTATTTTCTTTATTTCTGCAAGAAGTTTTTTAAGATGGGATGATTGTGTAGAGCCATTGCTGTGATCAAGACGTACATTTTTCGTCAACAATTCCTTCCATAATGTAACTCTGCACATTTTGTATCACATAGCATGAAGATGATCAACTATTTAATTGATGTATTTCTTATGAACTGTAATAATTATTTTAAATCGTACGTATTTATTGTACGGAATCAATTACTGCAACCTGAGATAATTACATGTAATAAGAAATACGCGAACAGACGAAGACCATTGGCATGTGTTGATCAAGTGTTTGCCGTTTATGACTGTCCGTTTACGTCAAGTAAGAGACAGAGCTAGAGAAAATGCTGTCTCCTTTGCATAAATGCTGAGGAAAGACGTACGTCTTGATCCCAGCAATGGCTATGCACAATCCTCAAGGTGTTCTGACGCTTATTTGTATGAAATATTTTGGAATATCCAAAATAATAATGCCCAAGACCAGTTGGTATTTGTTAGGTCTCGCCGTTGAGAATTGTGGACATGGCCGGTAAAAATAGGGAGCAGGGTTGTGGGAAATTCAACCTCAGGGGGAAAGTGAAGAAAGATGACGGATTTTATATTTTTTCATGCAAGACCTGGCCGTTATACAAAAATTTCAAGACACCGAGCTTGTAACTATGTCCATATATGTAATTACATATAGTATCTAACAACCCGGGGTTACATTTAAAAAAGGGCAGAGGAGCCCAAAATGTGACGCATGATTATTAATAATTATTTCAATGAAGTAAATTTTAGAAAATCTGGAACAGCATTTGCTAAGAACTAGGAGAATCAAATACTTTGTGAGTCATTCCCTTAATAGTGGGGTAGAAAGAGAGAAATGACACTGGACGCCCTGTACATACTTAAGGCCTTGCACATTTCCATGCCTATATGTATCTATGTATGTGTTCACTTTTTCCCATTGATATTGTACTTATTATTGTTTTTAAAATACAGTTAAATTGTATTGGCAATAAAATGCTTCTTGAAAGTTCCCCACGCCTTTATCGCCTTGGCAAGATAATCGTTATACCATAAAATTACAATGGAAGAATTCAGCTCATACTTTTATTACAATGAAAGCATATGTTAGCTCTGCCGCAACCTCAAGTGGCGAACAGATTCTATGTTATTAAACTAGGGATGGGAGATGGATAGATTGTGACAGATTCTTAGGGTCGCGGAGTACGTTCACTATTATGAGTGTATGTATACACAATAAACCTGTCAAAAACTCTCCTCACAGCCAACTTCCAGATTGAAGGTGCTAAAAACAAGAACCAATTCTAATATCTTATCACCCTCGATTGGTAAATAAGAGTAGCTGCATTCTCTCTGCCAATTTAAGTCTAATCTTGAAAATATTCCTTGAATTTTAATTTTAATTAATTACATACTTTAAATATCTATACATCCCTTATTTCAGCTCAAATACTCAGTAAAAACATCACATGAACTAATACTAAAAGATTCAAAAATACCCACAAGAATAATTTTTTAAAACAAAAAGTAACTCTAACAAGTACTTAACAAGCTCTTTATTTTTTATTATTAACCAAAGGCAAAGAAACAAAGGACAATAAATTGAATAAATCGCATGTATTAACAAAACTTATGTACATAGAATGCAGATTTTAATAAATTGAAAGAACTCAAAGTGGTTATTACAGACATTGCTTGTGACTCATGATCAAGATTGGATAACAAGTAGTCAACACATGTAGCACTACTCAAGTTTGCGTGTTGGATGGATATGAAGAATTAATAGAAACCCAACATGCTCATGGCTTACAGTGTACTTGTACATGTGAGAAGACGTACAGTGCCACAAACTATGTGCTAAAATACAGATATTGGAGGAGTTATTCATAACCAGGATCTTAGGAAGTCAAATAACATAGAATTTATTGCACTCTAAATTACCTCCTGATCCCAGAAATATCAATATTATTTGTCTCCAGAAGTCGAAAATGTAAATGCTAAGCGAAAGCAACTTGTGGAATACTTTCTCTCATAGCCTCTCACTCTGTTTAACATGACATTTTATGCTGGCAAAATGTTCCACACACTCCTCGGTTATGAGGCAGCTGGTGTACACGTCAAAAATATTTTATGAAGTTACTTACTAGCTTAGAAAATCCAATTGACACTGTCAGCTCGTACAAATAGGTAGTCGTTTGTTTTTGTAAAAAGCAACAATTTTTTTGTAACATCACATCAATACAATATATTGCCAGTGCAATTTCTATTTACATCTCAGCTCCACATTATTCATTATTTTCATTACCACTTTTGAGTACATTTATATGCACTTGGAGTATATATAGTCAGCATGTTAAGTCACACACATACATAATTTATATTTGCAACTATAATAGATGTGCTAATCTGGAAAATTAATGAATAATGAACTGATCCAAGAATATCTCTCAAGGTCATCTCTTGGCTCAAGAGAGCACCCTCGATTTGTGGAAACAATTGCCTGAACCAAAATAAGTGTGCTTCTATTTCCTCGAATATTATAAAGAGAAGTACATATACAAACTTATACTATGTCTGTAAATTATGTCAATATATATCTTTATGGCTGATGTTCTAACTTGATGGGACAACAATTGACCTTAAATTTAAGAGTTAAAGGTTGGATATGTTTGCAGGCTACTTGAGCCATTTGACAGAAACTACCCTCCCAAGTTCAGTACTTTTAAAATACGAAAACTGAAAAAAATAATTAAATAGATGCAACACTACAGAGTACAGGAGAGTGCCACCTACAACCTCTTAAATTAAAATAAAGTTGTTCTAATCTGACGTAAGGTCGTAACCACATGGCTGTGTAATCTATATTTAGGATGATTAAATCAACCAGAAAAATGTGGAGGTGTCTGTAATATTTTTCCGTTAATTTGAGCACCGCCAAACCAACGTGAGAATGAGAATACAGTAGTCACTGCCAAAGCCGAATCGGTGTGTCTTGCATTTTCTAAATCTTGGCGGAGCTCAACGCTGATGGTGGGTACATCTACTTTCTCATCATGGAGTCGCTGTCGGTCTTTGTTTGTATGTAGAAAATCTTGCCACCATGGAGGTCGTCACTATGTAAAAATATAATAATTATGGAAGGTAAATCGTGTGCAGGAATTGCATCTCTTCCAGCAGTGCTTTCTAGATTCAATTACGCTTAGTAATTTTTGAGCAATCCTCTCAAAATCCGACACAGTGTCAGAGGGGACTTTCTCTTGTAAACATCAATAAATTAAACATTATGTCACGATCTGAGGCTCATGGAACGCAGAAATGTTTCCGCAATTTAAACTGAAAAATTATAGTGGGCCACATGAAATGCGGGCGCTTCAATACCATGGATAGGTATACATACTTGCAGTTATATTCTGCATCGGCTGTGTGACCCTAATTTATTTTCATGATCCGTTCCAGATGAGGGAGTAAGGTTTGAGCTGGCTCTCAGATATAAGTAAGACAACATGAAATGAGTTCAACTGTAAGAACAAAAAATGTTTACGTTTCTCAGTAATGCCATCAATCTTTTTATTATTCATAAAGATAGAGAAAATTGATTCAAATTTGTGTCAAATAGAAACGCATGTTAAACTATATGGTGTGCGGATGTAATTATTGTCTTATCCGTTAACATTGCATGTTCCAAGACAAAAGGCTTTATACATCTTAGGACTAATTTTTCAGGCGAACATTTTTTTTGTATGGAAGCACGTGATGTATTTGTGTATATTTTTTTTACAGTTTATAGTTTGTTTCATTGTACTTTTTTAATTATTTTTTTTGGCCAGCCAATGAACTATGCATACATAAGGACAGAGTATGGTTTGGGCAACTGAACAACTATGCGGGGCAAGTTCAATGATTTGCTTGTGCAATGGCTTGTATACGTACAATTCAATTAATTTTAAACGATATTTTAACAGGATAATAATTTTAGTCAGTGTCGACAGTCGTCTTAATAGACCGTTTTGAAATACGTAGGGACTTTGATGCTCCCACATTGGAAGAGAGTGAAGATTCCAAGTCATCTAAATCCCGGAGACCTCGGCTACGGCTGGTATCACGAAGACTCAGAGATGGTAGTCCGTCCTCTAATTCCGCCAATCGAGCTTTAGCTCTTGAACGAATTTTATCCACACGGGATTCAAAAGGTGAGTCCTCGGCAGCCTCCTCATCCCGTTGACGTCTGGCCCTCATTCGTGAACGGAATCCAGCAACAATGCTCTCTGTATCCTTTTTGGCGTTACTCATAAAATCTTCATCATCGTCGAAATTGAGAGCTTCGAAGCGTTTCTTGAAGGGATCCTCCGAACCGAAGGCTGCATCAGCCGAGCGTGGGGGAAGAAGCTTCTTCCGTTGGAAAAATGGTTCCTCAAAAGGATCATCTAAATCAGGTGTGAAGGCCCGGCCGAAGTTGGTATCATCTCCGAATCTTACTTCTGGTCGACGACCAGCTGCTTCCAAGAGCCGTTCCCCAAAGTTCAAGCGAGGTCGGGAAGGACGGAAGTCATCCAAGTCTGGGGTCAATCCCCGTGATTCAAACAATGGTCGTCGGGGTGCTCCCAGTCCAGTACCCAAATCATCCAAAGAGGTACGTCTAGGAGGGAGTGCACTATCAAAAGGCTTTTCAGCAGTACTACGGTAATCGAATGGGGAGTTATTTCCGTAAACTGGATCCTCAGCAAATCTCTCAGCAAACGTTTTTGCTTTAGGAGGTGTTGCAGCCCGATTGTTGAATCTAGTGTCCGCATGTCGGAGCTGAGGTTTGTAGTAATGCTCTCCTAAGTTGTAGTTGTAGTCGTAAACTCGAGTCTTTGGCCTCTTCCATGCTGGGGGCTTGAGGGACATTTTTCCTATTTGATTCCTTTACCTGAAATCAAAACAGTTAACCAAGTGATTGATGAAAAAAATTTAAATCACAATCTAAAATTATTCGAATTCGAAAACGGATTAATTAAAACCAATTGTATTTAATTAAAACCAATTTTATTGAAGGGTATGAGTAGATCCTACACTTCGAAATGTAAAGTTCTTGTTTGTTTCTATATAACTATAAATATATATATATATAACAAATCAATTCCATGAAAGTAAACCTCTCAAACAGAATTAGCGAGCTGGGTGTTCTCAATAATTGTGTCTTTGGGTCAAAGTCAGACAACTTATCAACTCAAGTGGTAAAGTTCCTCTTCAAAATAATTTCACTGTAATGGTTGTTGTGATAAACTCTGCTACTAAAGAACTGAAGTAGTAAAACTGATAACTTCACACTTTCAAGCACACTGTGCTTTGACTGAACTTGACTAAAGTTTTTATGAGGTTTATGTTTGTTTACAAAATATTTATTTCTGCATGCTTTTCTTCCTACTTAAAATATCAGAGAATATTTACGTATCTTTCCCGAGTCAGAATTGGGGAAAGGACAAGAAAACCCAAAATGACGAATGTATATGTTTAGTTTCACTGAAGGTTAAACATAATAGATTGTGAGAGTAGTACGAGTAGGCAGGGAGTGAAACATAGTAAGCCCGAGGCCTATATATGGAGACGCTATTATTGGACGCAGGCAACCAGGCATGAGGCGGAACTCCGGAAAAAGTGATAGGGAGAAAATACTTTCTTGCGAATCAAACACTCAAAAAAATCTTATACTGAAAATGACTTTGACAATTTTTTTACTCCAAAAAATTTATACCTTGTGCTGAAGGAAGTCACAGCCACAGAAATTATTGGGGATGAGAATGTGCGAAGGTGAGTTCCGCTGATGAAGGACCACTATGTGGGGACAGGTAAAAATCCGGGAAAGGAGGTCTCCTGGGACTGAGTAATTCCTTAGAGATAAAAAAAAATAACGCACAGATCTAAAAAAGATGAGGGTGGTCGTGTAATGAAGAGAAGATTATGAACAAATGAGGAGAATTAAACTACGAAGGTAATAGTGGACCCAGAAGAGTTTTTCGAGTGACGATGATGAACCGTATAGCTTCGTGTCGCTGGTTTTGGCTCCTACTTACTTCATGTACTGACGACGAGTGAGTAATCGCAGTAAATGTATCGGGTATATCCCGGTAAAAAATTCTCACAACATTTCCCGACCATGGAGCTAACTATGTATTTCCAGTACATGGGAGAGAGTCCCTGATGGCTCTATATACATATGTTTTTGCTATTCACGGAAATTCGGTGCAGGCAGAGAGTAGATACCGAATGGTATTGCATCCGTATGACTTTCAAAATCTCCTCAGCTTGCATAGGAGGGAATAGGCAAGAGGTTGTGTGTTCTTCAAAACTGAAAATGCGGGGTGGTTGTAATAAACGCTAGAACCTAATGTTGACCTGATCCTGCAGAGCTTGACGAAGTCCTGTGTGAGAAACAAACGGGATTTTCAACATATGTATATAATTACTTACCGGGGTATAGAGTCAGCTATAGAGTTAGTGTGTGAGTGATTCGGGAAACATGCATGGGTTGTTGGGAAACATAGGTTTTATTTTGTTTCATGTATTGTATGAAGAGCATCGTTTGAGAAGATGTTTACTGAAGCAGCCGTTCTATTTCAAGACAGAGTTTTGTGTATCCCTTGAAAATTTTAGCTCTCACAATTGTAATCTCTATCGTGACAATGCAATGGTTTCCTATGGAAAAAACTCACATTATGCCGAACGTACATAATTTATTCTGAATTCTAATGTTTATTCTAAATGTCGGCATTCCCCGGATATCGCCTCAATAAGTTGATTCTAACTTTTTATTACTGAATTTCACTTGCTCTCAAATGAGTTGCTTACATATGTTCAGGGAACGCGGAGTCATGGAAATGTGTAAAAGCAAAGTCATTGGGGCAGCTGATAAGGATTTAGTGTATAGTTGGAAAACCTTCATAAAATACAAAGATTGAACTTGTAGGAACTATTTTTTGAGATGCATAGTACACAATCAAAGGAATCAACTTTTTTCTGCTTTATAAACATGACGGTTCCTGGGTGGACGGACAAATGAATTTCTTACCGTGAAATATGTATTTAAGAAAGCGCAGCCCGCTTGATCTTGAAGCCTATTTTTACAATCGCCCACATCCTAGTGATCCTAGAAGTAGGCGAATATTTCCGCCTTCCTACCTCCATCCCTACTTGGCATAATCACTCCTGTTTTTTTAAGCTACTCATCTAATCCTACTACCATAGGCCGCAATGTGAAAGCAGACGAGAAATTATTATTGAACAATGCATTTATTTGTTTGTATTCTAACCTGATTTTTACAGGTTTCGTTGATTTATTTTCCTCAATTTAATATTTAATTGCAGATACAAAATCAGGCATAAAGGGTATTGTCAGGAAGTAAAACAGCAGTAGGACTGCCGCACTCTCACTGGCCAAACATACTCAAATTTACCTATAGCTTTGTTAAATCCAATTTCAACATATACTAGTATTGTTTTATACCGAGTTAGTGAATCTAATAATTATTGTAAGCCTGCCTGCAATAGCACGTTTACAAATAACTTATGTGAGTGTAAACTGTAAAAACGCGAAGTTTCATTGCCACAGCTAAATCTGCAGTCTTTTCGTAAAATTTTCCAATGCTATGTGTGTCTTTCTGTCAACAATATAATATGCGGTTTACTATGTACATGCATATATTTATAGAATTTCCTACTTCGCAAAAAATATATTTCAAAAATAACTTTGCTTTCCTTCGGAGCATTTTTATCCTGTATATTTTTTACTTACACATACAGGGTTTGCCAATACCTTTGTCTCCCCCAGCCCGTAAAAGGGTCATGGTAAAGAAATTCCCTTTCAGATTTTTTACAATTTGTTTCTAAGCAGCTAATCCGAAGACTCGATATAGTAATCAAGTAGAACAAAGTCAAAAGCGTTTAGGTAAATGTAAAATTTTGAAATTCCCTAATGTTTTAAAATTTTGAAAACATGACACTTGCTTGTAACATATTTAAAGGGCTTTCAACAAGCTTTCTCGTGAGAAAGTAATGTAACATTACCTTTAGAGGGAAGATATTCAAAAATCTCTGCCCCACCATGAACCACACTCTTATAACGAGGTGGTTTATCCCGAATGTGCTCTGATGAGATTGTGTTTAAGATGAAGACTAAAATTGGTTTAAAAAACAGGAGAAGGACGATTGGATCTATGCCTTAATTAAATTACTTAAAAGTCACAAACCAGCCCTGCACTCTGACTTGTGTTAATGTACATACTGAACATTAATTTTAATAAATTAATTTTACAGGAAGCATTTTGCCGTCCGACCTCATGTGATCATTTGTGACCACACAGTCCACATTCTCATAATAATAATCTATGCTTATGAATACCGCACTGTCTATTATTAAGGGCACTGTGTGCCGTGTGCTCAGTCTATAAGAGCAAGCCTAAAGCTTCAAAACTTGGCACCCATCATGAAATTCCCTTATAATGAGGAAAATAAAAATGGTTAGATATTTACATATGGTCTTAGAATTGTTATATAAATAGCAATCCTCCCAAAATCTTTTTTCTACAAAAAAAAAAACTAATGATGGGATCTCGGAAGGGGAGCATCCACAATACGTTGTTACTCAGGTGTCTACCCTACACCAAACTAAATACTCAAAACACTGGAAATTAGAATTATTATTGAAGCCAATGCCAGTACATATTAATCATCATGAATGAAACATTTGTAATATAGAGATAAAAACGACCTTAAAGCCGAACCTGGAGTGACTACACACTCAATACATACTTAATTTTTTAAATCAACCCCCCAAATCCTGTATTCCCAGAGAAAGTAAATCCTCTTCTGATACAAATCAAGGTAAATTATTATGAATCATACATTTGTAACATTAAAAACCGACATTTAACCAAAACGCTTGAGTTACTAAGCGAGTACTGCATAAATACAATTTTGAGCTCAAAACAATTCCACCCAAATTTTTTACAATAATTTTTCTTCCCAATACCAAAATCCCACAAAATCTCCCGTTGCTGCTACTGTAATCCCATGCATGCCCAAAATCCAAATAAATCCATAACGAAATAAACATTTCGCCAAAATTCATGATTATGTTATGACATAGAGTGAGATCTCGTTATAGAAGGGATTCTCATGAAGCCGAAGATTTTTAAAAACTTTTATTTCCCTTCAGTTCCCAAACAAGTTTCTTAACCATTGTGTAAATGGCTGGCGGGAGCGGCTCAACTAACTCGCAATAAATTTTAAGCTTAAATTATTTTTTTCCTAAATGCATCCCTTCTACCAGAAATTCCTCTATAATTTTATTATATGTACATAATAATTAACTGCTCTGCATTCCAAGTCCGACGGTTCCAATCCAATGAACGTTTCAGAGGACGCTTGAGGGAGCGTGGGAAAGTGGAAACAGATCCCTGCTTTGTCTACATTTAATGCTTCATCTAAACCATGCGTGCACGCAACTGCTCCTTTCCTTGAGAGGACTGTGCCGCGGAAATCAAAGTCTCTCAACAAAATTTATGCACACTTTAAAATGAAAGAGACAGACGCAGGCTATAAGCCCAAGCTCCTATACACAAGCAATGGGACGAAGGAAGAGAGACACACGGCAGGGCACACAGGCTGAGAGGAGGCATGCAGCATGCTTCCACACTGTCTCCTTCAGGAATCAATGGGCATGTGAATCGGCCTTTATTGTCGAAGCTCTCGTGCCGCGCGAACGTGCGTGTGAATGTGGAGAAGAATTTTGTTGTATTTTTAGGAAAAGCAAAAAATTTACTCATCATTTGATTAACTTGGCAGTTTGTGTAGAGTCTTGTTGTGAGTCCGGAGATTTTAGAAAGTGACAATGGTCAAGAAGCTGGCGGTGGGAGTTTTTTTGGACAGGGTGGATGATATGGCTGAGGCTTTAAGCTTTTCCCGCACAACAGGGTCAGTTTTATTATTTTATTTTCATTTGTAAATTCTTTGGAATGATTTGTTTGGCTTTAAAATGATACATGCGGCTCTCTCGGATTCAAATTAATTTTTGATTTAAATTTATTATTGGCAGGTATGACTACGTGTGTCATAAAGTGGTGGAGCCGGAGGCCACGGAACTTCTATTGAAGTCGGATGGAGACTCTGTGTCGGCACCTTTTTCATTCTCGGATTTGTCTTTAATGTCCGCAGGTTTGTAGAGGAGGGGCTTGATTGTTATCTTTTATGGGTTGACTATGGTCGGGATTCGAATGTGAACTTGACTATTGGGGAGATTGAAGTATGAGAGGGCACAGGGAGAGTTGACGTAGAGTTTGTTGGAGCATGGTTGTCAATGAAGATGTGGGTATTGTCGGTGTTGTGAAGCATGGTTATAGTATCTGGGGACGAAGAATCCTGATTGTTTATTTTGTGTAATTTCAGACTGGTCACACTCATTTGTGGGACATATCTCAGACCTCAATTCTCATTTAGCATCTGATGATCGAATCTTACGGAGGAAAGCGGCGAGCTTGGTCAAGTATGAAATAGATTATTGTATGCATTTAAATGCTCCGGCGGTGATGGTAGAACCGGATTCTAAGTACACGGCTAATATGGCAGAGATTATTCATGGGAAGCTCAATGACTACTTGAACAGTGTAAGAATACATGTTGTAATGTGTTTATTTGAAGCTATGCGAGTGGTTCTTACAATTATGATGCAATTTAAACTGGATTTGTTGTCTTGCTAAAGCAGATATGGATCCGCATCCCAATGATCTTGGAAGACGAACTTTCCGCTTGGGATGCCAGTGATAATTCATATAACGTTTCGCGAAGTGGCTGGTACACGTAAGTAAAGTTTTTCATTTTCATAATGTACCTTTTCTACTGTATTTATTCATTCATTCGTGTGATAATGATAATGTTGGTGATACTTTGGCGTAGGTGGACGGCCTTTCATGCGGAGTGCAACTATGAAAAGCGTGTTGGTGTTTCCTTGCAGATGTCAGTTGACATACCTCCTGAGGAGGAAATTATGAGGTGGCTTGGAGAACCTATAAAATCCGTCATCATTCCTACAGGTTATTGGTCTTATTTTTTCGTTTATTCGTGGGAGGACTTTAATCTAATGATTGTAATCGTTATTATGTTTAGATGTGTTCGTTCAAAATCCTAAAGGATATCCAGTCCTTACTAAGCTACACCAGCAGTTACTTCTTAGACTTTTCACTGTGACTTCCCAAGTTCTGATTAAGCCAAACGGACCGTTGAAGGAGGAGCACAAATTTTATCGGCAGTATATTGATTTTCTTCATAAAAAATTTGTAAGTTATGTTAACTTTTGTGATTGAACGTGCGTACATTGCGTTCTTGTGTAAAATATTAACATATGTATGTATGTATTGTGGATTAGTGAGCTTTCGATAGTCAAGGTACTATTCTGTCACATTTTTGTATACTATTATTCGAAATCTGCATGTGATTGGTTTGTAGGAAGAAGCCAATGTGGAAGACTCCTGGGTTGCTGGTTATGATGATTATTTGCAATCACCACTTCAACCACTCATGAACAATCTTGAATCTCAAATTTATGAAGTGTTTGAGAAAGATCCCATTAAGTATGTATTGTATGAAAACGCGATTGCAGCTGCAATTATGAGCAAGCAACCTGAAGAAACCTCCGAGAAATTGTATGTTACTTTTAATTTTTTTATCTAACCGGACTGCAGGACTGCATTCGTAACCCAATAAAATTTCATTTAGAATCGTAATGGTGCTGGGTGCTGGTCGCGGACCAATTGTGAAAGCAGCTATACAGGCATCAAAGAAAACCAGCCGACCAATAACGTTGTATGCTGTGGAAAAGAATCGTAACGCAGTGAATACCTTGTTGCACTTGCAAAGGTCTTTGTGGAAAGAATTGGGATTCGATGTGACTGTTGTTCATTCTGACATGAGAAAATTTAATCCCCCAGTTAAGGGTGACATAATTGTTTCCGAATTGCTAGGATCCTTTGGAGACAATGAACTGTCTCCAGAATGCCTCGATGGAGCTCAACGTTATCTGCAAAGTGAGGAACAGGAAAATTCTTGTCATTAACTCTGATTTGTACTTTGCTTTATTTTATTTTGCATTTCTGCGCAGGTGACGGAATTATGATTCCCCAGAATTATACTTCTTTTGTACATCCCATTATGTCTGCTAAACTTCATACTGAAGTACGAACTCTCCCTGAAAAAAATGCTAAGACTGATGCTGCTCACTATCAGACTCCATATGTTGTTCACATGAAAAACAAGTATGATATTTCACCACCCCAGAAGCTGTTTCAATATCATCATCCTAATCGAAGTAAGGCTGCTTCGATTTTATTTGGCTAGTAAATGACTCCTGTAAAATAGCCCAGTATTCAAATTATGTTTTAATAATAATGAAACAATTGTTATGCATTATCCACGAATATTTAAATTATATGCACATGAGTACAACTTCTGTAAACATGCACAGGTGTTAGCTGAGAAAACATTATTTCAAATTCATATGTTCAGTAAGCAAAAAGTCACCAAAAATGTGTAGCTAAAGAAAACAGTAGATAAAATTGAATTGACCATGTTGTTTTATCCGGTTTATGCAGTTCCGAACGATACCAATGACAGGTGCCAGCAACTTGACTTCGAAGCTAAAGCTGATTGTGTTTTGAGTGGGTTCGCTGGATATTTTGAATCGGAGCTGTATGGTGGAATTATGATGAGTATTCTACCGTCTACTTATACTGAGGGAATGCTTAGTTGGTTTCCAATATATTTTCCAATCAAGGTAAAAAAAAGTGCAATTATTATAATTTAAACTTGAAATTATTAACTTTAAACGGCATGCCATGGCGAATAAAATATATCTATATCATCTGTGTTTCAGAATCCACTCCAAATTAAGAAGGGTGATAAAATTTCGGTAAGATTCCGACGCTGTAGCACTGAAAGGTCAGTTTGGTACGAGTGGAGCGTCTCAAGTCCAGCAATTGTATCCACTCATAATCTAAATGGTTGTGCCTACGAAATCGGTCTGTAGACTTCGCAAATTAAGTTGTTTTTCACTCCATGAAAAATTGCAGGGCGGAACGAGTGTGAAGGTCCATTTATTTTTCTTTAACGTAACTATTTCAGGTATTCCCTTCATTTCTCACAAGTTCAATTAGAATTAGCATTCGGTTGTGTAATTCTGTGTTTGTTTGTAATGTCACCTGTCTATTCACTTTTCCAACTTAGTTTCTGTGTGTATGATTACTTTATAAAGGAATCATTTTTCTGTTAACATGGATATTGTAAAGCAATTTTTATTTCTCGCAAGCTTTTAAGTACAATCAGTACCCTTCATCAGGCGATTTACAATGATGAATGTTTACTTTATATTTGTTGCGAATATGAGCTACAATAGTTAATTATTATTTTAGGTTAGCAAAATATTATCTTTCGCGGGTGAGCTTGCGCAACTTGATTTACTACGCTATTCCAAGATCATTCTGAAATTATTAAGATAGCAGGTTCATTGATCATAGCCACTCATGAATTCAAATGGTTGAAGCTGTTATTTCTAGATGATATTTCTATTGTTTGTATGACTTCATTATATGCCTCATTGCACTCGAGCGGATTATTATATTATTTGTGTATTAGCAGTTAAACTAATTGTAAGTTATGTATGGAAAGTAATCCTATGAGTGGCTTGTGATTTTCAGCTATAATAAATTCAATGAAACCAACTATGACTGATGTAATGAAAATTTTCCTTAAGTATGAATGCCGTAAAAGAATTTTCAGAATTGGCTTTTGTATCATTATTTTATTATGCTGGCTATATAGTACACTTAATTTTATCGTGTATCACATGGCTAATTTTGCGTAGCCTACAGATAGTTATGCACAAATAATATTTCCAGTCGAGCAAACTTAAAATGTAGTAAGTACATACATACAACGTTTCGTTTACGCAGTATACAAGTTAAATAAAAATTTTGTGATATGTTCTGTCAAGGCCAGTCGGCTGAATACTAAACGAAATGTTCTCCATGTTTCAAGTGGCTTTTAATGAGACCTCACTGTTATGTATTCAGGTACATCGTCGACTTGTACGGTGCGCGTCTTCGTTAATGACGTCAATTTGTTTTTATCCACTTCAGAAATGAACTAAATCCCATCAATATTGGCCAATGCATTAAACTTCCACAAAGCTCCGCCACACTAGTTGAAGTCACAATTCTTAAACTTACAATAGTCATTAAAATGAAGAACCAGTGTACACGGGCTGCACAACCAACGTTCGATTTTCGCACATAACTTTGCCGGAAGTTATAGTTTTACCGCTTAGGGGGTCACCGTATTTACAGCAACTTGTGCTAAAATGGCAAGCTTTTTTCCTATTTATCTAGATACAGTAAACACCTTACTAGTTAACTAAATCAAAGATTCAATTTTTTCCAACGCTACCAGCAATATCATTCTATCTACACCAGGACCAGTCCTAGAAAAAGGCATACGACTAGTAAAATTATTCCGACAATGGTCATCACTAGTTAGACATCTGCAGACTGAAGTTACTAGCAAAAAAATAAGCTAGAAAGTAGACAATTAAAATGTACTGATCAAAAATAAATACATAAAATAAACTAAACTACTCCAGGCACCAATGCAAGACAACGGAACTTGGAGTTTATAATTTTCATTTTTGGCTGTAACAACTTATTTAATAATACGATGAGTTACAATTAAGCAAATCTAGTATTAAAGAACTCACGTAAACGTGAATATGTATTATGTATGAAGACCATTGTTCATTGTTAAAGTAGTCATATTTAAGGACTAAAACTAAGGATTGTTAGTATTACAAATACATAATGGAATAATAATTCGTATGACCAGTTATACTTGTGCAACTTAAACTATTATTGGACCGTGGACCTGGTGATGTAATGTTTAGAAGTCATAACCATAAAAATGAGTTCCTTCGGGAGTAATCATACATGATAAACAGAAAAACATATTTCCTTCCTGGGTCTCTGATCGTCACTACAACTAAACAGCTTCTAAAGGTTCTCCCAAACCATATACACGTTAGATATTCTTCGTGCTCCCCCAGTAAAATCGATCCACTGCAAAATGCAAACGCCGTGTAAATTCAGCAATGGTATGACTTTGTAACCAATACTCCACATTTTCTAAGTGTCACCAAATGTACTATCTGCAACAGATGAATTTAACTCTATATATACCTATATCTTTATCATTGACAGCCTATGAGTCAAGATATTTAACTGCACAATTTGACTAAATTTGTCCGCTTCCGTCACAATGTCTTGTTGCCCAAGCGCGAAATTTACCGGTACTCTAACAATAAGCACAATGGTTATCTTTGCACACCATTACTACGTCACAATTAGGTCTTTCTTAAATTGCTGGCATGTTTTAATAGAATTCCAATAACTGATTCATCTGCCAATGTTGACGTGTCGCCAAAATCTGATTCGCCAGCTGCTATTTTCCTTAAAACTCGACGCATAATTTTTCCTGAACGAGTTTTTGGCAGAGCTGGTGCAAGTTGAATGACTTCGGGAGTAGCAAATGCTCCAATTTTCTCCCTCACTGAAAGTTAAAAACACAATTTGAAATTTCTACAATATGTGGAATAATTCATCATATCAAATTGAACATTGGATAGATACTACCACAATACCTTTAATTTTTAGCTCGGAGACCAGCGAGCTATTGAAATCGGCACCCTCATTTAGAGTCACAAAACAATACAGAGCCTCTCCCTTGACTTCATGGTTTACTGCTACTGCAGCTGATTCGGAAACACCTAAACCGTAGTATTTGCATTATTACATATTCTGATTCTAACTTATTGTCACAATAATGCCCAGGACCAATTATTTCTTTCAATTGGCGAAGGCTGGACTTACTTGTGTGCTCATTTAGTGCAGATTCAACTTGAGCTGTGCTTAGCAAGTGTCCAGAAACATTGAGTAAATCATCAACCCGACCAGTAATAAATATATATCCATCTTCATCTCTTCTAGCTCCTGCAAGATAAAGTAAATTGTCAGAAAGAAGAGTTATAATTAATTCTATAGGTAGACTTAACAGTGCATTTACCGTCTCCGGTGCAGTAATATCCCGGAAACTTCTTAAAGTAAGTAGTCTCAAAACGCTCGTGGTTGCCATACACAGTTCTCATGATTCCAGGCCATGGCTGTTTAAACACTAAATAACCTTCCCCAGGACCTTCTATTAGTTTCCCTTCCTCAGTAAGCACTTCAGGTACAACCCCGAAGAATGGGAAAGTCTGTAAACAGTCGAATTAAGTTACCACACAACTATTAGTCCGACTTGCACTAACAAACGTCCTGAAATCTATATTCAAAAGAGACAATGCAAGCGCACCGCTGAACCAGGCTTCGTGGGTGTAGCTCCAGGTAACGGAGTAATGACGTGACCACCAGTTTCCGTTTGCCAAAATGTATCGACAATGGGACACTTCGAATTGCCAACAACACGATGATACCACAACCAAGCTTCTGGATTAATTGGCTCACCTACAAAAAATTTATCAACAATGAAATTCGTTATAAAGTTATAAAGGTTGACCATTACCCTAGTAGGCAATTCCAGTCATTTTTTGGGACAAAGAATGTAATGCAAACTAACCCACTGATCCAAGAATCTCCAGGGAATTGATGTTGTGCCTGTTAAACCACAAAGGTTTTGTTAAAAACAATCTTTCGAGTCACAATGTGTTATTACGGCGAATGAAGTATAATGAGTAACGTTAATCATTACATACTTCTGAACGGGAGCATCTCCAAATTTCATCAACGACCTGATCGCCGTGGGAGCTGTGTAGAATTTGCTAACTTTGTACTTTTCAATAACTGCCCAGAGTCTGGAATTATCAGGGTAGAAGGGAGTACCCTCAAACTATAGCCAAATAACAGACAATAAATTATTGATATATTGTAACTTAGGAGATAATTTTTATTATCTATCTACATTTAGTATGGGTCTTACAATTACAGATGTAGCCCCGGTTGTCAGAGGACCGTAGACCACGTAAGAATGTCCAGTAATCCAACCAACATCAGCAGTACACCAATAAATATCCCCAGGTTTGTAGTCAAACACATACTTGAATGTAGTAGCTGCATAGATCATGTAGCCAGCAGTTGAATGCTGCACACCTTTGGGCTTTCCAGTTGAACCACTATTCAAAAGTTTGAAAGCCAGTTGAAATTAAAGGTCATGAATGCTGGTATTAATGAATATAATATAACCGGCTTTACCTTGTGTATAACATAAAAAGTGGATCTTCGGCGTCCACCCATTCAGGAGTACACGTTTCTGGTTCATTTTCAATTAACTGTTGATAATATTTATCTCTTGGGCCTTGAAACGGAGCCTACAAGGAAAGCATCACAATATGAAAAATATAAGGAATGGTTTAAGGAATATTCACATAAGGAAGCAATATATTTGAATATTCGCTAAACTGCGTTTGATATTTCCCTACATTTATGACATTACATGCCGCTTGAATTGTGTACCTTGTAATCGTAGTTCTTTCGCTTGTTAGGTGATCCAACTGAATCTTTTTTAGCTTGAGACAGACGAGACAGATGTTGAACAACAATGCAATGCTGAACTTCGTGCTTTTCCGCCTTACAACGTTCCAAAGCCTGACAAGAAGTAGCAGAAATATGTTAACATTAACTTTTTGTTGCATAGTATCAGTATTAATAAGTAAATGTATTATTTATTAGGCAATTTATTTACTTTATCACTGATTTCCTTTAGATGAATGATTTTGTCTCCTCTCCAAGCGCCATCGGCTGTAACAAGGACAGAAGCCTGGGCGTCTAAAATTCTATCCGCAAGAGAATCGGCTGAGTAACCTCCGAACTACGTAAGAAACGAATATTAGTTAGGGACATAACCTCACTCACATCGCGTTTTGTTCAGATTCATTATGTTATTTGTATGAGACGCAACATTACAAGTAAAGATGTATTTTCCCAAGAACTTATAATATAAATGACACTCACTACAACGGAATGTATTGCGCCTAAACGGGCACATGCCAGCAATGAAACCGCCAACTCCACTACCATGGGCATATAAATGGCAACACGATCACCTTTCTTCACTCCAAGAGATTTCAGAGCATTTGCAAATTTGCAAACCTGCTTGCGCAAGTCTTCGTAAGTGATTTCAGAACTATCATCTGGATCGTTTCCTTCCCTTCAGAAAGTGAAAAGACAAATGTTTGACAATGTCATTAATACTTAGTAGTCTTAAACCGCAGTGAGAATTTGAGAACTCTGTTTAGTTACCAGTAAAACGCTACATTCTTTCCCAATCCTTTGGTATCAATGATTCTGTCGAGAGCGTTGTAGCAAATGTTGGTTTTAGCTCCTTTCAACCAGGAAATATTAATAGGACCTTTAGTTACATCAAAATTGTACTCGAAATATGGCGTTCCCTCGGGTTGAGGCTTTTCGAAGTAAAACTCATCTACAATAGGTTTCCAAAATTTCTCCGGGTCATCCACTGAGACCTTATACCTAGATCGATATTCATCCATAGATTTTACGTGCGCGTTTTCGGCCACAGATTTTGGAGGATTGAAAACCTAAATTAGACATTTAAGAAGAAACCGATATTTTTAAGTCCTGTATTCATCCCATCAATATTGTACATACATAGAATGTTTATAACACGTACAATAATTATTCAAAAGCATAAACAAAACAAGTGTATCTTTTTTATCTCACTCCGAGAACGCTTTATTACCTGCTCCTGCGACTCCTTCCCTGAGGAATCCGCATGGCCATTGGAGACACCGCTGGAGGAATCGTTTTGATTTTTATCTTGAGCCATTCTTAATGTTAAATCGTTAAGGCTGTCCTTTCAGCAATGAGAGTCCACTCCAGCAGAAATTTTACCGAGCTGCCCGCAGCAATCAGCAGATATCAGTTTAATGTTTGTTGCACAAACAGACACTCTGAAAATACAAATGAAACATATCACCTTCAATGTCTACTAAAACGCATCTTTGAAACTTCTGTGATATCCCAAAAGGACTTATCACAAAGACAAAATAATATATCAGTCGCCGATATCAGTAGATACTTAAATATCAGTTCGGAAAAACATAAAGACAATATATTTTAAATATTTAATAACATATCAATATAGAATCACACGCCATTTACACAAGTAAGCGTCAAATACTCCAAACGATATTATTGTGGAGGAACTGAATGTAAACGACAGATAAGGGTGAATCATAAACCTTGTTTATTCATGCGCTATAATAATCGGCTTCCTGAATTCAAATCAACTGTGTAACGTTATGGACTGACACAATCAAACTAGGTAAATGCCTATACATAAACCCATCAAAATAAAATTTTGCTAGTTCAACATTTATACGTAAATCTAACTCGACAGTTCCTGCCGCTAACTGACAAGCTAATGAATGGACTATATTATAATCTCCTGATAAAATGAGGGGATACAGTTGGAAGAAATTTAATAAAGACTAGCCAAAATAACTTCACCGTGACCTTCGCCGACTATCAGGTTTTAAGCCCTTGCTATTTCGCCACCGTCAAGTTTTTCGACAACTTCATCATAATCCAGTTGCATAAACCGATTACACAAAAAAAATCAATCTTCAATCAAGGGCTACAAGTTATATGTATATCCAACAGGTTTGACAAGTTCCCCCCGATAAAAGTGAAACAATAATCAGCAAACTAGGCAAAAACAAGACCAATCAAAGTTCCATCAAATTTAGCCAATCATGCTGACGTTACTCCAGTCATACTATATACAAACATACGAAATGCTCCATAAATGTCTTTTAACAGGATAATCCAATATTTCAACATTAATTATCAGGCTGGATATAATTACAAGCTTGTCCAGAGAGTCCTATTAAATGCAAAACTATGTATAATAATTATGTCACTAAATTATCCTTAAGACACAACATCCTTAATAACAAACATTCCCACAAGTCATGAAATCCACGATTTCCCCTTAATCAACAAATAAATAAAGTCCCAAGTTTAATATCTTTACGAAATAACTTCCAGGTCTCATATCATTACACGCTTCAAAGCCCCCATTTCCACCCATTATAAATTAACTAGATTTGGAACATCTCAAAAACTAAGTCCTGAAAAGCCTTTCCAGTGATAAATCCCAATAATCCAATCTATGTCCGTAGTCCTGAATCATGATTTATTTTGAGTATTAAAGGGAAATAAACAAGACAAAACTCATCCTAATCCTTTCATCACACAACTGTTAAACATTAGTCGCACGTGTGAACATCTTCACTTCACACATAAGTACCGACATTTCCCCACAATCACTCCTTACATATACACCCATCCAACCAATTACAATGTAATCCACTAAATACACAGATATCTCCCAGAAGTTAATCTCCGTATACACTATCCGCATCCTCTTAATCTCAATCAACACAATTTTTAATGCCTCCCATTGTAAGTACTTAATTACATATCCCCTCGTCCAATCTTCACTTAAAACTCCATTCCCTATATGCTCGTAAATGCACACTGAAAAACTTACACAACACGTTCAAAATCAATAAACACATGTAATTAATAATGCACTCCTATTTATGGCCGTAAAAATATGTATCCGCAATAAAAACTCCTTTTTTTTCTATTTCAGAACTGTCTTTTACAGATACCACACAGTCAAGGACTTTTGGGGGCAAAAGCAGTCAACGATTACTAAAGACTTTTAAAAAGTACACAATTAAATGAAAGCTCAGAGTAACCCATATTTTTTTTTTACGGAAAGGAATCTTGAACTGCAAAATTACCTATAAGGTTATAACAGTTGCCAGTTGCTTTTTGAAGGTCAATTCCTTTCACTACAGAGTCAGTGTGTTAATATTTGATGAAATCACGGGTTTATTATCGGGTTGTTCTCCTGGTTTAAATGATTTGGGGCTTAAACTCTGAAGGTACTATAAAGTCTTGGGCTGGATGAGGAAGGTTATAAGGGAGAGAAAAATATCCCCGTGTGACCCAACGACAGTACTTGAGAATTCCTATTTGTAAATCAATAACATTTAAAATTTGATATTGAGGAGGACTCAAACCCACTACTAGATATTTCAACTAGGATGGGACGAAAGGAAGCGACTGAAATTGAGGGGGACTGGCGTTACCCAGCTGATGATAAAAACGCTCACCCTCACCTCCGCGTACTCCTCAGATTGAGCTATGAACAGTGACCCGTGGTGTCCCATGAAATGAAACTGGGAGTATAAAGAATACTTGGAGCCGTTTAGTGTTAAACCAGAACTCTTTAAGAGGGGATATGCAGGTATACTTTTTTTTCTCCTCTCAATCCTCTCTCTCTCTCTCAACAACACCAAACACACAGGGAGAGATGGAAAGGACTTTCCCTGTGCACATACAAAATCTTATAACTATGAGACAGGAGTAGTGTGTGTGTACACCTCCGAGCGAAAAGTTTCAATGCCAACTGCTGTGTACAAGGATATTAGAACTATATTCCAGCCTCCATCAAAGCAAACCTTTTTTTTTGTACATTGGGTTGGATATAGGAGTGTGTTGGACTTGATCGAGTCTGCTTCATATTATGTTCTGTGTGTATATCTATGTTGAAAGTAAATGCGTGTGTGTGTGCTCTTCTTGATGCTCTTGTTAAAAAAAGAGGGTAATAATATGTTGTGTGGAATATCCTATGTGTATACCCCCTTTTACTTTATACTGCTAAAATGTGTCCAATGGCATTGTATTGGAATAGTATTGGTGATTGGCACCACTCCAGGAATTCTTCTAACGTCATTATAGCCAAAGTATAAATGGGACTTGATTTGTACAAGTACTTGAGGCCTCCTTCCATTATATTACCCAGAACGTGGTACAGTTATGGGCCACATTTACGTCAGCTTTATTCATATATGGGACTGTGACAGTCACATATGTAATTTTATTATTACAGGCGTGCTGAATATTTTAGAGTTTTGTCACAGCCTGTCACAGGGGCTGGAGGAATTTTTATAGACTTGTTCATATCGACCCGTGTACATTTACTATGTAAAGTCCATAATTTAAGGAGGTAGTTCATGAATAAGGGAAAGTCTATCTCTAATCGTATTGATTTTAATGGTCAATGCGTACTCACATATAGCTTTAATTTCCTGGGACATAGTCAGTCAGTATGGGTCCTCTGTGACAATATTGCGGAGTAGTAGCAATTGGCTATCAAGTAGACATCAATCATCCAAGTATGACGGAAACACTTTGTCTTACTCTGAGCTTTCTTAGTATTTTATGTAGCATCGAAGCAGTGTGGTCCGAGTCTGAACATGTATGCGCATCCAGAAATCGAATCTGCTTTCTCCGAGAATACTATAGTGAAGGATGGGAGAAACTTTTAGAATGAAAAATTATTGGGGGAAAAACTGTACCGTAAACTATGAACGACTATGGACGTACTTGAACTTAACCATGATAGGAAGAGTAATAATAAAACGAGCCGGAAATGAGCATTTCATATTGTGTGCTTTCACTCTGGAACTGGGACCATATCCTCCTCACTGTCCCAGCTGACAAGTTTAATCATTTCTAGTTATTAGTTCTAGTTAAATTATTTCGTCAAACCGGACCTGTTGAATTTGCTTTTTATGAAATGGGAATCATCATAAAATAATTAATTACATATAATTATTATAGTTTCGAAACTTCAAATTCCAGTTTGGCTGACGCTTGATAATCAAGTGTCTGCTGTCACAACAGCCCCTCTGTTTGCAGAACATTATTCTCTCCACTGGTATAAAGATAAACTACAATGTGGAATAACTGTTTCTGAATTCATTGAAATTGGAACGAAATTCATTGGGGTTTCAATTACTTACACTACGTAATCATGTTTCAAATAATATGTCCATTGTACGTATATTCTAAGAAAAAGTCTTTTAAGTTACTTTGTAACAACAAAAGCAAAATTTTTGCTAACCTGCTGCGTCGCACTTGCATACATCGTAGAAGGATACAACGGCATTGTTGAATTAATCAAGTATTTTGAAGTGTTTCAGCAAGGCACAAGGCTTATTGTTAGCATGTTATAATATTATCGGTAATAATATATAGGAACTATATAGCCCACAGCCATTTTTATGTTAAGTGGAAGTTAAAAGCACTATTACTGCAAATATTTATATTTTGTAGTTTAAAATAACAACTATTATATTATGTCTATAGGCAAATACTGCTGAGTATCACTGAAATAAAATATTTCTTTCTATATGCGTCTTTCTGTGTTTCCCGTATGCGTAAGCAGCTTTGGAACAATCGAGAATAAATCTGGGGTAAATATTGCATTGAATTCAGTAAAATTTTAAGAATAGTTTGAAACGTATCCCCAATATATGCATATTTAGTGCACCAGAAAAATGGTATTAAGGCAAAATACTTATTGATGTAAATCTTGAATGAAAAGACATCCTCAAAGAAATAACTTACGCATCTATTTTCAATACCAAAAATTAAGTAATATATTGGAATTTGTTTAGAATCTCAATTCAGAGGGCACATTGACAATGACGTTAAAAAAAATAAGGAGAATTTAATAGCTTTGTCAAAGTGGATTTATGAATTATGCATGTTCCTTGGAACATGATACACCCAGATATACTCAGGCAGACCCACCTCTCGACCTTGTCTTTTTTACTGTAAAATCTCGTTGTAAGGAATTTGCAAGGACTGGAGAATTTTGTCAATTTTAAAAGCTTTCCCTTATAAGTAGTGTCTTAAGCAATGCATATGTACATAAATTCATATTCATGGACGGCAATCACGACCGACCCAAAGTAAATGCGTTGTTCAACGAGAAATCCTTTTCAAACACAGACTTTATAACGAGAATTCGAGTGTAGAAGTTATTGAAATTTGCAGCTAAAAAATGAACAAATAACATAAACATTAAAAAGGAACAATTGTCCGTACAGAGAATTACACATTTGCAAATAAGCACGCAAAACCATTTTGTCAAATATCAAAGTAAAAACATGAGCATACTTGATTGTATGTATCTATTTTTAATACTATATGTTACTGCTATGCAGATAGTATACGATTATTGCAAAAAATTCTCGCATAGGTCAACTATTTATCTAGTTCTCAGGAGTATGCAGACCTGTAAACCTCTTGACGTAGTGAACTATAATAGCTTTCACCTTTTGTCATTCTCAACTTGGGGAAATGGTTGGTTGCTAATCAACCCCAGATACAATCGTCTTAAATCCGCTTTGTCATCAGAACATTTCAGGATTGTCATGCTGACTCTTGTGAGAAAGTATCGGCGTAAAAATAAAATAGTTCACACACCCTAACTTTTACAGGAGACGTGGAACCCTATCTGAGCTGCCATAGGACGTTACCTCCCAGCGTCACAACCTGGTCTTCTGGTGTCGTGTACAAAGTCAAACCTGTAACCGGTCAAAGTTACGGTTTTGTGACGCTTGTACATACATATGCAACAGATGAGCCACAAGTTACAACACGTGTGGGAAAATCTCGTCGAAATCCCTGTCAAGTTGTACCCATATTCGTCCAAATGAAGGGGATACCTTCTGAACATATTCAGTGTAATTCTGAGTTTCTTAGAACTGCATGTGAAAACACTCAAAACCACTTTTTTTTGCAAAACCGTACCTGTAGTAAGAATATAAGATGCATCCTTAAAAGTCAGGATGTTGCACTGTGAGCAATGCATTGCGGAATAAATATTTTTAGACACATGGGCTAATGGGGTCTCAATCACGGGTGCAGTCATTAAAATGTAAAAGTTAATAATTGATTTGATGAAACTTGCGTTACATGTAAACTGAAATGCGTTTGTATAGTCGCGTTTTGAACATGCGTTGCTGAAGACGCGTTCGAAGGCGCGTTTTCGGAGTTGAATTAATTCAACTTTTGTGCATGCGTTCATGCGTTCGGTTTCCTTTCTAATGAAATTGGAAGGTAAGAAAGTGACTAAAAATTCGAATAAAAAAGCAAAAACGCCCAGTAAAAGAGCATAAGCAACTCTCCAACATCAACAGGAAGTTAAGGAGCTTCAGAGGGAACTTCGAAATTTTAATGATAAGTTAATTACATTAGTTCAGTCCCGTAGCTTCATTTATGACTGGACCCCAATCACAATAGGAAGAAACAAATATAATATATTACTGCAAAGCAGAAATCTCATGTTTTATGAAGCTTTATAAATAATAAATAGGTCGAACCCACGCTTGGCTTTTACGAGAAGTTTCGGTAAATTTAAAATCAATCTTGCTGCGGCAAAAAATTATGATTTTCTTTAATTTTTCTATTTTCGAAATTATTATGGTCAAAGACATTTTCCTTCCTTTCTCAGTGTTCTCAAAGTAATTTTAACTGTGCAAGGTTCTTTTGTGCCTTCGTGTAAAATCGCGGGCAGCAGAATGACAGTTGTCAAAAAAAACATTACCTCGAATAGTAGTTGTTCGAAAAATAACATTGCGTTACATAGGACATTTTCCACTCTCTCACATCTAAAAATGTCTTACGCAACGCAACATATTTTCGCGCGTTTATCTAAACTGCAGCTAGTTGCGATTGGAAACAAGAATCGCGCCAATAGATCTTTGTTCGCATCGCAAGTTCTCATCGCATGGTGAATTGCATCGCAAACGCATCTCATGTAAACTAAGCTTTATGCTTATGATTGATTATGTTTTCACAAATAAAATACTAAAAATCTAAAACGAATTTACAATGTCTCACCCAAGCAGAACCATTAAGTTAGAAAATACTAAACATAGGTACTAAAAAGATTTCACTAGATGGATCGATAATTTATAAAAAGATTTCACTACAAATGGTAACAGTTTTCAAGAACTTGTAGAAGCGAAATGGGATTTAAATAATTATCTATACATCTGTATTTATGTACGTATGCGTCCATTCTTGAATAAAAACATATGTCCACTAAATACAATCTACATATATGGTAGACATAGACGTAATCGCTCTGTCATCGTTGCAACCCCAAGTAATTAAAAATCGTCTTTGATTAGCAATACTTGCGAAGTCCATAAGGGGCGAAGCACCACTATGTGATGAAACAGCATAAGCAAGTAGCGTTAAGTATCCCTATAAATACAATAAAACTCTTAGATTCATACCAGTGAGCGCTAACTATTGTTCACTAAAACGCTGATACATACAGTCATTACAACGTTTGTGGATATAAACTCTCACCCAAATGTTCCTTGAGAGAGCAAAGTAATTCTAGATAATTAAATTATTTCCAGGCCTCAAAATTCTTTGGAGGAATTTTGATTCCCAGTCAACATAAATTAAGTTTTTTAATTATTTAAAAACTTCGTCATAAGACGATTAGTCCTGATGGTGGAGGTCTCAGATGATTCCTTGTAGACGAAAACTGTGATGTTAAAAAATAGATAAAAATTGACTCTTCTTTTCAAAAACTAGCTGTCAAAATTTTGAAAATCCCTGAATTAATACAAAGATCTGAGTCGGGGTTACCACGACGGTTCGAAAGGGGTATTGCACTCGATTTTATCCTCAGTATTTTAGAATTTATATCAAGTTTTTCAAATCTTATCCAAATCACATGAGTCTGTTTTTTTCAATACGGTCATTCCCATATTGAAGCATTTTTTTGGACTATGTACATATTATGTACATAAATACATTTTTAATAGCGTAGATACTGCTGACAACAAAAATTATTGGCATACAGTCAACCAATCCCAAATTATTACAAAATATATTTGGGACTAGTTGTGCTGCGGCACGGTCCCAAAGAATGGAGCGTGATAGGGCCTTCTGTTTACCTCGAAGGCGCTGCGCGTGTATTGCGTTACAGAAGCCACCTCTCCTCGTCTACTTTAGCAAGCAAGCAATGTTTGCATGCTTGCTGTATGTACACACATGCAATCTACCCGTCACTTACGGCGTGAATGAACCCTTACGTATATATGTATACAAAATGCCCGTGTCGGTTTTTTTCTGTTTTCGCGGTGAGCACAACCTAATACGCGATTTTTTAAAATTTTCTTTCGTCGTTCATATGAAGCCTTACATTTTGAAGTAAAAAAATTATGCAGATTAGGTTGTGCTCACCGTGAAAAAAAATCCGTAATGAGCAAAAAATGCAATGTAATTTTTTTACAAAATCCGCTATAATTATCCCACGTTGTCCAAAAAAATCATGCAGCAACCTTAGGTTCCTATAACAATTAAAACACATGCAAAATAAAAATACTTGAGTTATTAAGGCTGGTAAAAATTATTGAAATTTTCGGGCTTTTTCGGGTTTCTGCCTTAGCAGTACGATTTTCCGACCGCATTTCATCCCGAAAATTGCTATGATGTACATGCACATTAAGTGGTATACATACAAATAATTAACGACTTGATGACTTTTTCGTTGTCCGTTTTCAAAAATACAGACTCACATACTAGTTAGGAAATAATAATTTAAACGAGTTTATCACCACGTATAAACAAACGAGTGTGGCGGGTCTAACTGGTACGCATTGTCTTGAATATCTCAGATGCATTGTGTTCAGGCTGCCTTAGCCTGAACTACATTTGTATTTTGTGACTTTTGGAGCCCAGCTCCTTTGCATAGAATAGCGTAGGTTTTTTAACTTATTTGCATTTGAATATGTTCCAAAGTTTGGGTAGCTCACCTGGGGTTGCTGAACGTAAAATACCGACGCCAGCCTTTTTTATCCTAATCTTTCTAAAATACCTGAACGTTATTCTAATTAATTTTTCCTGTAACCCAACCTAATTAGGGAGTTCAACTACCGGTTAAGTTGAACTTTTCACATATAACTATTTTTGTTACCTATAGATACTAGTTTTGTGTGCCTTTATTCTAACCTAATTTAAGAGATATACAGATGTATAACAAATTATTTACAATTTATTTGATTGTAATGTTTTTCTCCAAAGACAAAGAAATCTCAACCTGTAAAAGGGCCCTGAGATCACAATTCGGAGAGCAATTCTTCTCCAACCTTCAACCTGATACTACCTCAATTTCCTGGAGTATTTTTCTCCAAATTTCAAATCGTTACTCTCCACATTTTTATTTTATCCTTGACATTACCATGTATTTTAACCATAATTCACACTGTCCTAGTTCATTTTGGAGGTGATCTTTATTCCAAAGCTCCGTAATTAATTTGTAATCTTTTAAACCTATAGTACTTTGTATTAACAATTATTGTTGCAGTAATTAAATTCAGTCTAATTGAGGTTTAACCTATTGTTGTATGTTCCGCTCTATTCCAATACACATTATCTCCATCTTTCCATCTTGCACTACACCACCTTTAATTCACAGACACAAGTTATTCCTAAACACATTGATTTAATTAATAACCCTTATTGTTATTTATAATCCGCTTTGTTATTTCTTATAAGTAACAATACAAATCAGAATTTCCAGAGACTTGTCAAATTAAGTACCAGTACTACTAAGGTCAAATTGAGATCATGGTACTACTTGTAACCAACTGGGGTTAATTTGGGTTCATGGTACTACTTATAACCTAGTGGTCAGCATGTGGTTGACTTGCCTTATATCGCTTATTAACGGCTGTGTCGCAAATTGTCTTTTATAGCTTTGTTTTTTCTTATCGAAGTTTTGTTTTTTCGAAAACGTATATCATTTGTTTTGTTCAAAAAACAGTAGCTGAACAAAATAACAAACTCAACAAACTCAACAAACGCAACAATATTCCAGCATTACATACATGGACCTTGTACATTGACCCGTGTGGCTTCCCACAGTTACCTTCAAAAAATCAGCTGTGATCAACACTACGTTCTGAGTCACTAAGGGGCGAAGCGCCAAAATGTAATATAACAGCATAAGCTTGTAATTATACGTTCCCATATAAATACCCTGCCTAAAATGCTTATATACATACGAGTGAGTGTTCATATTTAACTAGTAAAAGCCCCGTGCTTCGCACAGGAGCAATTACTTGTGTTCAGTGCTATTTGTGCCATTCTCATTATGTAAATGTAAAATTTAACTATCTTAGAATGAGGCTTATTGAGTATGATAGAATGCTTTGAGTGTCCACTTTTGTCCGTACCTTTGTAATGTATGTTAGTTATCAGTGTTCCGTCCTTGTCTAAAATTTTCCAATGTAAATTAGGTCAGTGCTCCGTACTATCTTTGTCAATTATTTGCCTGGCTTGTATCCTGCATTATTATGCCGCGGTAAAATGTCTTTATTGTTTTCTGAGGATTTTGTTTTGTGAAAAATAAAATGACACTCGGCTAGGAGATTTTGCCCAGAGAACTTCACCTTGACTCTCACATTCGGCCTGCCATCTCACTCGTCAGTCATATTACTCTCACATTCCCCAGTCTCATTTTCTCAACTGAATTTTCATTTAATCAGGCATTTCACCAACAAGTACCTTCAGCGTACATTTTGGTCCTTCGAACCGGATATTTTTCCAGTTAATATCTATTTTTGGGTGAAAAAATGCCCAACGAATTTGAGAAATTGTGTCGCCTGCGGGCATCCAATTGCACCAAGCTATCCAATCTCATAGTAAAGTGCAAACCTAAAGATCTGAATCTACAGCAATTGAAGATGTACAAGAAGAAAGCCGACGACTGCTTCCAAGAAGCGTCGCACACTCTCAACGCCATGTCCCAAATTGCCAAGGATGACGAAATGGATCAAATACAGCTGGATTTTGAGGAAGTAGAAAAGAAGTACGAAGATTTGCAACTCGATCTGCAAACCAGACTAGACACCGCGTCTGCCACAGATCCATCCAAGGAGGTAAAGCTGCCAAAGTTGACGCTACCCGATTTTACTGGAAAACCCGAAGATTGGCTGGCCTACCGGGATTTGTTTATGGCGACTGTCCACAACAACAACAATCTAACAGGTGCGCAAAAGCTTCAATATTTAAAATCTTCCCTTAAAGGTGATGCCGCTCGAATTATTCAGTCCAGCGTAATTAATGACACCGGTTACCAGCCAGCATGGGATCGTGTAGTCAAGCGGTTTGATAACAAGAGGGAGATTGTGCAAGCCGTAATTTCCAAGCTCATGTCCCAACCCCCCGTTACAGCCGAGTCTCCCACAGCACTACGAACACTGGTTGATACTACAACCGAATGTGTCAGCAGCCTGGTCGTTTTGGAACGACCCGTAACAACTTGGGACGACATCCTCATATATGCAGTTGTACAGAAGCTTGATCATGACTCAAGACGTCAATGGGAACTTTCCTTAACCTCTTCCGACCATCCTTCCTTCCAATCCCTAGTCGATTTTCTTGAACAGAGGGCTCGCGCTCTCTCCTCCATTGAACCCATTAAAGGTAAGGTCTCCAGTAGCTCGAAGTCAAACTACAACCTCAGGTCGACAACATCATCACATGTCTCAAATCAGTCGAACCCATGTGTACTTTGTAATGAAGAACACTTTCTCTTCCGGTGTACAAAGTTCCTCTCTCTCTCAGTGGATGCAAAAGTGAAAGCTCTTCAATCTCATGGGCTCTGTTACAATTGTCTCCGTAAGGGTCATATGACTTCGACGTGCCCCAGCCCTCGTCGATGTCAGCGGTGTCAAAAGAAACACCACACGTCTATACACGCTGACGAAAAACGAAAGGACACGTCAAGTGAAAGTACTCCGGTACCAACGTTAACAGTCAAGAATACAAAAACCGAACATATCTTACTCTCTACAGCAATCGTCAAAATACGAGATGCCCATGGTGGGCAGCAACTCTGTCGTGTAATGCTCGACAATGGTTCTCAACGTTCTCTGGTAACTGAATCATTTGCTCAACGTCTCTCCCTACCAAGAAACAAAATTAATGTGAGCATTGCAGGAGTTGGAGGAAACATCAGCGCCTCTTCTCGTGGAATTGTCAACCTACTAGTGAGTTCAATCCCTAATCCCAACTTTAATATCTGTGTTGAAACTTTAGTCATTCCGAAAATTACTGGAGATACTCCTACCTGTCCTACCCCTGTGAATTCCTGGCCCCATATACTTAACCTCAACCTAGCTGACCCCAATTTCTCTGAACCGGGTCCCATTGATGTTTTGTTTGGTGCTAATATTTTGAATGAGATTTACATAGATGGTCGTAGGAAGGGACCGTCTGGGACACCCACAGCTTACAATTCCATGCTCGGATGGGTCCTATTGGGCCCAGCCTCAGAGTCAACGTCCCAGAATATTTCAACTAGCTTAATCATACAAGACTCCCTCGATGCAAAATTGGAGAAATTCTGGAAGATGGAGGAAATGCCGTCCGTGTCCAACCTCACCCCGGAAGAAATGGAATGCGAACAACATTTTGTAGATACTCATCAAAGAGAGTCCTCTGGTCGTTACGTCGTGAAGCTACCGTTCAAGCCAGGTCATTCGCCACTTGGTCAATCCCGTAACCGTGCGTTGTCAAGATTTCAACAACAAGAAGCAAGATTGCAACGGAATCTTGAGCACAAGACATTGTACGTTAACTTTATGAGAGAATATGAGTCCTTGGGTCACATGGTGCAAATTCCCTCCGCAGACATCAAATGTGAAGAAGGAAGCTTCTACTATCTCCCTCACCACGCTGTTTTCAAATGGTCAAGTTCAACAACCAAGTGCCGGGTTGTCTTTGACGCTTCATGTAAGTCATCATCAGGTATGTCTCTTAACGACATTCTTATGAACGGTCCCATCATTCAAGACAGTCTCTTCACTCACCTATTGAGATTCCGCCTTCATGCTATCCCTTTTGTTGGTGATATAGAAAAGATGTATAGAATGATAGGTGTAACTAAGGAGCACTGGAATTTCCAAAGGATACTTTGGCGAGAAGATCCCTCACTCCCACTAAAGGAGTACTGGCTCACCGTACTAACCTTCGGAACGAAAAGCGCTCCATTCTTAGCAGTACGCTCTCTCCGACAGTGTGCCATGGACGAACGTCAGAACTTTCCCATTGCTTTCACAATTGTCCAGCGGGACTTTTATGTCGACAATCTCATGTCGGGATGTTCGTCTCTGCCTGAAGCAATTGAAGCAGCTCGACAGTTACCGCTCATGATGGAGCGAGGAAATTTCAACCTTCGAGAATGGTTCTCAAGTGACTTGAATCTGCTCAACTCAATTCCAGAAGCTCTTCGAGGAACCCAGAAGATGATCGCATTCGAGAATGACGACTCTGTAGGAACTCTTGGACTGAGATGGCACCTCGCCTTTGACAGCTTCAAGTACCAGGTGAACACTTTAAGGGATCATAGCATTGTGACAAAAAGGTCCATTGTATCTGATGTAGCTTCCCTTTACGACCCATTGGGATGGCTTTCCCCAATTATGGTCATCCCCAAGGATCTGATTCGCAAGATGTGGCAGAGAAAGCTACAATGGGATGACGAGGTTCCAGGTCAAATCAAGGAGCCCTGGATGGAATTTCGCCGAACACTCAACGCTATACAAGGATTCTACATCCCAAGGAGGATCACTCGCTGTGACTCCAAATCTTACCAGCTGTGTGGTTTTTCAGATGCCTCTGAGTTGGCTTACTCCGCCGCCGTGTACATCCGGGTGGTCACCAATAATGACGACGTTCATGTGGACCTGGTCACTGCTAAGGTCAAGATTGCTCCAGTTAGCCAACGGTCCATTCCCCGATTGGAGCTTTGTGGAGCCATGTTACTCAGCAGACTAATGAGAACTGTACACTCAACGCTGGAAATTCAATTTGAAGAATGTCATGCCTGGACAGATTCTCAAGTGGTGCTAGCATGGATAGGCTCATACCCACGTCGTTGGTCTACATTTGTTGCGAATAGAGTTGCAGCCATCCAAGAGTGCAAGATTCCATTAAAATGGCACCACGTTCCATCTGCGCTCAACCCTGCCGACTGCGCCTCCCGTGGCGTTCCAGTTCAAGGCTTAAGAAATCATCCCCTCTGGTGGAATGGGCCACCGTTCCTTAGAGATACTCTCCCTATCGTCGATTCTGACGTCGCTATCATTCCAGAAAGAGCACTAGAGGAAGAGAAAGCAACAACGAAGATCACGCTGGTTAACAACAGTCCCACAATACTACACAGGTTCTCCTCCTTTCAACCAATGTGCCGCATCTTAGCGTATTGCCTTCGCTTCGTTCAAAATTGTAGGGCATCTGCACAAATCAAGAAGGGATTACAGCCGTACATTCCGAAAAACTCCGACTTTTTATCTGCAGATGAAAGTCGAAGAAGCTTACAAAGGTGCATCAAGATTTGCCAACAACAACAATACCAGGAGGAAATAAGACTACTCTTGAAGAGAAAACCACTCCATTCCAACTCTAAGATAGTCTCACTCTCCCCATTTGTAGATCCATCTGGCATCCTGCGGGTTGGTGGGAGAATACAGAAAGCAGACATTCCAGAAGAGAGAAAACACCCAATTCTCCTTCCACGTTCCCACCATCTCACTACCCTCATCATAAAAGAAGAACATTGTCGACTTCTCCATGCCGGACCGCAAGCAGTGCTAGCATCATTGACATCGAGATACTGGATTGTCAACTCTCGGGACTCCGTGAGAGCAGTAGTTGGTCGTTGCCTTGTCTGTGTCCGCCTGAAAGGTCAGGTGGCAAAACAAATGATGGGAAATCTTCCCCGAGCTCGGGTCAACCCTGCACCTGCTTTCTCTCAATGTGGCGTGGATTATGCGGGACCTTTCACGTTAAAGGTTGTCAAGGGACGAAACCATCAACATTTCAAAGGTTACCTCGCCCTATTCATCAGCTTTACCACTCGGGCAGTTCATCTGGAACTTGTGAGTGAGCTTACCACAGCAGCATTCATATCCGCACTAACCAGATTTGCATCTCGACGGGGCAAGCCTCAGGTCATCCACAGTGACAACGGAACCAACTTTACAGGGGCAAACCGAGAGTTAAGAGGATTCCTTCAGTCAGTCAGAGCTATTGCTGCCTCCGAGAGTGTCGCCCGTCACATTTCAAACGAAGGGATTAACTGGGTATTCATACCTCCTGGAGCTCCGCATTTCGGAGGGCTCTGGGAGGCAGGTGTCAAATCAGTCAAGTATCACTTGAAACGGGTAATTGGTAATGTGGTTCTCGACTTTGAACAAATGTATACTGTTCTAACTAAAATTGAGGCGTGCTTGAATAGCAGGCCATTATGTCCTATGTCATCAGATCCAGGTGATTTGACCGCACTCACACCAGCGCATTTCCTAATTGGTGAGCCAATCACAGGGATCCCTGAAGAAGATCTACACGAAGTCCCTATGAACCGACTCTCGAAGTGGCAGATGACTCAACGGATCAGTCAACACTTTTGGCGTCGCTGGTCGTCCGAGTATCTCTCTAGACTTCAACAGAGGCCAAAATGGTGGGCAGCTCAGCCGAATCTCAAGACTGGAGATCTCGTCCTGATTAAGGAAGATCAGAAAACTCCATTGCTATGGCGTCTGGCTCGAGTAGACAATGTGCATCCTGGAGAAGACGGGCTAGTTCGCGTGGTCACGGTTCGTACATCAGATGGTCTCTTCAAAAGAGCTGTCAATAAACTTTGTCCACTTCCAATTGACAATACGAATGATGATGTGAGTCATAAGAGTGATAAAAGTGAATGATGTGATAATTTAAAAATGTCCCATTTTTTGTGGGCAGAATGTTCAGTGCTATTTGTGCCATTCTCATTATGTAAATGTAAAATTTAACTATCTTAGAATGAGGCTTATTGAGTATGATAGAATGCTTTGAGTGTCCACTTTTGTCCGTACCTTTGTAATGTATGTTAGTTATCAGTGTTCCGTCCTTGTCTAAAATTTTCCAATGTAAATTAGGTCAGTGCTCCGTACTATCTTTGTCAATTATTTGCCTGGCTTGTATCCTGCATTATTATGCCGCGGTAAAATGTCTTTATTGTTTTCTGAGGATTTTGTTTTGTGGAAAATAAAATGACACTCGGCTAGGAGATTTTGCCCAGAGAACTTCACCTTGACTCTCACATTCGGCCTGCCATCTCACTCGTCAGTCATATTACTCTCACATTCCCCAGTCTCATTTTCTCAACTGAATTTTCATTTAATCAGGCATTTCACCAACAAGTACCTTCAGCGTACAACTTGTGTAAATAAATAGTGTAAATAATAAAAATGTAAATGGCAATAAATCTCGTATCAAGGTCTGTCGAGAAGGATTAATATTGATATCCCGCTTCGCCAGGCAAAGTAATCTCATATAAGACGTGAAGTATTAACTGCAAGACTAACAATTCGTTTCATATAGGTAGTTGGCAATTCATCATCAAAATATTATGGAACAGCTTCCGGCCCACTAAAGTTTTTTCCCAAACTCAATATTGACTATACACGTGGAATTTAACTAATCGCTTGATCAGTTTAATACCAACGTCGTTATTAAATCTTGCTGTTGCATCACTGTATGGTGCTTCACCCCTTATTGTTAGTGGATCAGCACACCGTGCTGATCAAATATGATTTTTTATGTTATTATAATTTGTATATAGATCCTTTGTACCGCAATATTGTAACTCAGACAACTAAGCCTCAGACACTGGACGCACCGATTATTTAAAATGAAAGGATTTCATATTAGCGCAACACATTTAACTTGCTATAGTTACTAAAGTCCATGGTTCCTACAAATCCATTTTACATCCTAATGATATTTTTATGGATATAAAGATCAAAACTCTGGATGCTAAGGCTTGTAATTATTCTTCCTAATAAGAATCCCACACTAATGTGAACTAAGTTCAGTCATTAAAATTCTCCTCTTATGAAATTATTCAGTACTGTAACCGAACGTAGTTTTTATCACTACCAGTCTTAATTTAATCCAAATTTGATGATTTATGTCTAATGTTTATAATAATTATGGTTAGCGCTGTTAAGTGATAATCTAAAATGGCGTAATATTGCGAGCTTCCAGTATGCTGCAAGCAGTTGGTATATGCCGAGAAGAACAGCGAGCTGAGCGAGCTGAAAAACCTCTCCACTGCGACAGAGTTTTAGCTTTCAGCCCGCTATGCTTCTCGGCTTGTTGTATATACCACCGACTTGCTTGGCTGTATAGTAAATCAGCCGGGAGGGTTTGAATTCGTGAAATAAGCCGCGAAGGTTTGAATTGTACTACAAACGCGCGAAGGTTTAAATCAACAGAAGTGCTCAATAATAATAAAGGATTCCTAAACATAAAGGTGCGCATTAAAACGTGTCTGGATAAACTCATCTACTTACGTACATACGAGTTTTGTACTGTTGATAGTTGACGTTGGTATTATATTGATCTCAAGATTAATTAAAATTCCCGCGTATAATCGTAATCCGTATGCATAAGTACCCAAATTTGTAAAAACGTTTGGACTCATGTTCAAAATACGCAGGTGCGAGTTTGTGTGGCATCTACCGGTTCATGGAAACGACAATTGAACATAAACGACATATCGGACTATAGATGGCTTAACACCCCGGTTTTTATACATATATGTTTGCATATGTTTCTCATTTAATTTTGTGAGTCCAAACGGATGTGATTTTCTTCAAAAACAAAAGGCTTCGGTCTTTTTATCCATTCTACTTCAACTTCTGAGTTGTCTGGTGCCATTGGTTTGGCAGTTGACGAGTTGACATATTTAAACATTTGTCCCCTAAATAAAATGATAGAAATTGAAATGCAGCGGTAGGAGTTTAAAGTAGTAGTTAAAATTATAGTACTTCAAAATGATGTGCTACTATGAAAGTTTAAAATTCTATCTGCTACTCTGAAACTAAAAATGAAGTTGTAGGTTTTTTCCGCACAATTTCATTCCCTGAACTCTGCCAAATAGATGTTTTGCATGTACTTAAATGATAAATGCACACTGTTACAAACAACCTCCATATGCATAGGACTATTGATTACACCTCATCATCAGCATTTTCGTTTATTCGGGTCCACAATGTATAAAGTAAGAAGGAATAATAATTCCTTAAAGTTTGGTACCAATAGTATGTGGGCTCAAATTGTAATGCTAAACCTTAAGCGTAAATATTAGAGGTAATAATAATAATAATGGAAAGTAGATAAAATAAAAACCTTCGTTTACTAATAAATATGCTGCAGAACTTAGTGCTCCGCATGGGTACAAAAATGTTGTACCTGTACCTGAACCTGTACCTGAATTATGGGTACATGGATTTTTTGAACCTATACCCGTACCTGTAACTGAATACCCGGGTTCAATTTTCCTGAACCTGTACCTGTACTCAAACCAAATCAGGAGTACCTGTACCTGAAAAGTACCTGTACCCAAAAAGTACCCAAAAAAGTACCTGTACCCGGGTATATTTTAAAAGTACCTGAACCTACCCGGGTATTTTCCATTGTACAAATTTAAAGGATTACCAAATATTTTACACGAAATAAAAAATTAAAATATCTGCGACCAAGACATTTTGTCTCAATAAATTTATTTATCAGATTAGATATATTTTTATTATTTATTCTTGGAAAGAATGACTAAGTACTGGAATTATCAGTGGCTAAAAATGATTACATAAAGGTTGAAAAGGATAATAGATAGCAAAATCTACGATATAAATAAGTTCAATCCAACAATACAAATGCAGTGTAATATTTTCTAAACGTTCAATAATGGCGAGAAATTAAACGATTAAGAATTTGTTTTGCCCCCTGCAATTGCTTTTGCAATGGAAAACATTTTTTTAGATTCAAACTTCTCAGATTTTAACTTCAGCCAAGCTTTAAAACAAAAACATTTCCTACCGTAACTCCACTCTTATATAAGCGTTTATGTGTCAGAAGATCTGGGCCATAGGAGAAGGCTCGCTCAATCTTAGATCTCTGTTCTTTAGCAGTTCCAGGAACTGATAAAAAATCTCTGGTCATTCCAGCTAATGCTGGGTAACTAGCCACGTGTTCCTATACGGTGGAATTAGTTTTCCTGACTGAGCTTATACGTATAAATTTTAATGTAAAATGTTTCAAGGTCAAAAATTCGGAGGAGTTTTTAAAGCTCAACAACACCTTTACAGGCGTTACTTGGAAATTATTATTGACTGAAAAGTACCTGAAAGTTCAGGTATTTACCCAGTGCGTACCCGTACCTGATGGGTTTATACCCAAAAGATTACTTTTTGTACCTGTACCCATACCTGAACCTGAACCTGAATTTTCAGGTATCTAACGACTGAACCTGAACCTGTACCCAAATTGGATGGGTACAAGAAGTATGTACCTGATACGTACCTGTACCTGAACCTGTACCCAAACACCCGGGTAAAACCTGTACCCATGAGGGGCACTGTGCAGAACTACCCTTGCAGCAGAAAGCCTCGTCACCGTACACCTTACCGGTCAAAAAACTAATTAAATCTCGAACGGCAATTCAAATTGATAAATATCTGGGCTTAGGATTTCCAATCAGTAAGTCTAATTTAAAAATACTGCTGGCATATCTGAAGCTAAAAGTTTCTGACAACTGGTACAACATAATAAAAACAATTTGTTTAATTTTTCATGCCGCGGCATAACTTTTTGTTATGATGGCTACGCAACAATGCCAGCCAGTTAGAATTATGATTATCACCCCTTCAAAATTTTGACATGTAAAATATGGTGTGAATTTTTAAAAACACCCCAACATGCCTTTTGCTAGGACATTGTTCTTCCACTTTTTTTAATATGGAGGGATATCCAAGGTAGGGCTCCTCACAACTCAATTTCCTGAGTTAGTTGAAATTGAATTTGTAATTGAAATTGAATTTTCAATTCAATTTGCTGTGGTAAATTGTAATTGCTTAATTCAAAATCAAATTCTAGACAAATAATCAGTTTCTATTAATCAAGTTGCAAGGTCAATAGTTGAAATTGCCAATTTCAACTATTAAAATTTCTGCAAATTGAAATTGACTTGAAATTGAGATTTAATTGAATTGAAATTGATTTCAAATTGATTTAGTAGTTTAACTTTTTATCAGTGCGTACAAGAATGCAAACCCTGTTTGAGGTCAAAATTTCATTCGCAGTAGAAAACAAACATTCCAGAGAAGCATTAGTAGCAGAAGCTCGCAGAGTCTCGATCCATCCAGGAAAGATTAGGATTTCCCTAAAGTGTAACAAAGTAACTACACATTGTATTTAAGCATGAAACGTTTACGAAAGTAAAAACCATTGTTCCCGTATTTATAAATGAAAAAGCTTCCACTAAGTCATTTTTCCGATCTGTAGATTTTGTAGGGAGATACCGTTCGAATTCATCCTTGAAAGAAATCGTATATTTACAACGCTTTATATTATAAGCCAATATGCAACACGGTGAGTTGACATTTGTTGTAGGAATTTGTGTAATCTCCTCGCTTTGATAACACATTCGCGCATGCTTGCTTTATTATTCACTAGTTGTCAACTATTTACTTCAACTATCAATTATTGACAACGCAGCCACTTGAAATTGAATTGGTGGAAGTTATCAATTATAATGCCTGAATTGCTAGTTGATTTGTAATTGAAATTGATTCGACAACTAAAATAATGTTTTTATTTGAAATTGATTTCAATTTACAACTTGCAGATTAGAATCAATTGAAATTGAATCGAAATTGTATTTGTAATTGACAGTTGCAATTACTACTTGAAATTGTGAGGAGCCCTAATCCAAGGTATTCGTCCCCCAACAATTGTAGCTAAAAAACTTGTCATTTATTTTCATTTTTCATCAAATGAAGTTCTGCATTTCATAGAGCTGTAATATTTCAAATTTTATGCATCAATACATATTTTGACGCTTGTTCGCGATAAGCTATCTAATTGGGTCCCTAATTGGAAGTTGAGGATTGAGGACATGACCGATAAGAATAGTAAACCAGGCTGGGAGAAATTCAGGTTCACGAGCGAAAGTGACAAAGGTACTTACAGAGAAGCATATTCTGTTGTTGCCATTTTATCAGGGAAGAAAAACATGGGATGTAAAATATTCAAATTCAAAACTATCGCGAACCTTTTCAGGAAATTCATAAACTTGTATCTTCCTCTTGCAGTAGCCAACGTTGACTTGTGAAAATGAAATAAAACACGATTTCCCTTCAAATCAACTACTAGTCCATCCATCTTTACAGTTGGTCCCGATGAAGAATTTCTTCTACCCTTATTTCCTTTATCGGTCATGTCCACAATTCCCAACTTGGGAAACCATCAAATAGTGTATAACAAATGTAATGTATGAATATCAAAATGTTTTTAAAAATTTGTGTAGTGATGACAAATTCTCCATTCTGAAATACCAAATACAACACTGCCTTTACCTAAATATTTCGACCTATGTAATGTAGTATGAAGTATGAACCTGTCTTAAGAACACTTTTAGAACTTCTGCTACACATGGAAGAGCTGAATTAGCCATTTCCATCTCATTCATGAGGGCTAAACGGGTGGGGCAATGATATGAAGCACCTTCCACTGACATATTGTATGAAACGCTGTCCCCCACTTTTGTCGCCGCTGGAGAATATATGTATCTATGTATGTGGCAATTAATCTACGGCTGACAGTAGTATTTGAGCACTAAATGTTTTGGCATCGAACAGAACAGGAAATTGAAATATAATATTGTTTTTTCAATCTAGTTCCTCTTCCAGTTAAATTAGAGCTTCCGAAAATTAAATAGGTAAAAGCAGTAATGTTTACTGATAACTCATAGACGAATTTTCTTCGAATTTTGATTCCTCTCATGAATCAACTATAAACAAGCAAACACGTATCAATATCGTTTACATTCCACCTATTAATACCTTAAACATAATAAACAAACCCAAAAGAATATTGCACAGAAAAAATATGAATTAAAAATCAATCCAGTTTTAGATCATTTTCGTAAATTTGTTTATTGTTTCTAGTTTTAGACACTTACCACAACAAGTTTAAATACATTTACTGGGGCAAGAAAACGTGATCCCAATATCGTCGTAGGTGAAATATCTCCACGCACGGAGGTTCACAACACGTGTTGTCTCCGTCTATACCAAAATAGTGAGACTTAACTCCCACATTCACAATTGTTTCTACCCCGTATAGCAAACAAAATATAAAAAATTAATTTGACTACGCTAAAATCCCAACTGAAAGTGTAATGACCATACATCGTCATGTCTGCCTTACGTAAAAGAACTATGAAACTATTTCATAAACTACACACAACTAGTTACGCATCCGAACATATAGTTATGCTGTAATCTAAAACCATTTTTAATGTGACACGTTTAATATATATATTTTATGTAGTAGTTTGGTACACATGAAATTCAATACCAGAGTGCATTTAATTCTGCTCTAGTGGAAACAAAGCATTCAGCACCGAATCCAAGTCTCCATTCTTGGAGACAACAAGTCGAGCGAGCCAACCATCATGATTGGAAAATCCCATGCTCAGCAGCTGATTCAATGTCATTGTCATACGCGCATCAAGAACCGGTGAAGTCTGTGGCTGGGCTGTTCCATTCGTTTGAATTGGTGCTGGACCACGCACTGCGATCGGAATGTTTTGGAGAGCAGTTCCTAAAGTTTTAGAAACGCCATTCATCACCTGTTGCAACTGTACTGGCAACTGAGGATACAAAGGTACGGCTCCAGTGCCAAGCTGTGGTTGCGACTTCGCAGTGGGAGCGGGGGGAACAGGCTCGCTGGAATTCTCAGTGGAAAAAGATACTTGACGTACATTCGATTGTACACCATTCCCGTTTGTATCAGCACCAAGGGAGTTCAACGGAGAAGCCAATGAAGGGGTACCCGAAGAGATGTCAATAAGCGGGGGAGCAGATGCAACGCTTTCAGCGCTTCCTCTAGAAGTTACATTTGGAGTTGTGGTGTCTGCAACCTGGAATGAAAATATGTACTTAATTAAGAAATGGAATACATGAATTCAAAGACTTCTTGTGTAAGCTAGGCTACATTGTTGTTCAAAAGGCACTAGGCAACATAAGCCAATTACTCTGTCAGCTTCAAGCATAGTCCAATCTGCATCACCCTCAACATCCCCAGATGCCGAAACAACTGTTGCATTTTGATTACTCTGATCCAGAGGAATACTCACGTTCTCCATCCGAGAAAGCGACCCAAATGCTGATAGTCCAGCGTCGGGTTGCATGACATTGCCATTCTGAATGTGCAAACCCTGCATTTGATTTACAATATTGGCACCAGAATCCCGAGCCGGCAAACCGTTAGAAACCTGCGAAGCTGGCGATTGTTCTACTCTAATTGGGATATTGGTTCCGGTTGTAACTTGTTCCGAAGTCTGTGTCCCAGTAGTTCCTCCAGTAGCCTGTGATGCATTAGCAGTGCCACCAGTTTGGCTACCGACTGATGTGGAATTACCATACTGGTCATACAGCGTAACCACGTCAATTGGAATTCCTGAAACAGAAAGGATAATAAATGTATAAATCTTATTTAGATATAAATACGCAATTCACGCCAACACAATCAAATCAGCATACAAAAAGCTTACCGAAATAGTTCAGGTACTCCTGAATTTGGCTGATGACAGCTGTGTAGTCGGGCAATGCTTGACCTGCAGCATTGACACTAGCAGCAGCGTGCTGAGCATATGCTTCCGCAGATTTCCGGCCATGGTAAGAAGCCTTTTTCATACATTTGGCCAATCGCTTCAATTCTTTCTTACTCATGTTGTAAGGGCATGCTGGTGCATCTGGATTCGCTGGGGGAGCAGTGTCATCATCGGAAGTATCAGGTGAATGATCTTTCCCATGTCTCTTGTGCCCTTTACCACCTCGTCCATGATGACCATGGAAAGAATGTCGGAAATGTCCAGCGGGAAAAGTCCCAAACCTAGGAAGGTGTGGTGGTCTGCATGGGGATGCTGGTGGACTTGCGAAGCGCTGGAAATAATAATGAATAATTAATTTATACTTCGTCATACAATAAAATTGACTAACATCACTTAACCATACATTGACATGTGTAGTAGTACTATCTTACACAGTTAACAACACATAATTAGAGAAATCCACTCCTCGAATTGTCTAGTTATACAAGTCTTGTTTAGACAAAAAGATATTTTTTATGAAGCAATAATATTACATACAATTAATATTTCTAGCTGTGAGTAGTAAGTAACTTCAGCATCACTGCCTATGTTATTACGAGTATCAACTTACCCTGATAGCATCACCGGCTTGTTCCGGGAATGCAATTCTCATCATAATATGTCCAGCATGAAGACCACGGCGCTCGCAGTTAGAGCACAAGTCAAAATCAGGGCATTGCAAGCACTTGTAACGGAATCCTAAGACGGAATTGTTGCAGCCATCACAAGTAACTCCACTATGTTCAACTTGATGGGTGAAATTACCCCCTTCAGGAACTTCGGGATGACTGTGGTTTCCATTACCACCAGCTCCACTACCATTTCCAGTAGGATTTTGTGACTGATTATCTCCCTGTTCCATTCTTGCTGTTTCGCCCCAAGGACCAAAATTCATAATATATTATAATTCTTCGTTATGTCCAAAATCTGTTTAAAGAATATATTTGACTTTGAGTCTATTGTCACTGAAAATAGAATTAAATCAAAAATGGGATTTAATACTAGGCAGACTTTCACAACACTTGTACACCTCACACGAACACTGCAGAGCGAAGACTGATATCTACGCTGACCTTCTCACCATGTTTATACTCCCAAAAACTGCTAGTCATGCTTACTGCTCATCTATTTCGAACGTATAGTTAACTTACGTGTGTAAGCAAAATGTAAGCAAGACACAGACTTTGTCAGAGAACGTTTATTTGCTAGAGATTCCCTTCGAAACAACGATTTTTACAGCATATACGCACATTCCTAATGTCTAGGCAACGATCTGGATTTCCTTCACTGAGCTACACATTATAATGCTATGCTAAAAACCTGCTTCCACACAGTACACAGTACTTTGTGAGTGGATGGAAAGGGACACAAAAAAAATCTTGGGAGCACTAATCAACAACAGAATGAGTCATTGCAAAATCTTTGCATAACATAATAATCCTACATTAAAAAAATATTGAAGTATGCTTCCACCCTTTATTATAATAATTAAATGTAGACATTATCAACAAACTGTATAGCACCCCATATGCAGTTTTTTACTACTCCACTCCTATTAAGCATTGGGCAGTTTGCAATTTTTCTGCTCTGCTCTATACTATAGTCTCATACGATGGGAAATATAAATAATTACGGTAGACCCCTTGCCCCCAACATCAATGTATATAGTTAAACGGGAAAAACATGCAAGCCATTCTGCTATTGACTTCCTTTCACATTCAAAACACAATGACAAGCGCGATGAGTCACTCGCATATATTGCAAAAGTTTTGCAATTATGATTTAGCCCTGTAAATTGCTGTCATCTAGTTATTCTTTCCCCCTCGTAACTTCTCGCGAGCATCCCAACTTCTGGGGAGCTGGAACTACTTTCATGCATACAATATGCAGAATACTAGACAAAAAATACAAACATGGCAAACGACAGAACTACGTTTTTAACTCAAAATGATCTATACGACTATTGTATTATTGAGGTACATAAATGTACTCAAACTCCTACATAACTGGCGCAAGGCTCCATACAATGCGAGAATGTTCTCGAGTTAGTTCATTCCGAGGAAGGTAACTAACTTTCAGGAAACCTTACATTTTGAGGTTAGGCATTATCAACGATGATTCATACTGGATAAACAATACAATTATAAAAACAGAGGAATATAAATAAAAGTTACTACTACATGTGCAATAGTGCAATACATGCTTCCCTCACTGCTGTTCGGAACTACAGTAACATCTTCAACCACTACATTTAACGTAATTCCTTCAATTGAAACCCAGTCGTGCAAGGGTCCAACGAAACTCTACACTCGAATAATAAAATACAATGCCAGTTCTTAGTAAAATGTCATAATTACTTAAATCCCGTTTAAGCTGGCTCGAAGTATCAACTAATCCTACAACAGGATGGGAATGGTCTTTCCCAGTATACTGTACTCCGTGGATGTGAGATTCCCAAGATTTGCAGTAATGACCTATGATGACTTTTAAAACCAGGAACATTCCTCAACACAGTTACAATACTAATAGGTACTAAAAAATAACGAATGTAAATATGCAACATGCAATAACAACAGCACTCAACGGAAGGAATAAAAAAGAACGAAAATACTTCCATCCAAAATTGAATTACCAACCCTACTGACCTAACTGAACACTGAACACCTTAATGTTCAACATTAACACAATAAATAAATCCACAAGGGTACATATATTTATAACAGCAAATATAAGCAAAACTTCCCAGTCCATTGTTCATTCAATTCTTAAACAGGGACGACACACACGAGAATAAATTGGTGAGGTCCCATTGACCTCCACACATGATGAAAGACAGTTGCCACGACTAGAGCCATGGCAACTGTCCCGGGGTATCCTCCCATCACATAAAAAATGCTAAATCGTGGACGAGTCCTTTCTGACCTTTAATACTACATGAAGAATAAACCGGATCCGATTAAATGTCTTCAATGTGCTCAGAATCGTACCTTATCCCAATAAGTACTTACTTACAATTACGTAGTATCCCAAGCCCTGTTGACTCAAATGCACTTTGTTTAACTTGAGTTTGTTCGGGTATCTTCCTGAACCTTGTTCTGTTGTTTTTGTTTTGAAAAAAATATAATTACCTCGAGTTGTTCCTTTGCAAATATATCTAAACAAGATGACAATCCTACAAGTCATAAACTACGAGAAGTCAAAACTAACTTCCAATATTTACTTTGACTTTCAGTTGTCAAAAGATTAAAAACAAGAACCAACGAGATGAAACTCTAATAATTGTCGGCTTCTTGACTTTTCGAAAAGACACGTATTATAAGACATTGATTGACTCAGAGGAGGTTTTAAATTTAAGTATGACAGAATAAACATTGAAAGCTGACAAACCTGATTTCCAGACACTAAATTTTTCCCAGTAGTGGTTGAAATTCTAGCTTGAAATATTTTTACGTAATTTAAATAAACAGTCAGAGTCACGAGCACAAGAGTGATTTCACAACGTATTACTTCCAATACGTCGTACGTTGTGTATGTATATAAATAGCATTTGCAGTGTCAGTTCGTGTGAAGGGGTATTGCGACGATGTGGATTGTGGTGGATCCTGCAAGTGCATAATATACAGTGCATTTCACACGAGTTGCACGTATGATAGGGAATTGCCCGCGAGGTACATACCAACAATGCAATGGAAAGACACTGTGTTTACTCAATCAGCTGTCTCCATCCCATTCCCATATGTTCGAGGGGACGGAGATGTACTGCCATCTTACGGAGTCCCATGTCAATGACGCCTTTCACTTATTAGAAAGGTTAACACGGACGGATCTCCGAAGTTTGGCTTTGACATTGGATGGTTTTTCTTTGTCTTTTTAGGGGAGAAGCAAAGCTGACAGACCCCCTACTGTGGATGACGTGGTGTCTGATTGTATGTTGTGTTGTAATTGGTTGTAGTTTTGGTGTTTATTTTCTGGTATTTTGTTGTAAAAATGGTATCAACACCACAACTTATTTATTTTCGTCCATGATTAAAAATTAAAACGGCAACAATATTTGATGTCGAAACAGCAACTTAATTAAATGCAGCTCACTGCTAGACCTCGTATACAGTTCGGGGTTGGAAAAATGAGTGAATTTTGGAGTTGGTTTCAAATTTGAATGAGGAGAGTTTTGATTGGAATACAAGTTTATGCTTGAATTTTGATACGAGTTTATAATTAGATGGGCTTCGGATATAAGTTGAAGATTCGATCAGAGATCAAGTTTTAATTTTGATTTGAGTTTTAATTCAGATTCACGTTTGGATACAGTTTCAGGTTCGAGTTTTAATTCAGATTCACGTTTGGGTAGTTTCAGGTTCGAGTTTTAATTCAGATTCATGTTTGTATGGAATTTCCGGTTCGGATCCTAGTTCAAATTTTAGATTAAAGTATTAATTTAGTTTACGTTTAGATTGAATTTCAAGTTTGAATCGTTATTGAAGTTTGAATCATTGTTAAATTTTGAATTAAAGTCCCAGTTTGAATATATACGAATTTATATTTAAAATTGAATTTCAGGCCGAAGCTCATGTGCACAGTGCACATAAATACATAAGTAAGTTAGCGTTTTGCTTGAGGGTAATGGTCCGGGGAAGGTCTGGTTGGTAATTGACCGGCTCAAATAAAGTGAACGTTTAATATAAAAATATAAACGTTTAATTTTAAGTTGAGGTTTAAGCTACATAGAGCAGGCTTGAAAGGAAATTCAGCTTCATCCTACATTAATATACAACCCAGGCACTCCGGAATAAGGGGGACAGGGGGGACATTGATCCTCCCAAAAAACGTTAGGTGGGACATGCTATACTACGGTCTAGGGGTGAGTATCTCGTTGGTTTTAAAATTCTCGTTTGTCTCGTTCTCGTTTCTGAAAAAAATACGAGAACGAGATATTTTGATAACGAGAGTAGCGAGAGTAAGCAACGCACGAGACAAACGAGACAGGGCAAAAACATGTCATTTGTTTTGAAATGTATGCAAATTAATTGTAGCCTGCACAAATTCTGGTGAGAGAACATACAAATTTATTTAATTTCCCTAAATAGAAAAATCCCAAGGCGCGATATATTTATTTTTAGGTTTGGGCCATAAAATTTGAAAACATGAACGTGAGAAAAATTAATGAAGACCTACCGCAATAAATCCTAGCACCAAGAACCGCAAAATATCTTAATTGGAAAAATGGCATAGCAAAACACCTCATTTTTCAGTTTGATACGGGTTTAAACAAGATTTATTTGTAAACGATATTCTCGTTAAATAAAGCGAGATGTCTCGTATTGTCTCGTTGATGTATAATGGACGAGATAAACGAGATTCTCGTCTCGTTGTCTCGTAATACTCACCCCTACTACGGTCCCTAAGCCTTTTACTGACTTTTTGCTGCCAAGACTGCAATAAAGCTTCATTTTTTTAAAAATCCTGCACAAATTGCTAGTAGTTCTAAAAACATGAGTCCATTTCTTCTAAACAAAAGTGTTTAGACCGAGTTGCCAAATATATTTTTCATCCTGCCATATTCTTACTTGTGGAGATCGGTTCATCTAGGTAACTACCCAAAATTAAGTAATGAAATCGACCAATCTTTGCTGTTGTTGACCTTTTTAAATTTGGGTTGTTTCCCAGTACCCGTGTCGAACCATGTGATCTCCAGCCCTTTATCAAATAGGTCCAGGCCAAAACTTTATTCTGGATCAGAAGATTGAACAATTTGAAACCTTTGCTTTGAACTTTTCCAAATTCATGTCTGACCAATAAACCTATTCCAAAATGTCGGACCAGACAGTTAATACCATTCCTGTATTCGGAGCATAATGGACAATTTGGTAGTGGAAAATTATAAACTCGATAGGTGTTTGCGCGTTGATACTATTGAAAAGAATGCAACAGAGCATTGAAACGTCCACTAAAGAAGTTTATTCCAGGATGTTAATAATTACCATTTAAAATATACGTTGTTTGAAGAAATATTTACTTTAAAGAATTCAACGTCTCAAAATTTGGTCCTGGTCTGGTCCAAAGAATGGACGAGGGCATGTACTTCTAAACCAGTAAATTTGTCACATAATGTTCCTTGGACCAAGATTGTGGAACGGGTGTTGCTTGGACCTGACCAGACCAAAAACCAAAGAACAGATCGAACCATTCCCGTAGCCAGTTAGCAATCAGTGCAATGAATCTATCATACCTATATTTGAAATCCATAAAATTTTGCTAGGTTTGTAAGAAAATGTGGCCTATGTACCTTGGAGTGATATGATTACGATATTTATTTGTTCTTTGTTTTTAGGTTTCAGGTGTTTCATTGATTGATGTATTTAGTTTTTAAATTTTTGTCAGGTTCCAGTTCCTGATTTGCTGCAGCTGAGTTCCTGTTGTTTGTCCAGTTTTTGTTGTTAGTTAAGGTGTTTATTTAGTGATGTTAGGTTGTACACTATCTATGACGTTTTTAATTATGATTTATGAATTTGGATTTCCTGCTCATTGGTTGTTCATGATCTTGGCCACCTTCCTGCCACAATGGTTGCTACATCATAGTTGTTGTCGATGATCTTGACCAGCTTCCTGCCATTATGGTTGCCACGCCATAGTTGTTGATGATCTTGGCCAGCTTCCTGCCATAGTGATGGTTCTTGATCTTGGTCAGCGAACTGCCATAGTGGGCTGACATTGATGGAAAGCGCCCTGCCTTACAATTAGTTGTTGGCTTTAATTTTTCAATATACGTTGTTGCCGGTTTCAATAATGTGGCTTAATTATCATAATTTTTACGGCATGCAGTCATCCCATCCACGTGTACCTGGAGCTGACCTGACGATGAGCACCCAAAATCCGGAATCAGTCTGCCGCTATTGCTTTAATTGCCACCATGCAGTAAGCACTTCTTGGGGTAAGGTCCTGCTTTTAATTCTCTGATTTATTTATATTATCTTTGTATTTAATTCTTTTGGTTTTAACTCCTAAGATCTTTGTCGATTCGAGTATTGTGGACAGCCGATACTTTCTGGTGAATGTGTCGCACTGATGCCCACTCCCAGTGGTTTAGTATGTTTTTAGTTTAAAAAGTGGTTTTGTAATAATTTTGGTCTTTGCAGATGCCCTGAGATTTTGCGCGCTTTGATAGTGGATAACACCGACAGAGTCAGCCTACCAGCATCTGCTGAACAAGGATGTTTCTGTGGAGTTAAATTTTGAATGACATTTATTTGAAATATATTGATTTTGTATTATGGTTATTTTGGTTGTGACTTTAATATTACTATTATACTTCATTCGACTCGTCCCTCATAATTACAACTTGTATGCCTTCTTGCACGCCACACGTTTTAAAGAATAGTTGCGATAGCAACCATTCAAACAAAATTTGTTTGACTACTTAGCTCTAATATTACTCCGTACACTTATAGACTCATTCCTTTCTTGTTTGTCTACCACAGCAGACACACTCGCTTTTAGCTCCGCTGAAAATCATTTTCTTTTCCTTAAGGAAAACGAAAATTTTCCTATCCGGGAAATCTTACATTATTTATTTCAGCGTCTTCAACACAGTAACGGATTTACATTTATTAATTAATTTTTATTAATCTTAATAATATATTCCAGTTTATATATTTTTCATATTTATTATATTTTTGTTTGTTTCTCATGTCAAAATCATGGTCTCTTTAGTTTTCGGTTTAATCAATGGAGACCCAAGACACGAAACATCACTCTCCTCCGCCTGGTTCCACCAGCAGTAGGAAGGTTAGTCGTTCTAGATCTAGACATTCCCGTTCCAGGGACTCTAGCTCCGATTCTGACCCACCACGCAGAGGTCGTCAACGCTACCGTTCTCATAGATACCATAATAGACGTGGGACTTCTACGTGGAGTTCATCCAGCCGTGGTTCCTCTCAACTACAACAGCTTCAACTACAAATGGATGCGATACAGAACCCACAGTCAGTTTTCTACCCACAGTCGTAGCCGAGACTCTTCCCGACGTTCTCATTCATCCAGGTTTAACCGTGGTCCTATTTTAAATGAAAATCATATAACATTGGACAATGTCCGTGTTGATGCTGAGGATGATGTCCTTTTAGTGGAAGTGGAGACAGATGACGATGCACATGTACTTGGTCTAGCAGGGTCGGTTAAAGAATCACCAAGTGTGTTTTCTGAACCCATAAATTCTGAACTAGCGAAAAATTGGAATTTAATTGCTACCGGTGGTGTTCATGACTCAAAGAGGGTGGAAATTGAATCTTCTATGTCAGTTCCGTCTAATTGTACTCGTATATCTCCACCTAAGCTCAACCCAGAACTTCAAACGGGGATCATCTCTGAGTTTGTCAACTCCAGAGATCGCAAATTTTCGACTTGGCAACAGCTCATAGTGACGGCCCTCACAGAGTTCTGACGAGCTATTACTGGTGCTGTTCTACTTAAGAAACAGGGAGAAGTTTCTACCATAGATCTCAATGGTTTTATTACTAAGTGTAGCACAAGCAGCCAAATCCTTCTCCATCTACAACACTGAATTAGTACGCTTAGACGACAAGTTTTTGCCTCCAATCTCAAGGATGAGGTCAAGAAGATCGCGACGGAGTCCAAGTTTGATTCCCATTGAAGACTTTCGTAGTAAAGTCAAACTCGTGGAAGAAATGTCAAAGGTTGGTCGTTCCCTCAAAACCAATAAACCAGCGGTCCAGAATAAGCCTCACTACAAGAAAGACAAGACGAAACCGAACAGGAAGGATTCTTTAAACTTCCAGGGTCCGCTCCGGCAATCCAAGTCGAAACACCAGAGCGGGCATTCCCGTCAAACTTCGTCACAACCGAAGTCTTATCAACGGTACAACAACCGCTCCCATCAATAATAAATCAGGTAGGAGGTAGATTACGATTTTTTACTCACAGGTGGGAATCTATCACTACAGACAAGATGGTATTAGAGGCAGTGAATGGTTTAAAAATACCTTTTATATTCTGTCCTCAACAAAAATATATTCCCATCCAACGCAACCTATCTCCGGAAGAATATCAAAATATGGATGTTGCAATCAAAGATTTGATTCGCACGCTACGCTATACAAGCCTGTTCTCATACTCCAGGAGAGTTCATTTCATCTATTTTCTTCTGGAGGCTCTAAACTAAACTTGTTTATTCAATGCGATCATTTCAAGATGGAAGATTATCGCACTGCCCCAAGACTATTAACCCCTGGGTGCTTCCTTGCATCCATTGATCTGCAGGATGCATATTTTGCTGTCCCTAACCAATTTTTAAGATTCCAATGGGGGGACAACTGTACGAATTTGTTTGTCTATGTTTTGGACTCGATATAGCTCCAAGGGTCTTTACAAAGATCGTGCGAGTCACTATGACTTTCTTACGTCTACGTGGCTGTCAGAACTGCATTTATATTGATGACTGCCTAACAATAGGCAGAGATCTCATCACATGCAAACAGAACGTTGATTATACTTTACAGTTATTCGATTTTCTTGGCTTACTCGTTAATTATAAAACATCAGTCTAAACCCCTTCTACTTCCATCACTTACTTGGGTTTTAAGTTTGATACGTCAGAAATGACGTTGTCTCTTCCTGAGAAAAAAGTAGCGAAAGTTCTCAAACTTTTGACAAAAATTATATCTTCTACTCACTTTACGATTGCGTCATTGGCTAAACTTATTGGAACTCTTTTTTCATGTGTCCATGCAGTACCTTACGGTCTTTTATATACGAGGAACCTGTAAAGATTAAAGTTTCTTGCTCTTCAAGAGCACGACAACAACTACTATGCTAAAGTAACTTTGTCCTTTCAATGTAAAGAGGATATTTCCTGGTGGTTACGAACACTGTCGTCCACCTTAGGTACTCCCTTAATACCCCCCCTCTTCGATATGAAATTTTTTCCGGACGATTCACTATCCGGTTGGGGAGCCTGTTGTAATGGAGTCGAGACTAAAGGTGTCTGGGATGCAACCTATCAGGATAAAAGTATTAATTTCCTCGAAATCGTTGCTAAACTGTACGGATTGAGAGCTTTTGCTTCCAAAAGACAAAACTGTACAATTCTACTTCGAAAAGACAACACCACGGCTATCTCTTACATAAATAGATTTGGAGGAATTCAACATCCAGACCTGCATAATCTTGCTTCCCAGATCTGGAAATTTTGCGAACACAAAAACTTGTATATTTTCGCCTCATATATCCCTTCCTCTGATAACTACTTGGCCGTTCGTGAATCACGCTCACACAGTTATGAGACTGAGTGGGAACTATGTGATTCCGCCTTTAATCAAATCATTTCTTCTGTCGGACACTTCGCCATAACTATCGATTTGTTCGCCAGCTACCAAAACTCAAAATGTGGAAAATACGTTTCTTGGAAACCTGACCCGTTTTCATGGGATGTAGATGCTTTCACTCTTAATTGGAAGTGTTTTCACTTCTACGCTTTCCCTCCCTTTTGTTTAATATCCAAAGTACTTCAGAAAATTATCTCTGATGAAGCTGAGGGGGTGGTTGTAGTACCTTATTGGCCCAGCCAACCTTGGTTCCCGCTTTTCATTAATCTCCTGAAATGGAATAAAGTAGAAATTAATCCAAGACCTGATTTGCTTTCATTTTGCAGCAAGCTGCATCCACTCAATCCTACCCTGTCCTTACGTGCGGGGATCTTGTCCGGGCGACGCTAACCCGCCAACGAATCAACTCGAATACGATAGATATCATCATTTCATCCCTTACACCTTCATCCTTGCGACAATATTCCGTATACTGTAGATACTGGACCAATTTCTGCTTATCTTGTAATTGGGACCCTTCAGTTGTTGAATTAAACCAAGTCCTGGGACAGTTCCTTAGCTATCTGTATGACCTGGGTCTCAGATATAGTAGTATGAATACTGCCAGATCTTTCCTCTCGTTAGTATCCTCTGGATCAACATCGGACGGCATTGGTAAACATCCTTTAGTTAATAGGTTCCTTAAAGGAATTGGGAAGCTTCGGCCTCCGAAACCTCGTTATGAGTCCACTTAGGATCCCTCCAAGGTCCTCCCAACTACCTAAGCAACTTAGAACCAATCGAGAGTTTATCCCTTGAGGATATCACTATGAAGACTATCGGCCTTATCAGTGTAGCTACTGCTCACAGGGCACAAACGTTCTCCCTCATTGACGTACGTGAAATTGTACAGATAGAAAATTGTACTAAAATAAAGATTCACTCTCCGGTCAAAACATCCAAACCTGGGTCAACACAACCAGTCTTGTTCTTACCTCGCTTCGCCGATCATCCGTCACTTTGCGTCTCTAGAAGCTTGTCTGTTTACCTTCAAAGGACACACTCGTTCCGTCCTCAGGATTCCAACCGTCTATTCTTGGCTTTATCGAAGCCACATGCAGCCGTGTGTTCTCAAACCATTTCTCGCTCGATAAAGCACATTCTTAAGCTCAGCGGAATAGATATTACGACCTTCTCGGGTCATAGCGTCCGTCACGCTTCAACCTCTACAGCTGCCAGGGGCGGTCTATCAATCGACCAGATTCGTCTGAAGGCAGGATGGTCATCCTCCTCATCCGTTTTCGCGAATTTCTACAATCGTCCTATTCCTCAAAACGATAACTTCGACCAAACTGTGTTTATTCTTTCTTCATCAATTTTTATGCTATTATATAGTTCCCGTTACTGCTGTTAACTTCATTCATTATGTTAATACACTTTATTGTTTCATCTCTATATTCACAATCTTATTTTGCTTGTCTTTCAACATCATACAAGTTGTAATTATGAGAGAAGATTCGAATGAAGTATAATTAAACGATTAAATGAACTTACCTGAAGTTCAATCGTAATTATACGAATGAAGACTCGTCCTGAATAATTGCTACCCTCCCATCCTCACTCTATTGCAAAATAAGGCTTTAAAATAAATGAGTCTATAAGTGTACGGGGTAATACTACCCCTAAGTAGTCAAACAAATTTTGTTTGAATGGTTGCTATCACAACTATTCTTTAAAATGTGTGGCATGCAAGAAGGCATACAAGTTATGAGGGACGAGTCTTTATTCGTATAATTACGATTGAACTTCAGGTAAGTTCATTTAATCGTTTAATTATTTACTGATTATTGGTTGTTCATGTTCTTTGCCAGATTTTAGACCCACGTACCGTTTTGTTAGCTTATGAATCAATCATGCGTTAGCTTTCGTAGAATTGACGACCCAATCGTAACGTTATTCTTGAATAGCCCATTTAAGCACGGCGATATGAATTGACTTCCTTGAAGGCATTTCTCGTTTAAAATGTAACTAGCAGCAGCCCTGTGCTTCACAGGAACAATTACTTGGAGAGGTGGTATTGCGAGTATAGAGGCTTAATCGCTTACAAATCAAGCCCAGTCGTGGAGACTTACTGTGTGCCTAAATCTTGCGCGCTGATCTTAAGAGTAGAGCGCGAAATTTTAATAGCCACAAACTCCATTCCTAGGCCATTAATTTATAAGGATAATGAAAACGTTTGCTTTCCCGTATAAAAACTCATCGCTAAGCGAAAATTTGACGCTTCGCGTAGGGGGCGTCAGGTATCGCCGTCAAGGTAGGATGAATTTTGAGTTTTTTTCTAAATTTCCGATTTTTTTCGAAAAAACTATCAGTCCGATTTCAACCACATAATCAATAACTATTACAATTTACATAAGCAATATTCGTAAAAAACATTGAAATCAATTTAGTAGTTTTGAAGATAACTACCATTTGACATGAAGTCCAAAATTTCAAGTGTTTCTCGAAAACTATCCGGCCGCTTTTAACCAAACACGAACTCAGGCTTACGGTTGACACAAGTATTAATGTCCATAAAAAATTTCTTTGAAATCGGTCCAGTAGTTTTTGAGATATCGTGTGGAAGTACACACGGACGTGCAGACATATTTTACAAGGGGGCTGACGCTACCCTTAAAACGCTACTGCTATTTACTTTACAATAAGCGCATTATTATAGGTGTATTATAAAGACAATGATTCTAACTCTCTCCTCAAGTTTAAGTCCAAAGATACGGTCCTTAAAAATTAAATTATAGACGGATTTTTTGGAATGATTCGAAACTGCTCATCAATTTAAATATAGTAGATAATTTCTACTTGTAACTTGTGGTAGTTTACAGCAGTTTAATAAAAGTATTCAAGTGACGGCAAAATGGCTGGAGTTTGGAATTCGAAGTTAAGATTTTTGACTACTTTTCATGTATGCCATTGACCCTATGGTACTAGACTAAGTTCAATTTTGCTTACTGTTGAATTTGTTGTCAAATAAATGCACATGCATGTTGTTTGGGCAATCATTGTCAGCATGTATTTTATGCGATAGCTTTTTAATTAAATTTCTTTGTTTTTGTAGGGGTAAAGTAAGATTTTAGGGTGAATGTAATGCTAACGTTATCTACACCCATCATGACATATGTATATCATTAACATATGTTATCTTCTGCGAAATTGACATTGTGTACAGCCCCTAAATTTCCGCCTTTTTAAGAAAACCGGGGGATTGAGTAAAGTGGGTGTTTCTGGTTGTTATTTAATTTTTGCAAGTTTAAAGTTAAATAGTTAGCGGTGGATTAATAAATTAATTTTTACCCTGGCCCTAATCCTCAAAATAGATTTGTGGACCTTTACACATAATATCTGCAATCTGAGGGCCTTAAACCCCGTAAATCCACCCCTGATTACAGTATACAACAGTATACAAGATACTTGATTATTAAACATTTTTGGTTTCCCGGCCATTGCGGGGCATTTACATATGTCAGTTTCAAAGTCCTCCCAGATGCAATTCAATGGAGTCAGAGTCCCATCCTTAATGCAAATGAGTTTTCCCCCTAGGGTAAGTATGACCACAACGAGTCAATATCTTAAACTGATCTTCTTGACTAAGTATACGAGGTTTAAATAAAACCGAATAACCGGTTAGCTGAGTTGTCAAAGAACCCGTGTAACTCCAAAGTAACTTAACCGGTTGAACTCGTCTACAATATCTATGCATTGAGGCTTTGTACCAAGTTTGAACGAAAATAGAATAACGGATTATTGTGTTTTGTAAAAACCTCTGATAACTTTGAAACTGTTTGAGCTCGTCTACAAAATATGCCAAGCTCTACACCTGGACGCTTTGTGTACCAAGTTTCAACAAAATCTAATGACGGGTTGTTGAGTTATCGTGTCCAAGATTGTACGTCCAGACTGACATCCAGGATCCAGACAGACGTACAGACAGTGTAAACTGCAAGGGGCGCCAACACTCCATAAAATACGATTTATGCATGTTTCCGAATCTGTATACTAACGCACTTCGTGGAAATATGTTTATAGCGTACAGTTGGAAATACAATTTTTTGTTTGGTCCGGTATAAATCAACAAGTTAGCCTATTGTATTTTATTATCATGCTAAATAAAAATTGTTAACTAGTGCAGAACATTTTGTTGCTGCAAAATTATTAATGCGGTTTTTATGTGAAGACTTCAACAATACAACTCTCATGATACCCACGAATCATGGGTGCCACCCATGAATGAAGAATACTGAATAAATCGTATTAAAACGCAAAAAGTATGCGCCTATTTTACTAGAATATTAATTAAGCAGGCGCATTTACTCTAATGGGATATTAACTTCACACAACTGGTTTTTTAATCTTGGTAACACATACAATTAATAATATTTATAAGCAAATCATCATCTACTGTCTCTCCTTTCATATTTTATAAGCCCTTACTTAACTTAAGAACCGTTCTATATGTTCAAGCAAACAGTTTAATCATTTTACTAAAATTGCATCAAATTTTCGGTGAGTGATGAATACCTATACTAAACTGAAAAAAGGTCAACGCTGCTGCTAGAAGGAATATGCTGACTTTTCAAAAAAATCATAAGGGTAAACATTTATCATACTGGAATAGACATTTAGAGTTTGACAAAATTGTAAAATGGCAGAAAACGGTATAAAATACAACAGAACAATAAGTACATACAATTTAACATATTAATAAAAGTTCTCAGTCAAGAGTAATTGAGACCAGTGTAAGTGCTACAATTATTAGAAAACAATGTCGAACTAGAGAAACTAGTGTTTCTGTCAGTCCACTGAAAGCTTTATTAGAGCAGACGACCACGACATTCCGGCGACCCGCACTGACAATACATAGTCTTGTTGGGCACACTTCCTATGTCGTAATTGTAATCCCAGGTCATTTCTGTCCCGGCTCTGATGGTTTTGTACGCAAAAAACGCGACCCAAGGAAATCTTACGTCTTGTGTGTCGACAAACACGTTTTGGACGTACACGTTGGGACTGCAGCAGTGCTGTTACATGACATACAATTTGTTAGAACCGGCCACTGTCATAGTTATATTATGTATAAGCATGGATACATAATTTTTTAAAACTCACATTTAAATAGCGACCAATGTTGCCGATAGCCTTCGCATCCATGATGAAACATTGTTCACCTTTACTGTAATAATCTCTTGTTGAGAGGTCAGGATTGTTTTTGGGTCTCTTACGTGCAGCAATGTCAGTTAATGGTTTAGCAGTAAATCTTGATGGCTGACGACGAAATCGTGTGCCTAGACACATTTATACCGTATTATTGGCACATGTCATATTGGAATTCAAAGGACAAACAGAAATAAATATTTCTTACCATCACTGGAATCATCATCTATCATGTCTGAATCAAATCTACTCTTGTCGTCATAACCTAAAATAAAAGGGGTAACTGAATACAATGTATGCTAAGAAACTGCTTAAAAAATCTGAGAAAATTAACACAAACACAGAACTCTGTAAATCTCAAAACGTTAGCATACCTCTCTTCTGTCGTCTGCTAGTTTCCCCATCGCCATCGAAGGAAGACGTGTCATCCTCGATATCTATACAAGTTTCTTCATATCCATCTTTGAACTTTTCACATACTTCAATAAAATCCAACTCAGCAAGGTACTCATCTCCAAAGTTTTTTCCATCCTATTATACACGCAAAAAATTACATCCAGCGGTATTGAAATGGATACACGGATTAACGTATAATTCACCTCATTAGCTCCTTGTTCCGTCAAAAGCTGGCCGGCGTAAACACAAATAAATGCTCCCTCAGGAATATCATGTAGAGGTCGAATGGCCCAGCCCTTGTTGCTTGTTTTAAAAACTTGTAAAATCCATTTCATCTTGTTTTGAGCGACGCGATTGAGACAAGTAGAGCGACATTTGCATCTAAATATATTTCAAGGTACATCAAGTTTCTAAAAGCTCCCACTGAAAGTGTGTTAAAACTACAAATTGTTTGAGACTTGCGATATGATGTTATCTACCTTGAATTACACTCGTATATTCCGGATACTATATGCTCCCTCAGTCGTCGGTAGCTGTAGCCAATTTTATCAATATCGGTCACTTCTCGAGTTTTCCTGTACCCTTCGTATGTTAAATTCCAGCATGCACACTTTTGCTTGTCCTGGTTAACAGCATATTATCGTACTATTAGATCGTTGATAGCGTTAATACTTCCATTCAGTTGGGGATTGATACTTGTTGAAAAATTAGTACCTGACAGTCATCCGTACAGTCGCAGCACACGAGGAATTCAGGTTCCAGAACAAGAGGAACACCGACACCTCGTACTCGTTCGCTTGTGTATTCCACATATTCTGGGTAATCGTGGTCCAATGAATTGATTGCTTGCACAGGCTTTATTTCCTTCCCATAAGAGATGTCCTAAAATAAATTAAATCAACACGTAGTGCACAACATTTTCAGCTAATATTTGCACACTAAACTCTAACAATTACTCTAATTACTGCACCTTAATACTGAAGAGAACTCTTGAAGCCTGAAACTCACTAAGGCAATCCACATTTTGATCAAAGCAGAAATGATCAATGCTCAGGGTAAATTTTACTTGCAGCAAGAAGTTGTGGAGCTCAGGGTAGTCCCGCATGCGTCTACCACATGGTGCACGATAGAATATCTGACGCTTAGGATATTTAGATATTTCCCTGAAAAACATCGCCATTTATATTATTGTCGTTTTTGCAATTAATAAAATGCGCATGGAAGAAATTGTCGCTTTAAATTATTATACTTTAATTAAAGTACCTTGCCCAACCCAAGAACAGAACAATTGCTAAAGGATTCACTTTTTTAAAATCTTGATTATTGTCATCATATGGTATCACACAATCAGGACCACATCGGTGCATTACAAAGTCCGCTGGTTGAGGTACACCACTTGGTAAAGCTATTCTCTGTAAAATGTAAACAAATTCATTCAGGGATTAAAATAAAATACTTTGACTGACTAAAGTTGAGCTAATTTTGATAAAGAACGAATAATACCGCCATTTTTCCTTCGAATTCTAAAAAGCTATGAGTGGGAATGCCAGTAGATTTTATTATTCTGGCCAGAGCAGTACTGTTAGAATCGACTACAGACGGTCTTGAAATTCCTGATGACATAGGTGCTGTGGACTTCCGGGCAACTGGTTTCATTTTTTCTGAGACAAAATAATATGATTTTCACTATTCCAAATTGAATAAAAATTGGAACAGAATCCGAGAAAGACAACTTACTTTGGAATGCATCTTCATTACCATGAAGGTACTCAATTGTAAATCGATTCTGCAATAAAATAATCGTAAACAAACTTTCAGCGGGCAAGCCACACAGAGGTGGAAGGTACAGTATGAAAGAACAAAGATTCCACAGGACATCGTGTAGCGTCCATTGTAATCTATCTCAGTCGACGGTAAATGATCAATGCAAATGTTACCTCACGATTGTTTCTGGGAAGATTCCTATGTCTCGTGTGGGAATCATTCTGAATTCTTGCAGCATTTCGTTTCTCACTATCGTATAATGGAGAAAGTCTTGTTGACCCACGGTAAATCCATTCATAACGATTATCGAGTTGGAAATGCATTTTGGCCAGAGAACAATCCACTTCAACAACTCGCGACAACCACCATTTTCCTGTAGTTAAGCAAACCAAAATTTCTGAATTAAGGGGAGCCGATTTATGTGAGAAAATTTCAAGACAATTTACATCGAAAATCAGACGAAGTTTTTTTTTAAACCAACAGTGCGGTGTTTACTACTGTTGATACTACATGTATGTAGAAGTTTGCAAAGGTTAGGATGGTCATGACTATATGACCTGACATGATAAGGGTGATAAAACCAGCGATGTATGATGCAAATTCTCCAAGCAAATACATCGATGGTAGCAATTGCGCTTGAACTTGCATTGTAATTCATACAGGGATTGTCCGAAAAATTAGTTAAAGCTTGTTCATAAAATGCTTGCATTGAATTTCATTAATACTGAATTCAATCATGCTAAACTTACCACTCCATTCCACTGTAAGTACAGTTCCTTTGGTTAATCTAACCATAGGGCGTTCGGGGTACTTTTGAATATACTGCTTAATAAACTCCTGAGAGTCAGGATGAACATCCGTCCAAACAGGCGTAGAACTCTCACAAACTAATAGCACCTCTGTTGGTTCAACATACTGAGCGTACCCATCGTCGAAAAACACAAGGTATCTGCAGAAAAAATTTGACATTTACATATCCAATAAATCGACCAAAACGGAATGAATAACCATCATTGTAGAGAGTGAAATTCACCTGTATTTGTTTGTATTCTTGGGAGGTTCCGCAACTATTCCTGCATAATACAAAGATTCTTGAGGAGGAACACCTTCATCTTCAGCGCAATCATCTCTAAATAATCCGATTACACGAGTTCCAACAGGCAGTACAAATGGACAAGGAATGTTGTATGCAAGCTGCTTGGCTGTCAAATCCTTATAAGTGTAACTATCAGGCTGATCTTTACGGGTTTTTTTGACTTCAAAACGAATTTTAAAACTTATCTAATAAAAATTCAAAATAATATGAGTTAAATAAATGCACGCATATTAAAATTTACGTCATGATTTTACCTTCCCGTTTGCGCTCTTAACAACTTCGTCGACTTCTCCCAGTGTCCATCCAAATAGCGAAGTTTTTTTCATAGCATACACTTTGTCATTTACTTTAGGACTAACTTTAGGAATCACGGACGGGGTTTCAAATAAAACACGCTTATGGGGAGGTGGTACATTTATTCGAGATACTTCTTGCACCTATGAATGTACGTAAAATAGCATTGAACATGTCTTCATATGCCAAAAATTATGAAAATAACAATGTACTAATACTTACTTCGATTGCTTCGTCACTAATGGTCAAAAATTTGGACGGTGTCACTGTATAAGTGAACAAAAAATACGCATACAATTTGTTTTCTACAAGTTAACAACACTTGACAAACTAGAATAAAATTATGAAGTGGGCCTGCATCAGGATGTCAGACACAGACGACTACTAAGATTAGGGGTACAGTGTACAACCAAACCGAAAGGAATCTTCAAGCCCTTTCAAAGTATGCTATACTCTCCTCTACTCTTAAAACGTCGCATAACTGAAACTCCTTCATAACAAATATCAGTATAAAAATATAATTCATAATTTCTTCCTAGAATCTCTATTAAGACACCTTATTCGATACTGACACCCTGAGATTGAAGAACCTGATCTAATTTGTATTCACAGAAAGGCAATATTTTGCAAAAACTTACTTTTGCAATTTTTACCTGTTACTCAACCCTTCTTTATTATAACCCCCTGATCACCAAAATAGTGTTCCTGGGATTCTTAATAGTGATTTTAGGAGCTGAACCTAAAATATGATTGAATAATTAAAGCATGTATTACTTGAATCATGTACCCGACCAAGGCTAGTAGATTTTCTTTGGCCTCTGCCTGTAGATGAATCCGTTGCACCAATTTGATCCTGCTCGTTTCCCATGGACACATTACCGTATTGATCAATGTCAATTGCTTTAAGCTTCATGACCTGTGTGAGAAAAACCAATAATAAGCGCAGTTTTATTAAATCATTAAACACATTGGGCAATATGGAAACGAGGGAGAATGCAAATTAAACAAAATAGCGGTCACCAATTTGTACATTGATGAATGTAAAAATAGTAATTACTGTCTTTAAAACTTACATTAAAAAACGAAGGTCTGGAGTCATAGTACATGTTCCTTGACTGATCTACCTGAAGTTCTATAGATCGTATTTCTTCTTCTAAAGTATTGTAGTCATCAACTACAAAAAATTCGTTACAAATTATTGTGTGTGAATTAGCAATAATTTTTAATGCTTTTACAATAAGATGTAGATCCCAATGCAATGAACATTCGCTCACCTAATTTATCGATCCCAGCAGCCAAAGTTTCTTTACAGCGCTGTGTCTGGGACTGCAAATTTGTACTAACAATCAGATCATTCACCAAAGTAGCGATTTCTTTATCAGAAATGGTCACCTGAAGGTTTTCATCCTCTTCTGAATCTAATAAAAACAAACAAATAAAAATACAGTACATGGTACTGCAGGACTAAATGCTTCCCAAATATTAAATTAAATAATAAATTATTAAATAACATTTTTATTACCAGAATCAACATCCAGTTCGACAGTTCCAGCCCCCTCCTGCGTGGGTATTTCCAGAATGGATTTGTTTTCATTAAGCCGCAGCACACATTGCTACAATCAATAATTTCCAAATTAATTCTAATCCGGCTGAACTTGGGTAAATAAACACCTTTCATAACTAATACAACCGGAACTACAAATATTTACCTCTCTGTACAACTCCGCCGATTCCAAGCACTTCTCACAAATATAGTGACGCTTTTTGTTCTTGTGCAAACCAAAATAAACACTAACAAATGAAGGAGCCAATTTTAACTCCAACTTGCTCTGGTCACACAGAGCGTTCGCACAAATTCTATGCTTTCCTTTAGCCACCGTTTTTGTCTCTTCCAAATCAGGTTCCGATTTTACTGTCTCCGTCTGACCCAGTCCGTCTTCACTCGTACCCGGCGATTCCATATCTTCTGCCACCCGGATTTTCTTGGGTTCAACTTCCATACTCAATGGGATCGTTCCAGCTATAAAAAAAAACATTCGAGTTACTCTTTCTAATATGAAAATTACCAACCCGCACTTCATCCGTCATAACTCCTACATCCCATCTTCATTCCCTTCCGTTCACTACATAATAATTACTGTTTTTTAAAACCGGTACTCCAACCACAAAGCATCGCCTACCTTCCCTATCAAACAATTTTTTGTTTGCTGACAACAATAATAAGCCCACCACAACAAAACTGATGCTTGTCAATATCTCGATATTTCTAGTTTACCAATTCAACAGGCTTGGATTCGTTTCCTTATATTTGTACATAATTTACTTGGTTCTCTGCTAATATGTGAATCCCTATTTCTAACATTTCGGACTTGTCTGGCTACTACATTCCAATAATAATTGACTGGTACTTTTGAAAGTTGCTACTACAAAACTACAACTTCAGAAATATTCGACTTCATTATTCAAGGGCAGAAACTACATCAAATACTTATTATTACTAAATATCAACAGTAAAATCAACTCACGTTAGCAGTCGCCGGCGGGTTTCACTTCACTCCCGTCAAAAACAATATACTTTGGTTCGATTCCCACGACTCTCACTTCCTCTATTTTATGTATAAGAATGAACGGCAAAAACAACTCTGAAATCACAAAACACTTGTACATATATCTCAGTCCAATTTTAACTGTAAATACCTCAGGAAAGTCACTTCTCAAATTCACAATAATTTCTCATTATACTTAATATTTTATGAAGAGACCCAAACTTCCGATCTAGAAATGTGATGTGATCGAACATTAAACTAGAATACTATACTTACTGCAATTTGAACCTCCACTCACTTTGAACAAACAAAACAAATCCAAAGCCTCAACAAAAGCCTCCAGTGCTTTCGCTATACAGAAGTTATCACGCGGTTTGCACTGACCAAATCAAGGATACTCTTTACTACTTCGTAGAATTAAGAGCGGGAATTCTTGGGTTATAAATTTTTGGAATTCGATTTTTGTATTATTTCTTGAGAAACTGTTTCTCTATACTGTGAACTCTGCTGCTGTTCCTGGTTCCTGTTCTCCAAAGTCGTATGTCAGTGTCCCGTTTTTTATTTTAATTGGGCTCTTCGAAAGGAATTTTGCAAGGACAACGGGCAAGGTAATTGACCAATGTGAAATCTATTTGTGTCTTTAAATTGAAGCCAACCGTTACTTGAATTTGAAGGGACAATCCATAATTACATTCTGTATTGTCACATGCATTTTCTGTATCTATAATTACGTGAAAGTATAGTATGTTACCGTTCGTTTTAATTGGACTTGATTTTTACAGTGTTTATAATTTGTAGTCACCTTTTCAAAATAAGGGAGCTCCTGATTTTTCCGGCCTAGTTTCATATCCCTATTTGGGCTCAACCAAAATTTATTACCGAGGCTCAAGCTGGGATGAGATTAAGTGGTTTCAAGGAATAATGAAGGATTTTGTATAAAGATATTTTGAAATTATTTTTATGGTTTGAAACAAGCTTTCTGCGAAGTTAAAAAAATACAGATGTGAGGGGAGGGGGGGTTACGTTGAGTAGTAAATTATAAACTTTGGGGGTGCTAACAAGGCGAGTTTATAGATTTTTGTTAGGGTGTCCTGAATTTTGGCACCTGTTGTATTTAGGGAGATTTTGAACAATTTTGATGAGCAGAAGCTGGAAGTAATTTAGGTGGTTGTAAATGGGATTTCTGTTTGAATGTTTGGGAATATTTAATTTCTTGGGATAGCATGTGTTGCGTCAAAATGCTTATACTTTTTAATGAATCCGTGATGTCAAGTTGTAGGACGGGAGATGGATGTGACATGAAGGAATTTTGTGTTCTAAATTTTTTGTGGGGCTCATTACGTGGTTAAAAATTGTGAGTATGAAGTAATTATTGTTTCATGGTTTATTTTAGATTCAGAATGGAGGCAGGCAATACTGCGACAAGTGCCAGTTGTATTAGTGCTCGTACCAGCCGACTCACTGTTGAAGGGGTGGGAGCACGGGTAATCCGAGGGCCTGACTGGAAGTGGGGGAAGCAGGTAATTATTATTGTGTTTGAAAGCAATGGGTATATGGAAGTCTTCGGGCGTATTTTGAAGGTTTTTGATTTTAAAGGATGGTGGAGAAGGCCACGTAGGAACTGTCCGAAATTTTGAATCACCGGAGGAAGTGGTGGTTGTATGGGATAACGGAACAGCAGCTAACTACCGATGTGCTGTTGCTTTTGACTTGCGTATTTTAGATAGTGCTCCCACAGGTAACTTATATTTTGCGGTGACTATATTTTTTGAGTGTGCGGATGTTACTTTTGTTCTACGCTATTTGGTACTTATTTTTATGCAGGAATTAAACACGATGGAACCATGTGTGATACATGCCGGCAGCAACCTATTTTCGGTATTCGATGGAAATGTGCGGAATGCTCTAACTACGATTTATGCTCTTTGTGCTATCACAGTGATAAGCATTCTCTGAGGCATAGGTTCTCCCGTATAACTACAGCCGAAAGCCCAAGGTTAGTTTTAAAGTTAGCAATGAAATTAATTTCCTGTAAATGTCAGGGTTATAGTAATGGTACAAATCAAGTCGTAAATGTACTTTTGTCGCACGAGTGTGATAGGTTGAGGTAATTCTACTTGCGTTGCTACAGGTTCTTGAAGTGTAAGTAGCGATTATTATTACAGTCCCATTTGAAGTCAGCTCAGTATATTGAAAAACGTTTGCAGGGTAAAAATTTGTAAGCAAGGTTTCATGATCAATATTATATTTATATACTTCGTACAGTGGAGCTTTTTTAATCTATCATATATGAGTGTGAAACTATGGTACCTGGAGTTAATAGCATTTAGATTTCGTACTTATGTATTACTGCTAGCATAATTTTTAACTAAAGCCGTTGAGCTCCTGAAAATAACTACTGAACGACAATGGGGCAGGAATTTGGAATAAGTATGAATTATGAAGAGATGTACCTGTCCTGTAAAACCCCTTGTTGAGTGCCTTGTGAGGGTTTTTATACAAGTACATTCAAACCTCTTACATGAGAATCAAGTAAAGACTATATGTTACTTTGAAGGCTGCAATTGAGTATAGTATTACATAAGATGATTCCTTGTAATACACAATTTAAACATAATTATATTTCTCATTGAATGTGCAATTATTTACACTGAAGGGTTTCACTAAAATTTTCTTAGTGCCTGCCTCTGTCATTGTTAATTTTTTAATGATAGTTTCGTTATATTTAATTCAAGCTATCAGAGACCCACAGACACCACTCACTTGTTTATTATTGTGTCGTATTAGTATGTAATCTACTGTATATTAATAATTTAGTAACGACGTTTAAAACAGGTATTGTAAACATGTGTTGTAATTTTGTTAAGTTAGCCAAACTGGGAAACAAATTGAAAGATGTTCACTTGAGTTCATGGACACTATGATAACCGTTTAATTAATAGTTTTTAGTTTTGATTTCCAGTTTCGAATATTTTCACACCTTTAATTCCATGATTCTCAAATTCTAGGGTCTTAATAGAGCCTCGTCGGAAAAGTAAAAAGATTGCTGTCCGTGGGTTATATCCGGGGGCACGAGTTGTTCGTGGGGTTGATTGGCAATGGGAAGATCAAGATGGGGGTAACGGTCGTCGTGGAAAGTTGACAGAGATTCAAGACTGGTCAGCAGCAAGTCCGCGTTCTGCCGCTTACGTAATCTGGGATACGGGAGCAAAAAACCTATATCGTGTAGGCTTCGAAGGAATGGTAATTTCTGCATTTATTCATTCTGTTGCCTCTGAAATTAATAACAGGCCATTGTTATTAGTCTACCACTGAAAGTAACACTTGTAATGCTAATCACATCAGTTCTTCTTAACGGTATGCTGTAGTGCGAGCAATTAGATTTACTAATCTTTCACGATTTGTCGCGTATATGACAGATGGTAGTTACGCGTAATCATTTGCATTTTGGGGGACTCGATAATACGTTGACTATTGATTAATGCTCTTGCACAAGCTACTATTTTGTGTTTTCACATGAGACAATTTGATCGTTGGAAGGCTTAACGGATTCATGTCCCGCTGACAAGCTATTATGCAGCGAAGATACTTAAATAAGGATCATTAAAATTTCAGCATAATAGTATATGATTGCCACATTTTAAAACATTTGATTAATTTGGCCACTGATGAATTTTTAACATTAAAATTTTTGATAGCTTTGCTTGTCTTACATCTATTAATTTGTTATTTCTTGATTTATTTTGCCGATTAATTAGTCAATTATTATTACCATTTATTGTACTATTTCTTATTCTGTAAGCAGGCCAATGTGTAGTGCAGATTTACAACAACAGTGAGTAAAAAGAAGCGTGCTGCAGACTAGTGCTTACATTAGTTTTCCTGTAGAGTTGAGCACAACTTGTAAATATAAATTGTTTTTCTGATTCTCTGTTCCACCATTTTTATTTTCAATAAATCTTTGACTATGCAATATAAATTCTGAGATTTTATAAACTGCGATAAGACAATGTGCGTGATTACTGATTACTAATGAATTTGCAACACCAACATGAATACCAGTAGTGCTCAAAAGAGAAAAGCGTGTCCTCAAAAACAGTTTTTTGAGTTAACGTTTTATTTGTTGGTAGTAAAATACCGTATGTATAATTCTACCACTATACTTATTGGAAAAATGAACTTTGTTGAAGACCAGGTCTATAAAAATAATTCCTGTAGTGCGGGGCAGTGAAAATGACAAACTTAATAGTGCTTTCATTATTTTTCAGGCTGATTTGAAAGTTGTAAACGACGCTAAAGGAGGAACATTCTATCGTGATCACCTTCCCCTTCTAGGTGGTGAAGGCCCAAGGAGTGGAGCTACAAGGATTCAAGTAGGAGATCAGGTAACAAGAGTGTTAAGAATATTACATGCCATTTATTTCCGTATTGAAAGGGTCCAAATTAGTTCAGCATGACTTTGTGGTAGAGAAGCGCATATTTACTCAATTATCTTGTTTCCATATGCAGTTCACATTGCTTGTAATGTGGTACAGGTACTCCTAATGAAGGTGAACTAAAAATATCTACGTGAGCATTCAGCGCGTAGCCATGAGCAAAAGTTGTACACATTATGCATTCAGCATGATTTGTTATTGTAATATTGGAATTAAATTATAATTAAGCCTTCGTAATTCTTTCTACAGTAGTCTGAGTTGATGTCAATTTTGCATTCAACAGGTGAACATAGACTTAGAACTTGATGTTGTTCAAAGTCTTCAGCATGGTCACGGAGGTTGGACGGACGGCATGTACGAGTGCTTAGGGACAACGGGGAACGTTGTTGGAATTGATGAAGATAGAGACATTGTAGTGGCTTACCCTTCTGGAAATAGGTATTTTCGGCCGTTCAACTTTAATCGCATCTTTTATAGTAAAAGTTATAGCTTTAAAGTTTCACGTTAACTCACGATGATTAAAAGGTAATGATATTATCGAATAGATTTCATAAGCGTCATTTATCCGAAAAAAGAAATGCGATTCCAAATGTGAACATATTGTTGGCTGTGTTATATAGCCTTCAAAGTTTTAGTGTTTTTATGGTAAAAAAAATGAAGAAAAAATTGGGTAATAATTTTCAGATGGACATTCAATCCAGCCGTACTGACAAAAGTAATTGTGCCGGGTGGAAGTATTGGATCTGCTAGTGGCGGTTCTAGTGAGACGCCGGGTCCGTCTGACGCTACTGGGGAAACGAGAGAAGGCCAGCCAAGTGGATTTGCCGTAGGAGATGTTGTTCAAATTTGTGCTGATTTAGAAAGAATGAAAATTATGCAACGTGGACACGGAGAATGGGCTGACGCGATGCTTCCAGTAAGTGTATAATACTTCCATAAGAAATTTCTGCCGTGATCAAATATTATTTGAGTATCTATTCTACGTTCAGTTCACACAGTTTCATTAACTCCTTCAAAGATATCCTGGAGGAAAAAATTGCTGGCATGGTATGTTGCTTAGTACGTGTTCTTCTGACATCCTTCTTGGCTAATGCCAGGAGTTTTTTTTGTGCATTAAAATTTTGAGGATATATTAATACCGCGACTGACGTGATTGACTAAGGTTGTGTATATTTTAATGAAAACTATTTATGGTAGGTGTGGGTAATTGGGTAGCTTGTCTTGCCGGTATTCATACCCGCACGAGTTTGTGATCAGGGCAAAAATAAATGAATAAATAACAAAAGTTTCACAATCAACGCAAGGAACGCTGGTAAACGGGAGGCATCTCAGAGGAGTAAAAAAGTTGCTGAGTAATTTATTATGTTATGCACAATAGTCAGCCTTTATATAACGGGGAATAATCAAGAAATGATTCTCGAGTTATTTATGAATCGTGTTTCGGGAAAGTTTATGATAAATGAGACATTCTAGAATTCCTAAAACAATAAAATTATATACATCCGGCAAGTCAGGGAGAACTGAGTGCTGTACAAAGTACTTTACTATTATAAGGTAGAGAGGGAATCAACTTATTGAAATAGTAGAATAGGGTAAAGAGTTTCATTAGACTCGCCGGCGGAAACATTATCTTCCAAAATTAAAGTCCTCCAAATTAACCATACTAAAGGGTTCTATGGGTGCCAAACCAATGCTGTTTTATACCATTGTTCTTTGTGTGTGTGTGACATGGTTAGCACAACCACAAGCGTTTGTTCTCACCGGTGTATTGTTTTCGTACTCTAAGTGCATACTGACTAGGGAGTGTGGTTGTGTTCCATGACATTACATACCAGAGCATGTTAAAGCGGAACTTCGGATGCCCCTGTAAATCCTGTATGCTTCCTTCTCCGTGCACTAGTTGGTTCATGTTAGAGGCAGAGGAAGAAAATAAATCAAAAAGTTTTTTATTGCAACCCTGAGATTTGATTTAAAGAATTTTTAATAAAACGTAGGTACTGGTTATTTATTGTTACCTAGTTTTCTCAAGTACAAAACGTAGACACTTGTGAGTCTTCATGTGGTTAGGAAGTTTGGGGAAATTCTAATAACGGTTGTAATTGGATTGTTGGGCATAAGTGTAATAACCAAAATGTATGAAAATTCAACTTTTTTTGCCTTCCAGACACTCGGGAGAATTGGTCGAGTTCAACAAATTTATCATGATAATGATTTGAAAGTTGAAGTTTGTGGAACTTGTTGGACTTATAATCCTGCAGCTGTCACTAAAGTTGCATCATCTGACGGATCATTACCTGGATCTTCCAGTGGAGGCACGTTATGGAATTAATTACTTTCCTTCCTTGTCATTTCCCACTCTAATTAAATTCATACTTTTTTGACTCTGCCTGACTGGCTCCTTTTCCATATTACACGCTATGGTATTAAGTTTTCAATGAGAACTCAAGAGGAAGGATGAATGTTGCTTTTCCCCAAGATTAATTAAATAGTTAGAATCACCGGACACAGTATGATATTTCCCAGATCTCACACAATCAACAACATGGTTTTAGTTGTGCACTAATTTTCTAATTGTGAATTAACCCGTGAAGGTTTCTTGGAGATTATCCAGCTATGTATATATTTACATACATACACGTATCATGCTTTTTATCTCCGAATTTTATGTTTTAGAATGCTTCTCTCTTTTTAGTGTTGCTTTGGAATTTGTTACTACATTTTTATTCTGCGTTTTTTATTCTTGTAGCCTGTTTTTATTAAAACTTACTTTCTAATGAGTGTTAGTGGTGGCATTTACAGCTCGTAAAGACAATGGGTAATGAGATACTATTTACATTGAATTAATTTCCTGATTTCTCTCTTATTGACGCAAACGTTTTGTTATATCATTAATTTTCGAGTGTCATCTCTGAGATGCAAGGCACTGCGTTACATTTCTTCTGGATATTTCATGGAGATAGATTGCATGTACTGCATCTATTGATTCTGGGGTGAAAGGACACGCGAAAGTTGTATTATTTATTAGCATTCAGTAGAAAAATGTGGTTACTCCTCAGGTAGATAGGTTTTTGTACCCTAAAAACCAATGTGAGCTCTCTCTTCAATTTTATTTCCCTAAAGAACACAAAAGCAGGGTTGCAAAATCAGCTTTGACTTTACTAATTTTCTCTCCTGTATTGCAATAATAATATGTCAAGGTTCTTTACATTAAGAATTACAATAGGAACATCCCTAATTTGCTTTTCCTACAACTGCAGCATTTCCATTCGATTTTTGCTAATTTTGGTAACCAAAGTTTGGTTTTTAATTGGTATGTACACACAATGACATTTAAAGCAAAACCAGTATATTTCCTAATACTGCCCGGCGAAGATAAGTGTAATTAATTTGAATTACCTTGTCGAGTTAGTACTCGCGGAGTTTACCCAAATTAGAGCAGGAAGTTGGATACTTTTTTAATCAATATTTATGCTCTATTTCCTCGTAGAACTGGTTAATTAGCCGTAGTTTCCCATTATTTCTTATTTAGATGTAGTTTTTATTGTCTTTTGTATTATTGGGTTCTTTATTGTCCAGGTATGATATGCATGGTGAATTTAATTTTTGTGAATTGCAAAGAACTATGTAAATAGTGATGAATAGTTTTTTTTGTAACTAAGCATGAGATGACGTACATACGCATTTCCCGTTATAACACCCTCTAATGTGATTTCAGAGAGATTAAGCGCCCTTTTGAAGAAGCTTTTCGAAAATCATGTAACCGGAGATGCTAATGAAGAATTGGTGAAGGCTGCTGCACACGGAGATTACCAGAAATGCGAGGAGGTGAGAAATTCAAAGTGGCTATATAGTTGTATGTACATTTCCTCCGTTCTCCTCTGGTTTCCTTTGCACGGTGAGTTGTTGGTTAATGATGTGAGAGTAGCAACGTTAGGAATCCGCGGTGAAACATTAGTGAAAAAGAAAATCAAGCCCATGTAATCTTTAGTAGAAAAGAAGTGAAGGGACTCTGTGGTAAATGAGGTAATTGTAACTAATGTTTAATACAAAATAAGGATTATAGCCATAATAGTAGCCATCGTAGACTTCCAGAAGAATGTCATAAGTATGCGTATGGCTAATGTTTTGAGCGTGCTGTGTACGAATGTATGGCAAGGAAAAACCAAAGTACTGTGAAAGTGAAGCGAGGAGTAATCATGGAAGTTCGGATGTGTTGTCTGATATGAGGCAAAGTAATGATGGTTGGGGTGTAATTCGCTTGGTGAATAGATACTGAAACGAGGAGAGTGCGACGTAAATGGCGTTTTTTCGGGACACACTGCATTGCAGGCTGCGAGTCAGAACGGACATTTGGAGGTAATTAGAATTCTTCTTGCTCATGGGGCTGATCCTGAAATTGAAGACAGAGACGGAGGTTTGTAATAAAATTCTTTAAGACACATTTTCCAGAAATGTCTGGAATTTCCTGCTTTTATTCTAATGCTTTACTACCTACTGCTCCCCACAAGCCTAGAATCATGTTTGTGTTTTTATATCGGCAACTTCGGAATTTCGCAGATCGTTGCGTTCATCATGCTGCGTATGGAGATGAGCCAGCCGTTATTGAAATATTAGCTCAATCATCTGCGGATCTCAATGCAAGGAACAAACGTCGTCAAACTGCTCTGCACATAGCTGTTAACAAGGGGTTCCTAGGAGTTACTACTACCATGCTACGACTCCAGTGTCATCCATCTCTTCAGGTATGCATGAACCTACGTCAAGAATTGCTATGAAATCGCGTGATTGACTCGTAGTATGTCTTACATAGTTGCCTATAATGATAGCACGAGCCTAAAATGGCTTGGAAAGTATTTTGGAAAATATTTGGATGTTGCTGTCATGATCGTATTTCGGGTTGGTAGGATGACCAAGGAGAAACACCCCTTCACCTGAGTGTGTCCAAAAGGAATGAAACAATTTTGTCCATTTTGCTGGACCACGGTGCAGACGTGACACTGACCAACAATAATGGTTTCAATGTGCTTCATCATGCAGCTCTCCGAGGAAATCCAAGGTAAGGAAAAAATCTTTATCCTTCAGCTTCCTAATGCGGCGCATTGTGTTAGATCTTCTGTCAGGCTGTCAGCTCTTTCATAGTATACGTGGGGAGCAATAAGAACGTGAACGTGCAGAAGACTTGGATTATATCTGTCGTAAGTCTAACATTTATCACGGCACGGATGTGCTACGTGTGTGCCTGTTTGTGTACCAATCTTGTCGACTGGATTCTGATTCTAGATCTGCGGATAAAATCTAGTGTGGTGTTGTTAAATCTGGATGTGACATTCTGTTCCATCCTTAAATCATATTTATTTATATGTAGACACATGCTGACATTGCATTCATGCCTCCACTATTTCAAAACTCTTCGAAAGGAAACTTTTTTTTACCTATAAATAGAAAACTTACAGGGACATTCCAGATATTGTACGTATGGAGAGGAGAAATATATGACAGCAATCAAAAGCATACGGCTCTACTTAATATCCCTCCAGCCTTATTTTGAGCTAACGAATTTATTCTTTACACATGATTACATTGAAATTAATTCTAGAAGAATGTGTGAGTTGGTTCCAGAACATACGTACACTATCACTTGTTCATAGAATGGCCTGAGAGACGAGCAGCCGATTTGTTACAAAGAGCACTATATGCGTGTAGTCAAGCTGCATCCCTTCTATTCATACAGATCTCTCTCTCTCTCTCCGAGAGTCCCAGCCTCGTATGTATTCTCTACTCATTCTCTTTGGAAATTATCTCTTTTATGAAATCCCACGACTTTCACTAATTTTGGATCACAGCTTGGATGCACGTTAAAGACAAAAGACATTAAAACCTCAGTAAACCATTAAGGTTAGCATTCATTTCCTCCATTTGGGTACATACTATTGTACAAATGCATCCCATATCTATACGCATGCTAACCGTATATCTATTGTCACTCTGCCGTCGCAGGTAAATAAATAGCCAGGGACTGTATGTCCCTGCAAATATCAAACGGCTGGAGATATGGGAGCATAGAGAACAGTTGGTATATATCACAGGATAAGGGAAAAAATTGAAGAAATACCCCCCTGTTGTTGTATGTAGAGAAGGAGATAAACTAAAAATAAAAGCGAGAAAGAAAGCGGGGAATGGATTTAGTCCTTTTATTGAGCACGAAATGTGCTTGTGAATTGCGACAATCATTTGTCAAAAGGGAAAATGGTCTCGTAAGAAGCCGTAAAAAGAAAGTAGTGTTAGTTGAAAGGTATATATTTACGTGAACAACAACTGTGAGCGCATTTCATGTTTCAAATATATGAAATGGTGCTTGTCAGCGTCATTGTGATTGGAAGCTAAATTAAGTACAATGTGTGTTCACTATCGAAGGAGCTTTAGTCAGTTTGAGCTTGGCTATTGATGTTGGGCCTCTGCCTATATGTCTGCTTTTTTGCTTATATGTATATTTGATTGAATCGAATTTACGTATGTACACATCATCAGGGGAGGAAAAAAAAAGTAACAACGGATGCAGATAGGAAAAAAAAAATATCGAGCTTTAACTTTCACAAAAACTATCCTAGGCTCTTGGCCTTCCCTTCGAATTTCAAGGCGCAAAACTGTGTATACCTACCTACTGTGATTTTATTTATGGATATGGAAAGAAGAATATAGGAAGTTGTAAAAACATTGGGTGACTATGTAATACAATCTGTATGTGCGGAAGGAAAGAGAGGGAGAGGAGGGAAAAAAAAATATGTAAGGAAGAATGAAGGGAACGTTAAAGTTTGTTCGGTTTGATTTGGCCGAACATCAGATTCTACTGCTTTCTGGGTCGATTAGGAACGTCAGACGTATGGATTGAGAACATTCATTTCATTTCATTGGATTTCGAGATGGACTGACAAGGAGAAAAAGGGCTGAAGTTGAAATCGAATAGGGATTCGTTCTAAGTCTCAGTGGTTGTTGGTTGATGCTGTAAGAATCTTTGGAGGGAAGAGAGAGAGAGAGAGTGAGAGAGAGAGAGAGAGAGAGAGAGAGAGAGAACGACTCCACGCAGTTGAATGCTATCCTAGCGGTAAAATGGGGCCAGAGTGAAAGAAGCCAATGTGGTGTAATGTGAAAGTGATGGTGATGACATCGTGTGTATTCTTATTCGTGTTAGAAGAGTTACTGAACGAATATAAGTGCACGTTTCTTTTACTCTTGTTCTTATTCTCTCCATGCTGTTTTCCTTGACTCTCTTAGGCCTACATGTGTGGTTATAAAGACGAAGTACCCCCCAAAGTACTTGTGTCTTACACATTTGAGGGCATGGTTTTAAGATTCGATTTTACTCGCCGATATTTTCTCTTTGTTTTTCTTCCTCACTCTCCTCGTCTCTCCCTGCGTATATATTTTCATCAGTGGATGGATGCTACAAACGTGGGTATCTCTGGAGATTCCTAAGGTGGGATCGAAACTGGAAATCCACATCGTTTTCTCACACAGCAGTAACCAGAACCAAATTAATACTAACTCTTCTCCTCAAACTATAACATTAAGGTTGAGCATTCCCTCCCTCTATTTTATAGCTATACCTTTTAATCCTGTCTTATGTTGAGATCCCGTTGTAAACCTCCACAGTAGACCGTCCGTCTTTGATTCGATTTATCTCATACACTGTTGCCTACCACCGGACCCGTTTGTATATACCGACACATTATTGAACCGTCTAGAATTCCTCCAGCCTGTTGTAGTTGGTCTTGGGACTGACTATCACTTGAGGAATACACAGAGCTAGTAAAAGCAAGGTTTTAAAATTGACAATTTTAAAAGCTAAAACATCAAATCCTCCCTCCCTTTCCCAGTGACTGGAGGATATCTACACACCCGACCGGGAAATACATCCCCAAAACCTAAAATTTCCTTTGGATAGGTGGGAGCTGACAAAATAAATTATTTTCCAAGGGAATTGGAGCATATCAATAGCTTTGAGCAGGAAGTGGAAACCTAATCTAAAATATTGTAGAGGAAACTTATAGTTTTTATAGTTTTTATTCTTCCATCATCCTCCGGTCAAATGAATTCCTCATGTACGAGATCAAGATAAGGAAATATATCAAGGGATAAAAAAAAAGTATTTTGTTCACCTTCCTCCCTTATAATAATTCTTAACACAGAGAAAGTTTACTCACACTTTCGTCTCCCTGCTCTTTGCCTTTATCCTATCAAGAGCATACGAGTCAGGCTGAGAACAGGCCACACAATGTAGTTTGAGTGCACTTCACGTATTTTTGGTTGATGGAACAGAATCCATATTGTGGGACGTGGTGTTTAAAACGTGAGATTATGAACATGTGTGAAGGAAATTCACGAACGTACTTTCCATGCATATTGAGCGAATGTGAAAGGAGAGACGAAAAATGTCCAGGTTAGCCATCGCACCAATGAACTATTTGATGGGGGAGTATTAAGGCTATAGATTTATAATGTCATGAGCTGTAACAAGAGTTGATTACTCGTAGAAGCGCAGATGCATCAGTAGTCGTGGAAATGTATTTGGGAGGTTATATATCCCCAAGTTGAGTAATGTTTGACTGGAATGATATCTGCTCAATTTAGAAGCTCAAGAGAAAAAAAAAGTGGATTTGTTGAGATATGACAGGCTGAAAAAGGAATTTACTTTAAGTACTCAAATTTACTTTTTATTTCATACGTGAGTTAGAAATGGGAAGTTGGACGTCTTCACAAAGCACACTCAAGCTACTCAAGTCCACAGATTTTTCTTTACACGTATAGATATCGAGGATTTAATGAGTGCTTCGCAATTTCATGCGCATAATTATACATATATGGATATTACAGGGTGGTGGTGGGGGGGGGGTGAGACAGTAAGATTTATCTCTCGGCTCCCGGCTAGGTTCCGGAGAAAAAAGATAGAGGGGAGAGAGTAGGAGGTCGCTCTATGGGTAATTATTTGTGAATTAATTATTCTACTTAGGATGTGAATGAGCCAGTTCTGTGTGCCTAAGGATCCTCAAATGACTTAGGGGTACATGGTCATTAGTACATACATTGATGTGAGTGGGGCGGTCCTGGGAAGACTAAAATGTGAAATCGAAAAGTTTTAACTTGAAATTCTTTACTAATCTAGGCCTCTCCTTACTTCCCCCCGTTTTTCAAACTCCCAGAACTTAACGTAGATTGTAGAATCTCATCCCAGCCTGGCATGATACCATTAGATAATATTGCCAGGATGAAGACTGTTCGCTCGAACAACGGTGAAACTACACAACAAAGATGGTGTAAGTCGGAGTGTCGCTTCAGTTTCTTGGAAAACTAGCTCCCGTATAGGTTTCCACCAAGTAAGTAAGTAAGTAGTGGTAGTTGCCCGCTGTTGGCAGAACAGTTGTCGTAGATAGTCGGGAGATTGGTCTGGGTAAGGAAATTTTGGGTGCTCCAGAACCAAATTCCGATCCTGTTTATTCATCCAGAAGGAGAATCAGTGAAATTAAGTGAGGAAAAAGGTAGTTCCCTTTATAGAATTCCTTCTCTTCTCTTCTCTTATTTTCTTGTAGAATTCAAGCGGGGGAGATAGATAGGTAGATAGAGAAAAGAGCTTCTCTCTCTCCGTCCATTTTCTTAATGCTGATGAGCCTCTCAAAGAGACAACAAAACAAAGAATGAAAAAGAGCATGTCTCCTATGTGTCTATTTACGTAAGTTTTTTTTTTTTTTTTGCGTCTGTTTGTATTCGCTTTCCTGCTCCGCTCTCCCAGAATTATTTCAAGCATTTACTTTGTTCGGTTGAAGCAATTCAATGCGATCACAGCGTGAAGAAGCCACGTCTTCAGAATATTGAGGGGTATATATTTTTTTGTTTTCAACAGTAATTTTTCTCTTCTGTAGCTCTCTCTCTCTCTCTTCTAGGGCTACTTCATCTCCTCCATCTGTATTTGTTACAATGTTTTTTCATGGAGACTCCCATTATATCTCTTTTACTGGAACATTCCCGATTCGATTACTTTTTCTTAGACATGCTGAGAGTGCAATCAATGTAAAATAAATGCAAGCATGAGTTTGTTTTATGGGGGGAAAATTCTCTATGGGATTACATTCAGCGGGGAAAAATTGTCAGATGGAATTTGAGCAAATCTGCCATGAAGTTCGAAACCTTTCTCAAACTTATGTCCATCAGACCGGGCAAAGGGAACCGTATATATTGAAACTCCATAGATAGATAGATACTACTACACATTATTACCCTCTCCCTCAAAAAATAAAGGCATTACTAAATTCTAAATGTATTTCATGGGATATTTTCCTTTGAAAGAATTTTCTCATAATGTAATGCACCGTATCTATTATATAAATCCTTCCACAATTTTAAATGACCCCAACTTGGAAAGCTAGATGGAACCAGAGCTGGCTTGGCTGTTGATGCAGTCATAAAAATATCTGTGCTCAAATAAAAGGAAAGAAAAATCAAAGAAATTCCAGGCCTTGTTTGTTTAGGCCTAATTCCCAGTGTAAATGCCCAGCTAGCACTGGAAGAACATAATGATTTCAGAATGATTTCAGTGGCACTGTAGGGTACTATTCATAATGACAACAGCACTTTTTCATAATGAAATCAAAACGATGCCACTATGATCCTGAAATGTCCGCTTATTCGGCTCATTAAGCTGTCGTAATGATATCAAATATATTTCGTGCGTGGATGGAAATTATGACCAGATTATGAGGCAACAGTGCTTCCCTCTAACAGTAATCAATGCATGAATTCCCTTGCTACTACTACTTCGTGTACGGCATATACAAATTCTATAGTAATTAGACATTACAAACTAACAATAAGTTACAACTATATGCATATAAAATGAAAACAAAGTCACAATAAATATAACGATTGGAAATAAATATTTTTTTATTAAATATTTCCAATAAAACACTTCGTCCATTTACACACCAATTCCCTTCCAGAAAAAATATTGACTATGATCAAGTGTAAAACACCCTCATTTTAAATTATAAAAAGAAATTACACTCAAGACAGGGTATTGCAACTGTATAAATGCGAGGCTTGATTCGATCAGAGGAAACACAATGAATTTTTGCTGATTGCACTGATGAAATATTTGAACAAAAATATTATATGTTGAATGCTCTTATTAAGCGTGTAAGGTGTAAGTATGTATACATTATCTGCATTTGCATATGCTTAACTCAATTCACTTCACTAATTATCTAAGCCTACAATTTAGTCTAGAAAACCAGGGAACACTGAATTCGTGATGTATAATAAATTTAAATCCACTGTACCTCATTCACAATCTGGTCAAATAAATTGACATATTAAGATAATAAAATTTATTTCACGTTTAAGTGAATTAGGAACGATGAAAGCACACCACTAATAAACCAACTAGGAATTGGTTAACAGTTTATTCCTGCACTGGTCTCGCGCCCTCCCAGTAAGCCTGCGCGAAAAGTCATTTCATAATTTTTACGGAAAATGACAAGATTATGAACGCAGTTCAATCTGACCCTGACATACTGAAATCATTATGAAGAACCCCAGAATCTGTAATATTTTATGTACTATTTCAGAACCGTGTCAGAAATTTCTCATTGATAAGATGTCCATTGGAAGTCATAATCTCCTCATCAAAAGGACATGAACTGATTATGAATTTCAAGCATTAATAATGATATCATTATGACGTTCAGTGCTAGCTGGGT
>OX359250.1:7327372-7357372 GCA_947179485.1 Allacma fusca
TTGATTTGCGTGGCTGGTCCCGAATTTCGGCTCTTGATTTCCAGGGCGAATGTTGATGGAGGAGATGGTTCCGAACCCTTCTTCCTCTCCGCAACTTTTGAGGCCCAGCTTACTGGGGAGTAGGTACATCCTGAGGTTTATATATATATATATATATATATATAGGGAATAACTACAAATTATTTAGAGTCAGGGGTATCTACATAGCAGGTACCTTGTTGGTAGTGGTTTTCGGAAGAGGCTCTCTCTCTACGTGCAGGGGAAATAGTTGGACGGGCTAGTGCAAACCTCCTCCAGAACGTTGTGACATGAGTCTGACGATGGAGCTTTAGACTACGTGTGTGTATGCCTATGTATGTATCTACTATATATGCACGGAGCTTTGGGGAAGGAAAGTAAAATAAAATGAGAGCTGAACTAATTTGTAATAACTGCTGATGGATGCGATTCCAGATTGTAAGTTTTCCTTCCTTCCGACTTTCTCTCTCTCTCTCTTTTGCTGGCTCAACTGTCTCTGGAATCTCTTTCTGTTCTCTTCCTTCGTTCCTTCTTGACTAATGATCTTTCTCAAAACCTACAAATTACAGACTTTTATCTCATTTCTTTTCTCTCCCACTTAAACACACTCGTACCGTCGGCCGTGTATGTAGAGAAAGTTGGAGAAAGTAACGTTCGATCTGGGCAGATGAGGAAGAGTATGCTTTTTTCTTTGGGGTATCTCCAAGTATGTACTTCATCCTGTCGGACTGACTTATGGAGGTATATTTGGAAGCGGGTGTGTGTATACATATATGTAGATACATATGTATGTGCATGCTGGGTACGTTCGGAGTCTCCAGGCAGCCGTGGAAGTACTAACACCTTGGAGCGGGTTGTTTCTCATTGATGATTCCTTGGGTTTGAACTGACGGGAATTTTAAATGCTTTTCCCAAATTCTCGTCATTTCTTCATCAAGTGTTTACATTATGGAAGTGACTCCTTGTGTATTTTTAGGATACCTTTAGTATAGACTCTCGAGGTCGGTCATTCCGCTCCAAGTTGGATTTTTCTGTTTCTTTCATTTATTTGTTTCCTTGTATTTCTTTTTCTTTCCCTTATTTGGCTGTTACTTCCTTTTTCTCCTTTTTTCGGACTCTCCCAGGAGTTGGAGGGAATTCTCGTTGGAGAAAGCAAGACTTACACATTGGATTCGGCACTTCGCTAATTTGAGTTTACTTTGGGGGTGGGAGCGGGGAGGGGGGGGGGTGGAATAAAAAGCAATGACTTGCCTTGAATTTAAATTCTGGTGATTACAATGTCTTTTAAACTACTGGCGAGTGGTTGTAATAATTATTATAGTCAATGGTAATAATTATTATTGTAGAATAGGAAAATAGGAAGGACAACTTACTGTATAGTTAGGATGTAATTATTTGGAACATTACTCAAATCGTACGCGCAAGCTTAATTGTAAGTTGTTAGGAGTACAGATTGGAGATTAGGAAGGGAAGGAATTATTTCTAGGATACTTTTGGAGGTTAGGATTTGAAGTTGGAGGGGTGGGTATAGGCGAGGCTACTGTGTGTGGCTACTGGAAGAAAGCATGGGGCTGTTTGGTCTTTTGGTTGTTGGTAAGATACTTTGTGGAGGATGATTTTGATGAAAGTACGTAAATACATGATGATCATCATGGGATGCATTCCATTTGGAAAATAAAGCTTTTACTCTTGAGTCGCTTTATGTATTCTTAATTCCTGTGACTCCATTGTTGGCCGTATCGCCTATCCATTATCATTATTGTGAACACATGTAGGGAACCACCGACTGAGTCAACTCCACACAATTCCATCCATTTACCACCCTCAACTCCCTGGTAGGAATGGAGGAGAGAAATTAAACCACAAGCTTCCATCCCATCCTCCAACACATGAGATGGAGACTTTTGAACTATATTGAGATAAGTCTACCACTAACTCCATAACTTTCACCGTGAGTTCGGGCTTCATGGGGAGATATTGTCACCCGGTCTGCCTCAATCCCTCCATGCTCGTCCTTGCTCAGGAGTTTTTCCTTGGACTGGTCTAAACTCCTTCCTTCAACTCCCTTCCGAGTGTTGTCCTGTGTTTGATACCAGTAGATTTATTTACTTTCCCTACTTTCCCCGGCTTCCTGGTATACAATTATGCAAGCTCACGTTTGTTCACACACATTCTCTCTCTCTTTTTCTCTCTTTCTCTTTTTCTCTCTTTCTCTTTTTCTCGTTCTCATGGCAGTGCATGAGAAAGTTCAAGCAGGCTGTCCACATTTGTAGCGGAAGGAGACTCAGTGAGGTGCATATCTGGAAAAAATACCTCATAATGGTAAAGGTTCATGGGGTAGTGAGTTGATTTATATTGAACGAAATTGTAATCTAGTCTTAACGATAATGATGACGACTATGTTTTACATGGGTGGTTGAAATGGCTATGAATAGCTTTTTTTGTTCATCATCGTGAACCCTAAAACCTTCAAATGCCCGTGCATTGCTTATATTTTTAGATGTATACTTTATGCTTTTGTGAGTTCTACATGGAAAATCGTAAGATAAAAAAAAAAGAAAGAAAATATAATGTAGGAGGAAAAGATATTCCCGGAAAAATGGTATCATGGAGTGTTTGAAGGTAAACCAGGTAGGATTTTGTATTTGCTATAACCACCCACGGCTTGTTCTCATAAACGATGCTAATATCACGTTTGTTTATTATACTTCATCCCTTTCTCTCTCTCTCTCTCTCTCTCTCACACACACACACACACACACACACACACACACACACATACTTTTTTCTACTTCTCATATGCCAGCACTTCCTGGCATACATTTCCTCTCTCTCTCTCTCTCTGTATAGTTCTCCTTGCACGTGGTGTTAAGGGCTTTGAAATGATTTTACAAGCTAGTTTCTTGTACCATACAGTATGTTACAGCTAGGAAATAATGTTTAAGTATTCTTTCATTCTCTCTCATGCCTAAGTATGTCGAGGAGATTTTCTGCTTTGGAAATCCTGGAGAATGAAAATATTCATGCGTAACTATATATACATAGTTATAGACCCACAAGATGCTGAAAAGAGCGAGAAAATTCTAAGGCTTTTCTCCTGTTATAAGCTTCCTAGAGGTTTTTTTTAACACTCATTGGAGTAGGAGTCCCTTTAGCTATCGTTATATATAGAACGTTATATGTATACGTGAAAGTTTGTTAGGGAGGGTTTACAAAGAGTTTTCCTCATGTTATTTCTGGGCGCGTTGGAGGCTCATTTATGAAAATGTGGGAAGGCGATGAGGATTTCTTTTTGTTGGGAGCGTCTTTCCCTGTAATACATACATATCATGGATGTATCTGGAGCTTTCTCCACACCATGGCATTTTCTTCTTGGCCTGTTTCTAACATACAAAGGTATATTTTGAGGGGATTCATTGTGGGAACAATCTTTTTTTTTCCACTCGGGCCTTTCTTTCATCTTAAGGAGACCTGGGCAGTGTCAATAGCTAAAGGTTAGACGTACCAAAAGGAGTGGGTACCGGTTTATCTTTGTAGTTAAGTGATTAAAATACCTTATTATTTTCAGGTCAAGGGGTTCATTTCATCTCCTTATTAGGATCTTTATGTCTCTCCCCATGTCCATGTGGACTTGTCTTGGTCGGGGGATATTACAGAAGTTGTAGGGATGGACTACTCCTGTATGTATGTATGTATGTATGTATGTATGTATGTAATTATGTGTATTTATGGGTGGGATGTCCGAGACTTTATATATAGTTATGAGGGAAAAATGGATCCGAGGATCATTGGGTGGTAGTAAGGAATGAAAATAACTTTATTTTGGATGGGTAAATTGATGTTGCTGACTCTTCCGGCGACAAAAGTTAGTTTTCAATGAGTGTTGGAAGAGGAGGAGAAAGGCAGGTTGTGTGGGGACTGGGTGGGTAATGTGATTATGGTGGAAGGTAATTGATGAAAATGTTGCGGACGCGAACTACTCCTACACGATAGGACTCGAGGACGAGGGAATCCTCTCCCGAAGAATTCCCAACTGTTTCCAAGAGAATTGAAATGTTTAATTTCTAATCAGTCGTTTGAAGAACTGAGGTTAATTTATTTGAGTTGTGAAACTAGAACGTGCTTAAATGGTCGTGGACGATGGCAGAAGATGTGGTCTTAATTGAATTAATAGGCGCGAGACTTGTTAATAATTGTGCTGAATAGCTGAAACTGGGTAGTAAATTGGAAGATTCAGGCCTCATTTGGGGTCTAATTATCATTATGTGCAAGGATGATGATTTAGAGAAAGCCTTTAGCTCCAACAGGCCCATTAGAACCTCCTACGGATTCCTATTGGAAAAGAGAACTGTGTGTGAGAGAGAGAGTGAGTGAGAGAGAGAGAGAGAGGGAGAGAGAGAGAGGGAGAGAGAGAGAGAGTGAAAGAGAGAGACAGAACGACACAGTTAGATTGAGGAGAAATTCGGATTCGCTTCAGTCGTTAAACTTTTCTATCTCAAATACACATATTAGGCTTTAACTTTGGTCGATCCCTCCATATTCCCATGGTACACGTATGTACATATGTATGCATCAGTGAAATTCGGAATCACATTGTGAGCATCTTGGAAGCATTTGGACTCTCCGAATGTTCCAATGCTCTAAAGTGTTCATTGCTTACGACGACCGATTCCTCCTCCACTTGCTCCCTTAGTAGGTTCTATGTAGCGGAATCTATGTGGGCAGAGCTTGTATATGTATATATATATAGATATATATGTATGTATATAAGGGGGAACTTGTGAGGATCCATATGCCTTGTGAACTAGATATATCTGTCCATGGACTTTGGGATGATTCCCTAGAATCATAGATACAGCCCAAGCTACACTTATCTGGATGGAGCTCCATCGGACTATACATCTATTGGGATGTATAAGTCCAAGGGATAGGAACTGGAATGTTATGTATAGATACTTACAAGTAACTTGTTAGACACGTACATACAGGAGTTTAGAAGGAATTGTGTGGAAGATTCGGTTCAAAGATCAAATAAGATTATGATGATGATTCCAACTGTATCCTTCGGCTTTCTGTCTCCTCTCTCCCGGAGAACCAATGTTCTATTTCTTTCTTCGTAGTTTCCTGGTTCATTTTCCCTTCTTCCACAATTTTCAGGCCTTGGTGGGTTGGGTGTGTTGAGCCATATGTGGACCCGGGCTTGGGGGGAGGCTTCTTGTAAAAAATAAGAAAAATTGGGAAATATGTATGGTAATGTAATAGTGGACGATTGTAGTTTAAAATGTGTGTATCAATCATTATGATAGTGGTTTTAAGTGGAGTATAGCCTCACAATGGGTTGGAGTTGACATACTAGAGAAAATAACCGAATCTCAGGACTGAAGAGGCAGGACGGTGTCATCTTCAAGTAGGATTCTTCGTGGAGAGGAAATTGAGCATCGGCCAGAAGTTACAAGGGGTAGCTATTTCATTTGCTATTGAGAGCTCTAAAAGGTACTTACCGTTTGGCGAACTCATGGCATGACCATTGCTTGGTCTTTACTATCAATCCTTTCAGCATGGGAAATAACCTTGTTGCTTTTTATTAGCCGATGTTTTCTCATTGTACCAGATAAATGTATGTACGATTTTTGGAGGGTTTGGGGTCCTCCTTCCACCAGCTGGTCCTCTCCTTTTGGAATTGGAGGATGGAATTTTTTTCTCCTGTTAGCTGGATTCTTCCGAGGATTCAACCCCATCTTCATGCATGTATTTACTACCTCCTGTAACATTCATGTGTATTGCTTCGTATCTTTGGTCTCATTACGATTCTTATCATTCCGCTACTTTCTCTCTCTCTCTCTCTCTCTCTCTCTCTCTCTCTGAGCTATTCTGATCTCCTCCTGATTTTTCCTACCTTGGGTTCGGTTTTTCTACCGAAGACCTTTTTTTTCGGGGTGGTGTTGGGAACAGGGGGGGGGGCTTCCCTCGTTTTTGATATTGACTTTTGTGGTTGTGTGTGGTGTTCAAACTTTACAAATGATACCGATTAATGATTTTGGGGAAAATTCGATTGTTATAGATGGTAGGGGTCTAGCATACGTATGGAGGTGTCATGCAAAAGTGATCCTTGAGCATTATAGTAAATTTGGTGGAAGAATGTTGGCTGGGAAGAGAGGATTCCTGGAGAGACCGGATCATATATTGTGGGAAGAATTCCTCTCGTTTTTGCTCACTTGTTCCCATGGTATGTGTGTCTTCATGTGTGTATCTGTACATCTGTGTGTGTGTGTGTGTGTGTTTCTATATGTGTATGGATGAGTGTTGGAGTGTGCAGAGGAAAAAAAGTTAAGATTTGTGATTACTCATTGATGTAATTTATGATCTGCTCGTGATTTCATCGCACATGGTTGTCTCACATTCATCATGAGGGGGAGAATGTTTTTGGCCTCGAGTGTACACTTGAATGATAGGAAACACTCTTTTATGTCAACACCCAAGTGCAATTCGAGCTGAGTTGAGGAAAATGTCAAAAAATTTGAGATTTTTCATTCATTCACCTCCTCTCCTCCCACCCAACTTATAATATTACCTCCACATTCAACTCATACACGGGTGTTTTTTTTTGTGTCCCACTCTCTCCCTCTCGGTGAGAGTGCCTCTCTTTGGGAAAGGATGGAGAAGACGGGGAAATATTGGAGGGGCTTCCTTATGTATCTATACCTTGAGACATATGGTGATTACCAAGGAAGAGAGGGAATTCATAGATTGTTTTTTGAATATGTGTGTGTGTGTGAGGATTTTATTACTTGTAAAGTTTATTGCTCAATTTTCCTCCGTCTTCCCATACTTTTTTTCCTTCTTCTTCTGATTTGACATAAATTGCTGGAGTTAAATTGCGGGGCGAGGAGCTCCGCAGATGGTTCTATGAGGACTGGGGACGGGAAGAGTGCGGTGGTGGGAATTGTGAGACTTAATCAGCTTAGATATGTGTTACATGGAAGGAAAGAATAGCATGAAATTTGTATGGAAATCGTGCATCCAGCTCTAATTCGACTTTATCATGAAGCCGCGCAAATTTTGAAATGCAGATTAACGGGAAGCAAATTGATAAAATAAATGCTAATCCCTTGAATTGTACGTATCGGGCTGGGAGGCACACACACACACACACACACATATACACACACACATCCCGCCATGTGCCTACATCCTGTCATACGTGTACAGACGTTCGTGTATCTGTATCTACGTTCCCCCCAATATAATTACATAAGCTGTGGGGCTATCTATAAATGTAGGGAGTTCGCTCCATGTATGTATGTCCATGTGCGAGGGCCTGTAGTGAAAGCATGTCGGAGTTTCGTGCACGAGGGAAGATGGGAGTGAAAGGAATGATGAGTGACTGACTCTATGAAATTCGAGCAATCTGCCTATACGTTGGTTCATAAGAGCCCAGAGTTTGTTTTATCATATTAGCAGAGCGCAGACAGAACTCAATGCTACATTAGTAATTGGTGGGCGGGCGTTGACTCTCTCTCTCTCTCTCTCTCTCTCTCTCTCTCTCTCTCTCTCTCTCTCTTTCTCTGAGTGAATTCCTCCGGTACACGCCTTGGTTGGTTATATTGGCCGAGAGTTATGTATTCACGGAGGGAAAACACACGCGTCTGCCGTATCTGTTTGCGATTATATAACAAAAGCTATAATATGGTAGATGTTCATTCAATCGCTGCTAAGAGGGATGATCCGGAATTTGAATGAAGGATTGTGCACCGTGAAATTCAAAAGATTTGCATCCATTGTGGCACTTGTGTCCCATCCCTGGGTTTTCATTCGGTGGAAGTTACCTAGCATATCCATACATTAGTTCATAATGATCTTTCTTTCTCCCGAGTGTCTCCTACTTGTGTTGGCATCAGCTGTTATGAGCATTCGGATCCAGTGTACTACGTCACTCTGTGGACCCTAATATGCTGCTGAGTTACATCATAGAGTAGATTGTCATTTGGTTATATATTACATCAGATGACATCCCGTCCCTTCCTTCCCATGTCCGAGAGCCCACTGTTGCCTACAGTAAATTATTACATGAATTTTTTGGGCATAATTATCCCTGTACCTTTATTTTCCATATTATGTATATCTATAGATATCTAGTTGTACCTTTTTTTGTACATATGTATCTACATAATTACAGCATGATGACTCTCTTTGATTACATTGGAACAGTCGGCGGAGCACAAGGGATTCGAACCTCCAATCACAGGGTTCAGTTTCAGCTTTTATTGACCCCCTATTTTAATTCAATCACTCATTTGATTATGTAAAAGAATCATTAATACTTCCCAAGAGTCAGCATTTTTAGGGAGGGGTATCTATTTGTGCGCTTTAACTCATGTATATCCCTATTTGCCCGTGTGATGATCAGACGTCAGTTGCGTTTTGATATCGTCCTCAATCTATGTAGCATGTAAGCTTGTGAGCTGGGCTGTTGTTATTATAAGTGAAATGTATCTATCATGATTTGAGTCCACAAATGTGATAGTAATCCTTTAAATCTAACTTAATTTTATGTATGTGGGGATTGCTGTACAAAGACGATCATAGACACACTCTCTCTCTCTCTCTCTCTCTCTCTCTCTCTCTCTCTCTCTCTCTCTCTCTGTAAGTAGAGGCCTAGTTTGTAGGAAGACGGTAGGTAGAAGAACTGTGTAGGAGGTTGGAGAGAGAGAGAGACTCCGTATGGAGATTGAGTCCGTATGCCTTAACCTGGTTAGAGTTAAACTGATTTTGGTCCAAGTTGTTTCACTCGCCCTTTCTCCCTGATTTCTCTTCCCTTCCTCTCCTCGTTTTTTTCCCTCATCCTTTGTTTTCCCTCACATGAGCGTAAGCACTTAAGAGTAAATCGCTCTCCTTTTGCATGTCCTCGCATCTCTGAGCACGTGGAGTTAAGTTTTCCGGGTAATTAATAGTACGGGAGAAAACCAGGATGAAGTCTCGAAGTCCGTAGGTACATAAATCGGAAATCGCATTAAGTACAAGTTATTAAGGGCATTCCGAAAAAAAAGAGGATTTTCCCCGAAAGAATTTACACATCATAGGAATCCGTCCATAGGGATTATATAGCATTTAGTCATATCACGGAATGTGTGTGATACACTCATTTTGGCACTGGCAAATTTTTTCTTAAATCATGTCTGAAATTTTTACGAAAGTGTCCTTCCAATTTTTTTGTAATGATTTTAAGCATAAATTTACAATTGCTTTCCCGGAGCCGGTTTCATCCACATTATAAATCTTTAAGGATAGAAAGTAAGTGAAAGTAGGCTGTATGTATAGGAAAGGATTTTGTTTAGCCTTTGCTCACTCAAGGCTTATGCTGAGAACTCACCCGTTCCCACTCCCCGCAATGGAATTTTTGGCTCTCAATGTTTGAAAAAGCTAGTGTGTGTGGACATTTCTCGGGACAGATTGTCCAGTGAAAGTTACGGACGTCCAAGTTGGGACCATTCTTCCCTTCCGCTATATGGCTCCTAACTATTTAGATTTATATTAAAATCTATGGCTTGTAAATTCTTTGTCTTTATGACATACATACATACATAAGTCTCTCCGGAGGGCCCTACTTCCTCAAGTTAAAAATGGAGAAAGTTATTTTTTGAATTATGATTGTGTATCCATTAAAGCCCGGGGAAAGTACATGGCGATAGGGAAGGATTGGAGCGTGTGGGATAAATGAGAGGAGTGTGTGGATGGTAGGGAGTGTGTAGGGTGTGCTCCTGGGTTGCCTGTACATTTTGGGGAAGTAACTGTTACTAATGTGGGAGCATTGGACGTAAAACTACAGTTATGCATATGGTGGATAATAGAGAGTGAAAGCATTGGGGTATAAGCGGATTTGGGGATGTAGGAAGACAGGCTCATCTGAGGGCTGTGGAAGAATGGCAATTGGAAAATTTGCCGACTTTTCGATCTTCCCATGTATCCCTGTAAAAACATTAAAGTTTGGCGATGGGTCTTTTTCCATGCCCCTTTTGTTTTTTATAGGATCTATTCACTTTTTTCCTGATAGAAAATTTTTCCCTTTTTTCCCTTCCTCCAACAACAGAGACTTCCATGTATGTAAATCCATACGGACATCTCTGGTAGTACAGGGAAAGTCAAAGAGAGAAAGAAAGAGTGATAGTCGGAGAAATAGGACTCGTTCCCATCTCAAACGTCCTACTGTCTTAGGATATAAGCCTTTATATATAGATACACACTTTGAAGAAACCTTCCACTCAGATTCTTACATATGTGGTTCTGTATACCTACCTATGTATCTACATACAGACTTTCACTACTGCCTCCTGGCTCTTGAGCCTGTACGGAGTTTCTTATATCTAGGTATGTAATTATATCTATGGACATATAGCCCTATGAACTTTATTTTATTGAAGTAGTTCTCTCCTATTTATCTATATAGTTCCTCTCACAGGTCCGGGTACATATGGATATTTATATTCTGTGGGGATGTTAGATACTGTATCTACAGATATACGGACTCTGTTATAGGGCTCTCTGTGTTACACTTAACGATCAAATAGAGGTGTAGGGCTGAGTCCCGTCCCTGAGTCTTGAGCCACATTCTGCATATTGACTTTGAAGACAAAGACTTCAACCTTTCCCCAACCATCGTCCTAACATTAACGTTTGGCTCTGAGACGATCAAGAGTAGATAGTCTGTATGGATATGGTTTCCATGTAACATCGACAATGATCGGAACGCTCACACAAATATCGACGCATGTACATTTAGGAACGTGCACGGGGTAGGAAAAAAAGTCTTGAAACTATTGAAGCGAGGTGACTAAAAGGGTATTACTATGCAAGATATACTGCAGGGGCTATGACTTCAAACGGGCTCTTAATATCAATATGTGAGGATGAATCTGTAGTGATAGATAGATATAAAAATTGTGCTGTCTGTCTCTCTCTCTCTCTCTCTCTCTCTCTCTCAGCCTTCACTGCAGGCGTCTCCGTTTCATTTGACTTTCTTGGGATGCTCTACGTGTGTACGTACGTCTGTATTTATTTGCTGGAGTGGAGTCTCAGACCTTGAATGGTTTGTAGGAATGGAATTGGGTGTAAGACTCCTTCGTTGTCTTTTTCACTTGACGAGCTCCGTTCATTTCCCTTTAGTCCTAGTATGAATTGATGGCACTGGTTTAGTAAAGCATGGTTTCTGTGAGCATAGTTCGCTGGTTGGAATGCATTGAGTAAGATGGAAAGAGAGAATTACAATGTTTTCTCTTCTGCCTCTCTCTCTCTCTCTCTCTCTCTCTCTCTCTCTCCCTCTCTCTCCCTCTTTTATCTTACCCTTCTCTCGACTCGACCAAGCTCTGCCAAGGTATTTGCAAAAGCTTTGTTCCAAGACTCCACTAGGGAAATTGTACTGGGACGTATGCTTTTTCCGGAAACAGTTCCAAAGCTCTGCTACACCACCACTTATCACCAAGACAAATCGAACACGTCAGTTACAAGCGAGTGTAGGAGGACAGGAGAAGCCTAGGCCGAGCCTGTGGTTCCTATAAATAAAACGAGAAACTAATATTATAGTAATTATGCCTCAACAAATTCCCAAACCGTATATAGAGGGAAAAACATTGAGAATTCAATTCCGATCTGACACACACCATACATAGAATGTAGATACACATTGTATACATTTAAACCCTCCCTCACTCTATCCCCTATATGATGAACTATGTAAGTCGGCTCCTGAACTTGTAACAAGTTCAGACTTTAGGGGAAATCTCCCGAGAACGCATTATTGATACAGCTATGGGTTTTCTTGAGATAAAAATTCACTTGTGATCACTGTGAGATCCTATTGGCTCCCCAAAGACCTGGAGTCTCAAGGAGTGTGTCAGCCTCAACCTTATTGTTATACAAACAATATTCTACAATCATATGTATGTACTCGCAGTATATATGTACATATATATGTGTGTGTGTGTCCTCACAGTAAAACAATGGAGAGGAAGGGACCTTCCCAACCACTAGACTATCACTCCAAATTTGAGCGGTATGAAGTAGTACTCACGTAAACTCGGAATGTAAAGTGCTGAGAAAAAAAACATCAAAAGTAGGAATGTTTTTTTTTCATAATAATTGTATACCTTTGTAAACACGAAAATAGCGTCAACTAATGGAAGACTTGCGTCATAAATAGTGGGGGGGGGGGTAGAAAAAGAAAGCATCCGAAAACTACTTGTGGCTGTATTTGGATGAGTGGAGGGGATATGTACATAAAATTAGGACTGGGATACTGATGGAGAAACATAGGGAGAAATTCGATGGAGGATCTACAGTTCCGTCCGTAATAATTACAGTATTTCCTCCTGTAACCGCTCAAACTAGTGAGTAACTGTTCCTGGGGCTGTTGTATGTATCTACTTTTATTGTTCGTCTGTGTTCGTGCCTTATTGCTTATAATTACTATTCTGAATGGTTCCATAAGACCGGAAATCATTAGAATTTCGATTCCAGCCCGGGGTTGGTCTCTCCTTTCTCTCTCTCTCTCTCTCTCTCTTTCACTCTCTCTCTCTCTCTTTCACTCTCTCTCTCTCTCTCTTTCTCTGTGCTTATTAGAATGTCGGATCCTTCTGGAATAAAGTCATGAATTAACGGGATCTTTCTTCAGACATGTAGTAAGTGATGAGGCCGTGGGACGGGTTCGCCAGAGCTATTTCCTGTGAATAAACGAAAGTTAAGTTTATGAGTGTAAAATCTGTCGGGTTTGATTGATTGAGACTAGAATCTGTGCATGACCAGAACGTGCGCAGTGACTTAAGTGTCAAACCCCGAGTGCTGGGCTTGTGTATGCATATTACTTAAATGCTCCTCTCTGATGATGTGGAGGAGAAAGGGAGACATGCGAACTTATTTGAAGATATTACTAAACTCAGGATTTTTGGTATTCCACATCCGCACCCCCATTCCCTCCCCCCCCTCTCTCTCTCTCTCTCTCTCTCTCTCTCTCTCTCTGTCTCTCCCCATGGCCAACTTTGAAAAGTTTTCTTGGGAAAGAGACGTCTTTGACATGACTGATAGTTCAGGCTGAGGAAGAATGAATGAATGATTTTAATTGGTTTTTGCACCAAGGAAAACAAGTTTTTTTCAAACTGAATTGTCCGGATTGAAAGTCCGTGTACGGAAGTTGGAGTGAGGCGCCTTTTTCAAACAGCAATTTTTTTTCAAGAGGTATTTTCCTAGAGAACGTGATCCTTCTTTGCAATATGGACAACACATACAGACGGGCAATAGTAAAATATTTTTATGTTGGGTCTTGACCATGGGCCTGATATGGAGGCTTCTGTTAAAATCCAAACATCCAACTTATACAACTCGAAAAATACAATTTATTCCCTCATCGTATGAATGTTTTTGAGACGAGTATTTATTGGTAATGTTTGTGACGGAAGGTATCCTTGGATTTGCATCAGCTCTGCCTCAGTGGATCGGATCTGAGGCGGCCATCTGAATATTTAGATAAGGTGGATTTCCGATCCCCGAAATCTTCTGACTACGGGAGGGGAATTGCCTGGAATTGTGGAGCTTCGTCCTGGAAAAGCTAAGAATTGTAACGGCTGTGTAGTCACAGCCGGGCCTCATTAATAAAAGCGTATGCATTATTGTTGGCACTTCGTGGTCGATCCTCCCTAATTACTGACATTGGCATTATTTGTGGGTCAATTAATTAATTAATTTCCCCCCGATATTCCTGCCGGTTGTAGATAACCCCGATTATTTATTTATTGGTAGCTTGTGGAGTCATAAGTCCCAGGAGTTTTGGGAGGACTGGTAGGTGAGGCTTGGAGCTTCGGATCTAGAGAGATTCTTGAGAGGAATTGAAGTTAAGGCGAGGGATTTTTTTTGTGTGACGTGGGTTTTACTTTTAATAAAAATGATTTTTAATATATAAAAGAAAATAATTCTTATTGAACGGGGTTTTAACTTCCATGTGTAGTTATATAATTATATAGTGGTGGGTTGGGAGGGAGGGAGGGAGGGAGCGGAGAAGAAGCTTTCCAATTTTCCATGTGAAGAAGTTGGACTTGACGTCTCTGGAAATTTATTCTATGCTCTTAACTTCTTTGCCTTCCTTTTTTTTTCTCCTAAAGTATTTTGCACGTCAATCGATCTTATGGGAGGAAGTTCGTACAGTACACTCTGTATAGGGCAGGACTCCATTCCGGCCCATGGTTTCGGCAGGACAAACGGGGGTAGAGGGAAAATAGAATAAGTAATCCAATTTCATCACACACTCCACTCAACCCCTTAAACTCAACTGAGGATCTAGAAAACCAAGCAATTCCCTGTCACCCATGCCATGGAGAGTTGCACTTTCTCAACAGTTTTATACTCTCCTTCCAACCACTATAAGTTCCTGTCAAGGATTTAGCCATGCAATGACATAAATGTAACGACCCGGGTTTAACTTACGGCAATATCCCCTACAAGTCCTATCCTACTTATATATGATATTACTTGCAATTTTCTACATTACATATCCATCCCATCCCCAATACTCTCTCCGTACTTGTAATTTCCCTCCGAGTCTCCACGCATATTTAACGGATTTCCCTCCATGCGTGTGTGTGTGTGTGCGTTGCAATATTTGAGTCCATACTCACTAATGTAGGGTCCTCGCACGTGTATATCCCCACAGATACATAGATACATAATCACCTACAGGCAGGTGGAAGGACATGGAGTTCGTCCTGGGGAAGGTGAGCAGCACACCTTAATACTTTTACGGTGTCATTTGTGCCTCTCTGGAAAGGAGCATGGCTCATGGATCCACTACGGTCATGGAGGTATGCATCGATGCGTGTTGGGGGTATGTATGTGTCTGGATGTAATTACATGTAGATATATTTATATGTGACATAATTTGTTCTCGGCTCTATCCGGCCCCCACACTTACTCGCACTCCTTCGCCATTAATGACTATTTTGTGCGTACACTTCCCTCCGGATTTAATGGCCTTCTTCCCTGACGACAGATGGAATATTATAGGATGTCTTAAATTCTAAAATTACTATTGACTACCGGCCTATAGAATCTTTACAAAGAGATTTACGGCGGAAGTATGCTTTTCTAGACACTGGTGTATTTTGTATATGTGGATGTACATAAGGTAGATCCCTATTGGACGTACATAAGGTAGATCCCTATTGGATGTATGTACATAAGGTAGATCCCTATTGGACGTACATAAGGTAGATCCCTATTGGATGTATGTACATAAGGTAGATCCCTATTGGATGTATGTACATAAGGTAGATCCCTATTGAACGTGCATATGCCCAACCCCATAGGTATATACTGAGTGCTGTGTGGATTTTGTTTTTTTTATATTTTATTCTGTCTTTATCATGTGAAGAATCGGTGATTATCCCAGAAGTAAAAATACTTTTGTAGGTATAACGTAAGCTCCAGTGAAAATGAATTTACCTTTGTAAGTTCCCCGTCAACGACGTGCTTCCGTCTGCTGTTCAAATGAGCTTTAACATCCTCATCCATCTTAGACATAATGTGCTCTCAAATGATCGTATAAAAGGGGATTGATGGTGTCACCGTTTGGGAATTAAGCCCGGCTCTGTGTACCTTTTGCAATAACCTAGACTGTTTCCTTCCTCCAATCTAATTCTAGCTTACTTTTTTTATGTCCTCCTTTTAGTTAACTACTGTTTTGGGTCGGTACTTTCGTCAAGACGGAACGTTATATTTTCCCTGTTGTAAAAACTTGAGCAGTCCTAAAGCGAGAGCTAGGACAGTCGTAGGAGTATATTTATGTGTGGAACTTTCCACTACTATATGGAGGTATGGAGTAGATATGTACTATAAGGTAAATACACTATGAGTACCAGAGCTGGTATTGACGGGCGTTTTTTTTTCCGGGAGCGGGTGAAAGCGGAGAGTAATGATTGTAGTGCATACAAAAATGTATGTCGTGAAGGGTCGGAGCAATTTGTACCATTCCGTTGAAGGGAGATACTCAAAACGCCAAATAAGGGAAGTGAGGGTTGTATTTTTCCCTGAGACAAAGTATCGAAAGACAATGGTACTGGATAGAAATCAAGTCCTGAGACCTTCTCAAGAGTGACAATTCTACATGGAAGTTTGAGAAAAGTTTTTTTTTTGAAATATTATCATTTTTTTGACGACAATAAATCTTGTCATCATATTACTCTCTCCCACTTCACTTGAAAACCAGTGGGAGTATTTTGGAGAAAGCTCCGGAATTTTTCCGGGAGAAAGTTGAACATGAAACATTATTGAAGGATAGATGGATATATGTGTGCTTGAGAAAAGTTTCACGGATATTTTTTTACCCCATGTTATATAAGGGGGAAGGGAGAATGGGAAGATTGAGACAATTTCAGAGAACAATCGACGGGTACAAATGTTTGTTTATATTTTTTCCTCTGTTCCTCGGTCCTCCTGTCCTCACGGAGCTTTTCTCAAAAGGGAGGGAAATACGGTTGATTGTTTATAACGGAGAATATATGTAAAGGTCGGTTGGGATGGGGGGAGGTGAAGACTCAAAAAATAAGTAGAGTAAGTTTAGAGTCGGTACGGGAAATCTTTCTTACTTCTTTTCGTAACTTTCTACTTATCACATTTGTCTCTGATTCCCATGGCGAGGTCAACGAACGATCCGGATGGGAAGGGAGGTCAGGCTAGCTCATTGCGAGAGGGAAGAGAGAGAGAGAGAGAGAGAGAAAGAGAGAGAGAGAGATGGAAGGAGAGATGAGCGTGAAGGGCGTCGATATGATTTTAAACGTGGAAGACCCACACGTATTGGCCGATTCATCCCCAAAGCTTGTGAAACATGATTTGTTTCATAATGTTCATGTAGTCTCTTGACTGGTTGGTTGTATCTATATCTATAGATATATGGGCTGTGAGGAAGCCGGTGTATGTACATCGGGAAAGCTTTACTATATATGACTCGTTGAAGCAGCAGCAGCTCCTCCATCCCAAAATTTATAGTTAGACTTTTGTAGGGAGTGTTAGCTCGGTGATATGAGCAGTGGATGAAAATATGATGTGAATGAGAGTAACCTTTTAATCTACGGTAATGCTGAGTTGGAATGAGAAGCAATCACAGATGACAAAATACAACTTGGTTGTAGCTCAAAAAACTTAGAATAATTTTAATGTCAATTCAAAGGAGAGTTATGTGTTCTCGTCAACAGCTAAAAGAGAAGTCATTTTTATCATTTTCCTTAAGTTGGGTAGATGGGTAAAGGAAGAAAATACAAGTTTAGTTTTGAGGCTTTGTTTCTTATCTCTAATTAGGAAAATCTATATTTAGAACGAATGTACAGGTAAGTGTAAAAGTCAGGTCATGAGCTTGGACTTAGGAATGTTAAAAGAAGGTCAATGGTGCACATTGACATAAGCTACAGAATTGGATATGTTAATGGGGCATTAACAGACCGCCCACCAAAATATCGTGAAGATATTTTAAAATGATTTTTGTTTGCAATGTCACTGTAAATAAAATATATTAAATAAAATGTTATCGGAGAACTTTACATCATTCGTTTTGACTCTTTTCAGGATTTGCAGGAAGTAGAACTAATCTTGTTACAGGACGTTTGTAAGTTCCGTCAGCTGTCTTCACGGTCACTGTCCTAACGAGATTCTTTGGGTCGTCACTGTCCAGGTGAACTTGAATCACACGGCCAAGTTTCCACCGCTGAGGAGGCGTATTATCTTCTCGCAGGACTACCAAGTCTCCAATGTTTACATTAGGCTGGTCTTGCTTCCACTTTGTCCTTTTTTGCAATTGTTGTAAGTACTCCAAGTGCCAGCGCTTCCAAAAATGCTGCTTCAACTGCTGTTGCAGTTGCCATCTACTAAGACGGTTGGTCTTGATAGGGGTCAAATCAAGCTCCGGGATAGCTTTCAAGGGCTCTCCAATGAGGAAGTGACCGGGAGTGAGAGCCTCATAATCAGTTGGATCCGTGGAAACTGGGCACAGCGGTCTGGAATTCAGGCATGCCTCCACTTCCTTCAAAATAGTGTCATACTCTTCAAAGTTGAACACATGAGACTTGAGTACACGGTTGAGATGGAATTTGGCCGATTTTACTGCCGCTTCCCAGAGTCCTCCCATATGTGGAGCTGCTGGTGGGTTAAAGAGCCAGGTGATGCCGTCATTACTGACGGATTTGGAAACGGTGTCCTGGAAGTCCGTGGAAAGGGTTGCCGTGAGTATTTCCTGTAGTTCTCGGCTGGCTCCAATAAAGTTGGTGCCATTATCACTTCGAACAGTTGCAGGAATTCCTCTTCGCGATACCATTCTTCTTAAGGAAGCAAGGAAGGCATCCGTTGTCAAGCTGCTGACAAGCTCCAGATTTACTGCTTTGGTACAGAGACAGACATATACTGCTACATATGCCTTGTGGGTCTTCGGGCTCCTGCTATACGAGTCTTTCAGAATTACAGGGCCAGCGTAATCTACGCCAACATGGGTAAAAGGCCTTGTAAGAATGACCCGGGGTTGTGGGAGGTCCGCCATGAGCTGCTGCGCCGTCTGTGCTCTCTGTACTACGCAAATCTTGCACCGATTGATGATCTTTCTGACCTGCTGTCTGCACCGGATGATCCAAAAGCGCTTCTGTACTATGCCCATGGTGAGCTGAGGACCTGCGTGCTGAAGATAGAGATGGTACCATTCCAATATCAGGTCCGTCACATGATGCCTCGGAAGCAGGATCGGGTGTTTTGTGTGAGAAGGTACTAAGGCACGACGGATGCGACCGCCCACCTTGAGCAGTCTGTCTTGTAGGAATGGGGACAGGGGAAGTAGAGTTGACTTGCGGGACAATGTTCCGCTCCGTCCCAGCACTTCAATCTCATTTGCATAGACCTTCCTCTGGATGTAGTAGATCCAACTTTCTTCGGCCTGGCGTAATTCACTTGGAAAGAGAATGGAACTTACATTGGGTAATTGTGGTTGACGCTTGAGATGGTTCCATAGTCTTGTCCACCAGACCGTATGTCTTCGAAGGCGGTTCCAACTGGAGTAGCGTGCGGATATATTTTCAAGGCTTTGAAACAGTGATGTGGAGGAGGAGAGAAGCACTACTGATTTTTCTCTTCTAATGTACTGGGATATGTCGACGTCAGAGGTCAGGGAGAGACGTTTGCTGTCTTGGGAGGGAGTGAAGACGTGTCCTCGAATTTGTTGCTTTGAGGAAGTCGATATATGGGATGTGGACTTGGATTTGGTGCCCGTGGAGGAGGTGTAGATGTCCTCCTGGGGGTCCTGCGTGCAGGCCACGGGCTCGGGATCTTGATGAAGATTTTGAAGGAATGTCGGGCCATCAAACCAAAGAGGATTGCTTATGAGTTCCTGAACTGAAACTCCTCTGCTCGGAAGATCGGCGGGGTTGAGTACCCCAGGGACGTGTCTCCATTTAAGCGTTGGTGTAGTTGACTGAATGGAGATAACTCTATTCCTCACAAATGTTTTCCACCTTTGCGCGTCGGAATTGATCCAAGCTAGTGTGATGGTCGAGTCGGTCCAGGCTGTCATGTTGTCGATGGGTACTGGAAGAGCTGTCGTCACTATGTGAACTAGGTTTGACAGAAGCACTGCCCCACATAGTTCCAACTTTGGTATTGTCTGCTGCTTGGTGGGGGCAACTCGGGATTTTGCTGCAACAAGTCGTACTTGGACGGAGGATGATGAGATGGCTTGTAGGTAGACGACTGCCGCAAATGCTTTTTCAGAAGCATCTGAGAATGCATGTAGGTGGTACGTTGATGGTTGAGGGATATTGATGCATCTAGGAATTCGAAGATCTTGAATATGCTCCAGCTCCAACTGGTAATTTTTCCAGGAATTCAAAATATCAGGCGGTGGAAGAACGTCCCATCCTGATTTGGCTTTCCAGAGTTCTTGCATAATTATTTTGGCTCTGACCGTGAATGGAGCAATAAAGCCAAGTGGGTCGTACACTCTTGCGATTTCTGCTAGAATGTTCCTTTTGGTTGGAGCTTTCTTCGTATTTGGCTGCACCTTGAATATAAATTTGTCCGAGGACGGATTCCAAATTAGCCCAAGTGCTTTTGTGTTGCCGTCGGGGTCGAGTGTCAATGGAGTTGAAGTTTCTCGCAACTCTTCTGGGAGGGACTGTAGCATAGCGGGGTTACTGGAGGACCATTTGCGAAGGAGAAAGTTCGCTTCACTCAAAAGATCAATGAGTTGCTCCTGGAGGTGAAGTGCTTCTTCTAGTGTGTTGGATCCAGAGAGACAATCGTCAACGTAAAAATCTCTCTGCAGAACGTTTGCTGCGTGTGGGTACTTGTGTCGCTGCTTCATAGCGAGGGTTTGAAGCGTCTTAATTGCCTGGTACGGGGATGAGGCAACGCCAAATGTTACCTTCTTGAGGCGAAACATTTTCACTTGCTGCTGTGGATGGTCTCTCCACAAAATGCGTTGAAAGTTTCGGTGTGGTGAGTGCATGGAAATGTACAAGTACATTTGTTTGACATCTGCTTTAAAAGGTACCAGCCAATACCTCCAACGGATGAGTATGCTTGTCAGGTCATCTTGGAGCACAGGTCCCACCAACAGTTGTTCGTTGAGGGAAACTCCGGAGCTAGTTTTTGCACTTGCGTCAAAAACAATTCTCAGTTTTGTCGTGGAGCTCTCCTTCATTACTGGATGGTGGGGCAGGTAGTAGACCTCGTCGTCGGGGATGTTGAACTCTGACCGAGGAACTTCTTCGAGGTGACCATCAGCAAGTAACTCGTGAATTGCTTTTGTGTACTGGACTTTTAAGTCTGAGTTTCGGGAAAACTTCATTTCCAGGCTGTGAAAGCGCTTTGTAGCCATGAACTTGGAGTTACCAAGAGAGAGTTTGTCGGCGTGAAACGGGAGCTGGACTTCGAAGGTGCCATCTGGAAGAACGGTTGTAGTCCTGTTGTAGTGGTCTTCGCAATTTAGCTCTTGAGGTGTCAATCTATTGACCTCGTTGCTGCAATCTTCTAGCTTCCAAAATTGCTGAATCTGAGTTTCCAGTGACAAGTCTGTCAAGTTGCAGATGGACTTCGTGGGGTTTGAGGTTGCTGTCCCACCGCCAACGAGCCATCCAAAAATGGATTCTTGTGAAACTGGGTCATTTTCGTTTCCCCGCAATAGTCCAGAACGTATGATACGGTAGTGAATGTCTGTGGATAGTAAAATGTTGACTGGAGTAGACTCATTGAAATGAGGATCTGCCAGACCTATCTTCGGGATATGGTTCCAATTAGAAGCGTCTAGGCTTTCCCTAGGGTAGCGGCCACCGATTTTCTTAATTACCAGTGCCGTCAGATTAATTTGAATTTGCGGATGGTAAAGAGAGGAAAGTTCAAGCTGTACCGATTCTGTTGCGGTGGCGACCAACTTTCCTTCTAGGGCTTCAATGTTTTGATGGTGTGGGAGGGTTTGCTTTTTTAAATTTAATTTCTTTACGAGAGACTCTTCAATAAAGCAATCGTCGGAACAGTTGTCAATGAGAGCACGGCAGTTTACTCCTTCCCCATTAGCATTGTATACTTGCACAATTGCCGTGGGCTTAATTTTGGCTGCTTGTGGACTCTCTCGTTGTGTGAGTTGTACGGATGAATTAGGTCTGTCCGACTTTGTAAATGAGGAATGTAAATGGCTATGGTGCTTCTGTTTACATACCTTACATACGCCCTGCGATGTGCAGGTTTTCCAAAAGTGGCCAGGTCGGAGGCAATTCGTACATAGCTGAGACTTCTCAACCAAGCGTTTTCGCTCTTTCTCTGGGGTCTCGTTGAGCTTCGGACAGGCGTAGTTGTGATGGCTCCCTTTACATAGATCGCAGGTCATGGAAATGGGCTTTGGGCGGCTGCTACTAGGATGACTATCTCGCCTATAGGAGTCTTGTTTCTTCTCATAGGGCTTAGCTGTAGATGCTGTTGACATTTCACCCGCTGACGCCAAGTCGATGACTTCTTTGTTCAGAAATTCAAGCAGAGTTTGTAGGGATGGCATATCTTTGTTTGGGAGCGTTTGATTAAATCGGAGCTTTGTTGTTGAATCTAATTTACGGGTGATGATACGGATGATGATGGCATCCCAACTTTTTGTCACTTGACCAAGGGATGATATTGCAGCTAAGGAGTTTGCTGTAATGTTGCTCATGGAGCGTAGTGCGGAGGCACTCCTGGAGTGCATTTCAGGTTGGTCCAGGATGCGATCCACCTGTCTGAAAATAATTTCTCTTGTATGTTGAAACGTGTCAACTAACCGGTTGTATGCAATGGGGTAGTTGGTATCCTGAAGCGGAATTGATTCAATGAGATCTGCTGCGGGACCCTCTAGGGCTGCTAGGAGGTACTCAAACTTTTCGGCTCCCGAAAGGTCTGCTCTGTTGTGGACGGACTGGTTGAATCGGTCCCGGAACAGAAGCCAGTCTTCGTATTTGCCTGTGAACGTTGGAAGGGTCAGCTGGGGCAACTTTGGCTTCATACTGGACTGGTTCTGATTTAAAGTTGACTGGGGATTAGGCGTGCCTGCTGGAGTTGCTGCTGCTGCTGCGGCGGCTTGGGCTTGTTCAGCTGCTTCTTTTTTTGTAAGTTCTTCGTCCCACAGGTCCAATTTAATTCGAAGCTCAAAAACCAGGTCCAGGATGGGATTGATTTCAGCGTCGAGCGCTTGAATTTCGGCGTTATCTTGGCAATCGTCGTAAAGCTCCCCGTACGCTAGGTCAATTTTTTCTTGCAGTTCAGGTAACGCTTTCTTGTAGGTCGAATGGTTAGCTCGGGTGGCGGTTTGTGGGGTAACAGAATCGAAGAACTTTTTACACCGGGTGAGATAACCTTTGTGGCCTCGGAGGCTCTTTCTTGCGTCAGTCATGATGTTGCACTTCTCCGTAGATCTTCACAGGAAACAAACACTCACAGGCACTAATTCAATCAAAAAAAACTCGAAGGACCAATGTTAGCTCGGTGATATGAGCAGTGGATGAAAATATGATGTGAATGAGAGTAACCTTTTAATCTACGGTAATGCTGAGTTGGAATGAGAAGCAATCACAGATGACAAAATACAACTTGGTTGTAGCTCAAAAAACTTAGAATAATTTTAATGTCAATTCAAAGGAGAGTTATGTGTTCTCGTCAACAGCTAAAAGAGAAGTCATTTTTATCATTTTCCTTAAGTTGGGTAGATGGGTAAAGGAAGAAAATACAAGTTTAGTTTTGAGGCTTTGTTTCTTATCTCTAATTAGGAAAATCTATATTTAGAACGAATGTACAGGTAAGTGTAAAAGTCAGGTCATGAGCTTGGACTTAGGAATGTTAAAAGAAGGTCAATGGTGCACATTGACATAAGCTACAGAATTGGATATGTTAATGGGGCATTAACAGGGAGAAAGTTGTGATTTCTTATGGAGAAAGTTCACCACACGTCAGTACATACACCCATATCCATGTGCTCGTATGGTGAGTACAAAGAATTTTGTCGAGGCAGTTCCTCCTGATTTCTGTACTTTCTCTAAGACTTTCTCCTTCTACTCCGCCTGCATTTCACCATTTCTCTCTCCCTCCGCTCTCGGAGTATTTTTGGTATGTAAGGACTGGAAGAGATGGGAGTTGGGCCAGGCGGAGTTGAGGACTCACATACGAGAGGAGCCTATCTATCTCTATAGGGGAAAGTTGTATCGGCGGAAGGGACAACGACTCGGAGAGTGAGAGGAAAGTAAAGAAAAAGAAAGGCTTAGTTTTGGTAGAAGAAGCAGAACCAAAATTGTTGTAGAATTTCCCCTTGTTGGTTGAAAGTTGTTGGAATACCCAACTCTAAGGTTTTCCAAGTCTGGGCTGAGACCTCTTAAAATTCAGTGGGTGAAGTGGGCGATTTAGTCTTTATGTGGCCCCCAAAGTCCAAGAGCTGCTTGACTTTCTGGTATCGCACAACAAGTTATTTCGCAGAAGGGCCGCAATATATAACTTTCTCGTCGACTAGATAGAGACTGAAGACGGATAGAAGGAACAGAAATTGCTCCGTCTTCCTCACCACTCCTGCTTTCTCTCTCTCTCTCTCTTTCTCCTTCTCTCTCTCTCTCTTTCTCCTTCTCTCTCTCTCTCTCTTCCTCCTTTTCCCTACCTCTGCTCTGTTGGGCTTTCTCCAGAAGCCAATACAAGAGTGAAGGTAACCAGAATAGGAGTTAAGTATAGTATTTGCAATGACTCCCAGCCTAAATCAACCCGTTTGAATCCAGACAGAAATTGTGCAGTGAAAGGGAAGGGAAAAAATGGAAACATGGAGAAACTTGCTACATTCCTTTGCATGGATGTAAGTTGATGTGAAAAAGAAACTTTGACTTCATGAAATTTAAACGGGATGGGAGATAGAATCGTTTTTTTTTCTCTCTCTCTCTCCTACTTTCACCCAAACTTCTCCCTGTGGTTTGAGCCAATGAGTGTAATGATTCTTCTGATCATAACCTTTTTTAATGGATTGATATACATAATCGTTCCATCTCCTCCTCCTCTCATAGTTCCTCCACTCCTGCATTCCCACAATTTTTTTCCCCTTTCAGAGGCTCCATTTACATGCTCATAAAATTCCTACATAAGCTCCTCTAACAAGGAGAGCTTGCGGGATGGACAAAGCGGATCAAATTGAGACTTAGCGTCTCTTGATGGGTCTTAGGCCCAGTGTCCAAACCCTCACTGAAGCTGCTCATGCCAGGTCGCTGGGGTCCGGGCTTTGGAGGTCAGGAAATTTTAATGTCCTACATGGCTCACTACAACACTCTCGTCACAATTGACTGTAGGTTCTACTCCTGAACCTTTCGTGGGACCGTGTAGAGGAGCATCCAATACTGTCTTCATTTTTATCAAATGCATTTCAATACATATGTAATTATGTATGTGCTCCCTCAGATAGCCTAGTCGGAGTATCATTTATCTATATAGTCAAAGTCCATTACATAAATTAAGAGTCAAAGTAAATCTTTTTAAAGGTTAGTCGAGGAGACTCCACCACCAACTTAATCTTTTAGCCCGTGCATCTCAGACTATCCGACCCGTCTGAGCTGTTCCTTTAATGGCTTTTGTCGACGCTCAGGATTGGTTGGATTGAGCAGATCAATTAATTTGAACTAAATAAATATAGCGGGACTGGATGGGGGAAAAAAAATTAATGCCATTAAATTTCCCTCCTTGCTGGCAATCCCATAACAATAGTATCCATATAATTTAATGCTTTTCAGTACAGGATCCTACAAAATCCTTTCTCTACAAAAACATTTTCTCAAAGATAATAGATTCTACAAAAATAGATTTTACAAAAATTATTCAAATGACAATGCGGACCTTGGGACAAAATCCTGAGGATACTTTCCTCCTCAAATCATATCCCTTGTGATTGGCTACTATGTACTGTAAGTTGTAAGGACTAGGATTTTGAGATTTGGTGACCTCTAGTGGCCGAGCCCGGGAAAAATGACTCGAACTTCCGTGAGGGTTTGGGTAAGGTCATTAGACCTAAAGTCCTATCACCTCAAAGAGTTCAATTTTATCCACTTTATCCATCCCACAAGCTCTCCTTGTAAGGGAGGGAATACAGCATCATTGAATTTACAAAAGAGTAATTTGTGTAAGTATAGCAGTTGAGTTTGTGTGGTCCTTCCTTCCATGTACGTTGGGTAGTTTGGGTTTTTTTTATGCGGATGTGAGAGGGTTTTTAAACAGGCTTGATTTTCACAAATCCTGCTTTTGTGCTAGGGAATGTAACCACAGGAAAGGAAAAGCATTGGATGAGCCTCACCGTTGAAATTCGGAGAAAGTTAGCCCAAAGGGTCATGCCCAGTGCTAAAGAGATATTATGTGTTTCGGGAAGTGTACACGGAGAAATTCATCAATACGGACCTCCGTAAAATAATTCCCTGATGACCCTTCCAAAAGCATTTGATCTTATCGAGGAAGGCCTTCAAAACCCGTATGGACATTTGAAGGGCTGTGTTTTTGTAACAACCGTCAGAATTAGGATTTCTGAGGAGTCGTAATGAACCAAGAGGACTGTATCTCAATTGGGGGCAGAACCGTTGAAACAAAATCCTTGGAATAATTTGTGTGTGTGTGTGTGTGTGTGTGTGTATTTCTGACGTCTTCAAATCCTTACATATGACTATACCCGGAAATTTGTACTGAATTTGTGTAAGTACATTGCATGACTGAATATGGTATATTATCTTTCGGACAAAAATTGTTCCTCCTTGCTTGGGTCTCATCTCTGAAGCCTTTCCAATGAGATTGAGTCCCGCCGGTATTGATTAGGATTCAAATAGATGTGAGGGTTGGCATTTGCTTTCCCTCTCTTTCCCTGACGACGCCTGCCTCTCGAATATTTTTTTTTACTTCCCTCCAGGTTTTTTGAGAGCATACATTGAGTATGAAATGCGGCGAGTGATGTAAATTTAAAGTATAACATCATCTAAAGATTTGGCATGTAGGTTTTCATTCGTATAAAATGCAAGTATTCATTCATACGTGTGTGGACTTTCATGAGGATGTATTTACATACTTGAGTCCTCCGTGTGCTCATGTGGAGTACTTATGTACAGGGAGACATTGGGAAACCTACATGTGTACACACTCTGAAGGGTCGAGGAAGTTCCGTCGTCCTACGATTTGAACATTCTGCGGTGAATAGATATATGTTAATACAATAGAAGGTAAATATGTAGTGAGGAGAGGATGTGTAATGGAACAAAGTTGGATTTTTGCCCGGCTCATCGTTTGCAAACGTTTTTTTCTCTCCTTCTTTTCTCTCTCTCTCACTCTCTCTCTCTCTCTCTCTCTCTCTCTCTCTCTCCTCTTCTCTTTTTGGAGAGGAGAACATTCCACTATCTGGTTTGTTTCTCGGAAAAATATCTGGTTTTGCATACCTTACTTTCATTTGAATCTTTGGATGGAGTGAGGAGAAATACATAGGTATGTGAATATCTTGTAAACCTTTTTTTTCACTTGGAGCTTTCTCTTCCCCTGTCTTCCTTTTTCTGTCTCTGGGCTTTCCAATCTGTCAGTATTTTTGTGCACGGAGGGATATACAAGGAAGACATAGTCACGCTGTTTGGCTTTCACCTCCTCTCTCTCCCTCTCCCTCTCTCTTTCTCTCTCTTTCTCTCTCTCACTCTCTCTCTGACGGCCTTTGTCTTTTAACTGTAGTGAAAATTTTCTGGAATGAATCTATCATCAAATCACTTTCTCCTTGAATGTTGACTTACCTCTGCAGCACTCCTCGAAATGCAGGACATGTAAGAAGTGCACTGGAAATTCACAACGTGGAATTTCATATTATAAAGTGGTAAGGAATTTTTGAATCCACGAAAAGAGAATTTTCTTTCTGAGATTACATTTGTATTTTTTCAAGGGGATATATTGTGGAATGAAAGCCACTATCCCTTCTGCAGCATACACACACTGTTGTTAGGGAAAAGATAAAATTGTATATTTTTGGGTTGATTTTTGATTTTTCTCATCTCAGTCAATTTCCTCTGCTTTTTTTCTTTCACTTTTTTCCCTCCATTTTCTCCTTGAATTTGTTGGTGGGTTGGGGAAAAAACGTGGGGAAAAATGCAATTCAGTTGACTGGAGCTGGTATCAAAACCAATTGCATTCACTTGAATACGGAAACTGTTAAAGATTAGGTGCTCTAGGACGTTGGCCTATTTACTCTCCATTGTCAAGAGTTTTATTGTCGGAGCCCTCGTTTGAATTGACGACATTGGGAAACTTCCGAATAGTGAGTGTGTATTAGGGATTCCTCCCGGCATTCCCATCCTGACTACATTCTTTCTCTTCTTCTTTTTTTTCCGCCCAAATGAAACTGAACTGATCGGGGTGCTCTTCCCTTTTCTTGTTTCACTCACTGAGCATACCAATGATATGAAAACAAACTTGCTCTCTCTCTCTCTCTCTCTCTCTCTCTCTCTCTCTCTCTCTCTCTCTCTCACTACTTATAGTTATGCTCTTGAACCTTTGGCGTTGTTAGTTTACTAACGACTTTGCAATATATACCGTCGTACTTCTACCGTCCGACTTTCACTTACTTTCTCTTTCTCTCTCTCTCTCTCTCTCTCTCTCTCTCCCTCTCTTTCCTTCTCTCTCTCCCTAACACCAACTTATTTTCTTTTACTCGTCCCAGCCCCTGGAGCCATACCTGATAAACATTTTGGTATGCTTTCATTTTGGGACCATCGAATTTGACGATGTACATGTATTATCATTCCAGGGGAAAACTTGAATCCATTGCTTTTTGTTTTCCTCGAGGTTGAGATAGCTCTTGTCACTCCCGCACTTCTCAGGATTTATGCATATTTGAAGAACCAAAGTCCCTTTATTGTCTGCTATTCTTTTGAATCAGCTCTTTTCCTTTTGACAATATTAAATTGTGGGGGAAGACAAGCGTAGGGGAAATATTTGAGTCTGCAATTTTTTTTCCAAGGACTCTCTGCCTCTCCTTCCTTTTTTTCGTACCAGTCTGAACCGTCCAGTTCCGTCCGTATGCACAAAAATGTGAGATTCTGACACTCTTCCCTTCAACTGCTGGACGGATGGAAATTCTTTCAGTCCTATGGATATTTGTGTAAGTAGATTTAATGCTTTGCAAGTAGCATTTTATTTAAGACATTCAGTTTTTTTTTCTATTGTATGGAAGCTCCCTTCCAGGGGAAAGTTTTTCGTAGAGAGAGAGAGAGAGAGAGAGAGAGAGAGAGAGAGAAAGAAAGAGCCAGATCTCAAAAACCTTTTTGATTTGAAATACAAGCATGTGCGAGTATTTGGGACACACATGCCTCTTTTGCCAGAGCTGTAGAGAGATACGAGTCCGGAAACTGAGGAAGAACGTCGGATCGGTCAAACGGACATTTCCCACTGGAAGTAGACATGGAGCTCTGAGGGCAGGGGGAAGTACCTACATGTGTAATAATTCCACATCCAAATATTTTTGGATATTGTTATTAGTCCAAGTGCATATCCATATATATGTCTCATCGGGCTCTATGATGAGCACACGATATTAGTTTTTACTCCTATGTGTTCCATCAACTGTTGTATCCGTTGTTGAAGTTGAAAGGAAAGTTTTTTTGTGCGGTCAGTGCCTCCATTCTGAGGGGGATGCTGAGGACGGGAGAAAGCAGAGAGAGAGAGAGAGAGAGGGAAGTGGAGTTTCTTTTCGGCGACAGAGGAAAAAACTAAGACAGAGTCTTACTCTCTGACATCCTATTATGGGAACTTTTTAAGAGAATCAGTTCCCCCTGAATGTCCTACGTATAATTATGTAAGTAGGAATAGATCCTCAGCTGTTACGTCCCTCTCTTCCTGGAGCCCCCCGTTCCACAGTCCAACTCTGCATATCATATTCGGGAAATTTCCAGTTATTTTTCAGTGTTACTTCTTTAAGTTGATTCCGCATCAAAAGATTTGTCTCACTTGTCTGACTTTCTCCTGTCCCGACTCCATTCCACTCGGGCTTTTTTCTTAGTTCTTCCGAGTGAAATATTATCTTTCCTACTTTCCATACTGTCTCTGCCTTTCCCTTCCATTGGACTGACCCACGGGCGGAGTAATTACGGTCCTAAAATATTATTGAACTCCCCCCTTTTACGGATCCCCTGTAATCACAATCCCATGTTATTTTTTCCTTTCTCCGAGGAGACGGGTTCCGTTTAGTGTGTAAACACTGTTAAGTACATACATACGTAGGTTTGTAATGCTGATGGAACTGGAGTTGGCCCTGCCAAGTCAATCGGGATATTCGGAGCTGGACGACGTGGGGGGGGGAGGGAGGGAGGAAAACGGCATCGATGTGGAAATTATTAGTTCTCAATATTCTCGAAGGTCCATTGCGAAGATAGCTGTCGGCTTTCAATTAGTTCCTCGGTCAATTTGTTCTGAGGATTCGGCTTGTTACAG
>OX359250.1:8063572-8182311 GCA_947179485.1 Allacma fusca
TAGTTAAGCTTGTAGTTAAGCTTGTTGTTAAGCTTGTAGTTAAGCTTGTAGTTAAGCTTGTAGTTAAGCTTGTAGTTAAGCTTGTAGTTAAGCTTGTAGTTAAGCTTGTAGTTAAGCTTGTAGTTAAGCTTGTAGTTAAGCTTGTAGTGAAGCGTGTAGTTAAGCTTGTAGTTAAGCTTGTAGTTAAGCTTGTTGTTAAGCTTGTAGTTAAGCTTGTAGTTAAGCTTGTAGTTAAGCTTGTAGTTAAGCTTGTAGTTAAGCTTGTAGTTAAGCTTGTAGTTAAGCTTGTAGTTAAGCTTGTAGTTAAGCTTGTAGTTAAGCTTGTAGTTAAGCTTGTAGTTAAGCTTGTAGTTAAGATTGTAGTTAGGGTTGTAGTTAAGCTTGTAGTTAAACTTGTAGTTAAGCTTGTAGTTAAACTTGTAGTTAAGATTGTAGTTAATTTTGTAGTTAATTTTGTAGTTAATTTTGTAGTTAATTTTGTAGTTAATTTTGTAGTTAATTTTGTAGTTAATTTTGTAGTTAATTTTGTAGTTAATTTTGTAGTTAATTTTGTAGTTAATTTTGTAGTTAATTTTGTAGTTAATTTTGTAGTTAATTTTGTAGTTAATTTTGTAGTTAATTTTGTAGTTAATTTTGTAGTTAATTTTGTAGTTAATTTTGTAGTTAATTTTGTAGTTAATTTTGTAGTTAATTTTGTAGTTAATTTTGTAGTTAATTTTGTAGTTAATTTTGTAGTTAATTTTGTAGTTAATTTTGTAGTTAATTTTGTAGTTAATTTTGTAGTTAATTTTGTAGTTAATTTTGTAGTTAATTTTGTAGTTAATTTTGTAGTTAGTTTTGTAGTTAATTTTGTAGTTAATTTTGTAGTTAATTTTGTAGTTAATTTTGTAGTTATTTTGTAGTTGATTTTGTAGTTAATTTTGTAGTTAATTTTGTAGTTATTTTGTAGTTAATTTTGTAGTTAATTTTGTAGTTAATTTTGTAGTTAATTTTGTAGTTAATTTTGTAAATAATTTTGTAGTTAATTTTGTAGTTAATTTTGTAGTTAATTTTGTAGTTAATTTTGTAGTTAATTTTGTAGTTAATTTTGTAGTTAATTTTGTAGTTAATTTTGTAGTTAATTTTGTAGTTAATTTTGTGGTTAAGCTTGTAGTGAAGCGTGTAGTTAAGCTTGTAGTTAAACTTGTAGTTAAGATTGTAGTTAATTTTGTAGTTAATTTTGTAGTTAATTTTGTAGTTAATTTTGTAGTTAATTTTGTAGTTAATTTTGTAGTTAATTTTGTAGTAAATTTTGTAGTTAATTTTGTAGTTAATTTTGTAGTTAATTTTGTAGTTAATTTTGTAGTTAATTTTGTAGTTAATTTTGTAGTTAATTTTGTAGTTAGTTTTGTAGTTAATTCTGTAGTTCATTTTGTAGTTCATTTTGTAGTTAATTTTGTAGTTAATTTTGTAGTTAATTTTGTAGTTAATTTTGTAGTTAATTTTGTAGTTAATTTTGTAGTTAATTTTGTAGTTAATTTTGTAGTTAATTTTGTAGTTAATTTTGTAGTTATTTTGTAGTTAATTTTGTAGTTAATTTTGTAGTTATTTTGTAGTTAATTTTGTAGTTAATTTTGTAGTTAATTTTGTAGTTAATTTTGTAGTTAAGCTTGTAGTGAAGCGTGTAGTTAAGCTTGTAGTTAAGCTTGTAGTTAAGCTTGTTGTTAAGCTTGTAGTTAAGCTTGTAGTTAAGCTTGTAGTTAAGCTTGTAGTTAAGCTTGTAGTTAAGCTTGTAGTTAAGCTTGTAGTTAAGCTTGTAGTTAAGCTTGTAGTTAAGCTTGTAGTTAAGCTTGTAGTTAAGCTTGTAGTTAAGCTTGTAGTTAAGATTGTAGTTAAGATTGTAGTTAGGGTTGTAGTTAAGCTTGTAGTTAAACTTGTAGTTAAGCTTGTAGTTAAACTTGTAGTTAAGATTGTAGTTAATTTTGTAGTTAATTTTGTAGTTAATTTTGTAGTTAATTTTGTAGTTAATTTTGTAGTTAATTTTGTAGTTAATTTTGTAGTTAATTTTGTAGTTAATTTTGTAGTTAATTTTGTAGTTAATTTTGTAGTTAATTTTGTAGTTAATTTTGTAGTTAATTTTGTAGTTAATTTTGTAGTTAATTTTGTAGTTAATTTTGTAGTTAATTTTGTAGTTAATTTTGTAGTTAATTTTGTAGTTAATTTTGTAGTTAATTTTGTAGTTAATTTTGTAGTTAATTTTGTAGTTAATTTTGTAGTTAATTTTGTAGTTAATTTTGTAGTTAATTTTGTAGTTAGTTTTGTAGTTAATTTTGTAGTTAATTTTGTAGTTAATTTTGTAGTTAATTTTGTAGTTAATTTTGTAGTTATTTTGTAGTTAATTTTGTAGTTAATTTTGTAGTTAATTTTGTAGTTAATTTTGTAGTTAATTTTGTAGTTAATTTTGTAGTAAATTTTGTAGTTAATTTTGTAGTTAATTTTGTAGTTAATTTTGTAGTTAATTTTGTAGTTAATTTTGTAGTTAATTTTGTAGTTAATTTTGTAGTTAGTTTTGTAGTTAATTCTGTAGTTAATTTTGTAGTTCATTTTGTAGTTAATTTTGTAGTTAATTTTGTAGTTAATTTTGTAGTTAATTTTGTAGTTAATTTTGTAGTTAATTTTGTAGTTAATTTTGTAGTTAATTTTGTAGTTATTTTGTAGTTAATTTTGTAGTTAATTTTGTAGTTATTTTGTAGTTAATTTTGTAGTTAATTTTGTAGTTAATTTTGTAGTTAATTTTGTAGTTAAGCTTGTAGTGAAGCGTGTAGTTAAGCTTGTAGTTAAGCTTGTAGTTAAGCTTGTTGTTAAGCTTGTAGTTAAGCTTGTAGTTAAGCTTGTAGTTAAGCTTGTAGTTAAGCTTGTAGTTAAGCTTGTAGTTAAGCTTGTAGTTAAGCTTGTAGTTAAGCTTGTAGTTAAGCTTGTAGTTAAGCTTGTAGTTAAGCTTGTAGTTAAGCTTGTAGTTAAGCTTGTAGTTAAACTTGTAGTTAAGATTGTAGTTAATTTTGTAGTTAATTTTGTAGTTAATTTTGTAGTTAATTTTGTAGTTAATTTTGTAGTTAATTTAGTAGTTAATTTTGTAGTTAATTTTGTAGTTCATTTTGTAGTTCATTTTGTAGTTAATTTTGTAGTTAATTTTGTAGTTAATTTTGTAGTTAATTTTGTAGTTAATTTTGTAGTTAATTTTGTAGTTAATTTTGTAGTTAATTTTGTAGTTAATTTGGTAGTTAAGCTTGTAGTGAAGCGTGTAGTTAAGCTTGTAGTTAAGCTTGTAGTTAAGCTTGTTGGTAAGCTTGTAGTTAAGCTTGTAGTTAAGCTTGTAGTTAAGCTTGTACTTAAGCTTGTAGTTAAGCTTGTAGTTAAGCTTGTAGTTAAGCTTGTAGTTAAGCTTGAAGTTAAGCTTGTAGTTAAGCTTGTAGTTAAGCTTGTAGTTAAGCTTGTAGTTAAGCTTGTAGTTAAGCTTGTAGTTAAGCTTGTAGTTAAGCTTGTAGTTAATTTTGTAGTTAATTTTGTAGTTAATTTTGTAGTTAATTTTGTAGTTAATTTTGTAGTTAATTTTGTAGTTAATTTTGTAGTTAATTTTGTAGTTAATTTAGTAGTTAATTTTGTAGTTAATTTTGTAGTTCATTTTGTAGTTCATTTTGTAGTTAATTTTGTAGTTAATTTTGTAGTTAATTTTGTAGTTAATTTTGTAGTTAATTTTGTAGTTAATTTTGTAGTTAATTTTGTAGTTAATTTTGTAGTTAGTTTTGTAGTTAATTCTGTAGTTAATTTTGTAGTTCATTTTGTAGTTAATTTTGTAGTTAATTTTGTAGTTAATTTTGTAGTTAATTTTGTAGTTAATTTTGTAGTTAATTTTGTAGTTAATTTTGTAGTTAATTTTGTAGTTAATTTTGTAGTTATTTTGTAGTTAATTTTGTAGTTAATTTTGTAGTTATTTTGTAGTTAATTTTGTAGTTAATTTTGTAGTTAATTTTGTAGTTAATTTTGTAGTTAAGCTTGTAGTGAAGCGTGTAGTTAAGCTTGTAGTTAAGCTTGTAGTTAAGCTTGTTGTTAAGCTTGTAGTTAAGCTTGTAGTTAAGCTTGTAGTTAAGCTTGTAGTTAAGCTTGTAGTTAAGCTTGTAGTTAAGCTTGTAGTTAAGCTTGTAGTTAAGCTTGTAGTTAAGCTTGTAGTTAAGCTTGTAGTTAAGCTTGTAGTTAAACTTGTAGTTAAGATTGTAGTTAATTTTGTAGTTAATTTTGTAGTTAATTTTGTAGTTAATTTTGTAGTTAATTTTGTAGTTAATTTTGTAGTAAATTTTGTAGTTAATTTTGTAGTTAATTTTGTAGTTAATTTTGTAGTTAATTTTGTAGTTAATTTTGTAGTTAATTTTGTAGTTAATTTTGTAGTTAATTTTGTAGTTAATTTTGTAGTTAATTTTGTAGTTAATTTTGTAGTTAATTTTGTAGTTAATTTTGTAGTTAATTTTGTAGTTAATTTTGTAGTTAATTTTGTAGTTAATTTTGTAGTTAATTTTGTAGTTAATTTTGTAGTTAGTTTTGTAGTTAATTCTGTAGTTAATTTTGTAGTTCATTTTGTAGTTAATTTTGTAGTTAATTTTGTAGTTAATTTTGTAGTTAATTTTGTAGTTAATTTTGTAGTTAATTTTGTAGTTAATTTTGTAGTTATTTTGTAGTTAATTTTGTAGTTAATTTTGTAGTTATTTTGTAGTTAATTTTGTAGTTGATTTTGTAGTTAATTTTGTAGTTAATTTTGTAGTTAAGCTTGTAGTGAAGCGTGTAGTTAAGCTTGTAGTTAAGCTTGTAGTTAAGCTTGTTGTTAAGCTTGTAGTTAAGCTTGTAGTTAAGCTTGTAGTTAAGCTTGTAGTTAAGCTTGTAGTTAAGCTTGTAGTTAACCTTGTAGTTAAGCTTGTAGTTAAGCTTGTAGTTAAGCTTGTAGTTAAGCTTGTAGTTAAGCTTGTAGTTAAGCTTGTAGTTAAGATTGTAGTTAAGATTGTAGTTAGGGTTGTAGTTAAGCTTGTAGTTAAACTTGTAGTTAAGCTTGTAGTTAAACTTGTAGTTAAGATTGTAGTTAATTTTGTAGTTAATTTTGTAGTTAATTTTGTAGTTAATTTTGTAGTTAATTTTGTAGTTAATTTTGTAGTTAATTTTGTAGTTAATTTTGTAGTTAATTTTGTAGTTAATTTTGTAGTTAATTTTGTAGTTAATTTTGTAGTTAATTTTGTAGTTAATTTTGTAGTTAATTTTGTAGTTAATTTTGTAGTTAATTTTGTAGTTAATTTTGTAGTTAATTTTGTAGTTAATTTTGTAGTTAATTTTGTAGTTAATTTTGTAGTTAATTTTGTAGTTAATTTTGTAGTTAATTTTGTAGTTAATTTTGTAGTTAATTTTGTAGTTAATTTTGTAGTTAGTTTTGTAGTTAATTTTGTAGTTAATTTTGTAGTTAATTTTGTAGTTAATTTTGTAGTTAATTTTGTAGTTAATTTTGTAGTTAATTTTGTAGTTAATTTTGTAGTTAATTTTGTAGTTAATTTTGTAGTTAATTTTGTAGTTAATTTTGTAGTTAATTTTGTAGTTAATTTTGTAGTTAATTTTGTAGTTAGTTTTGTAGTTAATTTTGTAGTTAATTTTGTAGTTAATTTTGTAGTTAATTTTGTAGTTAATTTTGTAGTTATTTTGTAGTTAATTTTGTAGTTAATTTTGTAGTTAATTTTGTAGTTAATTTTGTAGATAATTTTGTAGTTAATTTTGTAGTAAATTTTGTAGTTAATTTTGTAGTTAATTTTGTAGTTAATTTTGTAGTTAATTTTGTAGTTAATTTTGTAGTTAATTTTGTAGTTAATTTTGTAGTTAATTTTGTAGTTAGTTTTGTAGTTAATTCTGTAGTTAATTTTGTAGTTCATTTTGTAGTTAATTTTGTAGTTAATTTTGTAGTTAATTTTGTAGTTAATTTTGTAGTTAATTTTGTAGTTAATTTTGTAGTTAATTTTGTAGTTAATTTTGTAGTTATTTTGTAGTTAATTTTGTAGTTAATTTTGTAGTTATTTTGTAGTTAATTTTGTAGTTAATTTTGTAGTTAATTTTGTAGTTAATTTTGTAGTTAAGCTTGTAGTGAAGCGTGTAGTTAAGCTTGTAGTTAAGCTTGTAGTTAAGCTTGTTGTTAAGCTTGTAGTTAAGCTTGTAGTTAAGCTTGTAGTTAAGCTTGTAGTTAAGCTTGTAGTTAAGCTTGTAGTTAAGCTTGTAGTTAAGCTTGTAGTTAAGCTTGTAGTTAAGCTTGTAGTTAAGCTTGTAGTTAAGCTTGTAGTTAAGCTTGTAGTTAAGCTTGTAGTTAAACTTGTAGTTAAGATTGTAGTTAATTTTGTAGTTAATTTTGTAGTTAATTTTGTAGTTAATTTTGTAGTTAATTTTGTAGTTAATTTAGTAGTTAATTTTGTAGTTAATTTTGTAGTTCATTTTGTAGTTCATTTTGTAGTTAATTTTGTAGTTAATTTTGTAGTTAATTTTGTAGTTAATTTTGTAGTTAATTTTGTAGTTAGTTTTGTAGTTAATTCTGTAGTTAATTTTGTAGTTCATTTTGTAGTTAATTTTGTAGTTAATTTTGTAGTTAATTTTGTAGTTAATTTTGTAGTTAATTTTGTAGTTAATTTTGTAGTTAATTTTGTAGTTAATTTTGTAGTTAATTTTGTAGTTATTTTGTAGTTAATTTTGTAGTTAATTTTGTAGTTATTTTGTAGTTAATTTTGTAGTTAATTTTGTAGTTAATTTTGTAGTTAATTTTGTAGTTAAGCTTGTAGTGAAGCGTGTAGTTAAGCTTGTAGTTAAGCTTGTAGTTAAGCTTGTTGTTAAGCTTGTAGTTAAGCTTGTAGTTAAGCTTGTAGTTAAGCTTGTAGTTAAGCTTGTAGTTAAGCTTGTAGTTAAGCTTGTAGTTAAGCTTGTAGTTAAGCTTGTAGTTAAGCTTGTAGTTAAGCTTGTAGTTAAGCTTGTAGTTAAGCTTGTAGTTAAACTTGTAGTTAAGATTGTAGTTAATTTTGTAGTTAATTTTGTAGTTAATTTTGTAGTTAATTTTGTAGTTAATTTTGTAGTTAATTTTGTAGTAAATTTTGTAGTTAATTTTGTAGTTAATTTTGTAGTTAATTTTGTAGTTAATTTTGTAGTTAATTTTGTAGTTAATTTTGTAGTTAATTTTGTAGTTAATTTTGTAGTTAATTTTGTAGTTAATTTTGTAGTTAATTTTGTAGTTAATTTTGTAGTTAATTTTGTAGTTAATTTTGTAGTTAATTTTGTAGTTAATTTTGTAGTTAATTTTGTAGTTAATTTTGTAGTTAATTTTGTAGTTAGTTTTGTAGTTAATTCTGTAGTTAATTTTGTAGTTCATTTTGTAGTTAATTTTGTAGTTAATTTTGTAGTTAATTTTGTAGTTAATTTTGTAGTTAATTTTGTAGTTAATTTTGTAGTTAATTTTGTAGTTATTTTGTAGTTAATTTTGTAGTTAATTTTGTAGTTATTTTGTAGTTAATTTTGTAGTTGATTTTGTAGTTAATTTTGTAGTTAATTTTGTAGTTAAGCTTGTAGTGAAGCGTGTAGTTAAGCTTGTAGTTAAGCTTGTAGTTAAGCTTGTTGTTAAGCTTGTAGTTAAGCTTGTAGTTAAGCTTGTAGTTAAGCTTGTAGTTAAGCTTGTAGTTAAGCTTGTAGTTAAGCTTGTAGTTAAGCTTGTAGTTAAGCTTGTAGTTAAGCTTGTAGTTAAGCTTGTAGTTAAGCTTGTAGTTAAGCTTGTAGTTAAGCTTGTAGTTAAGATTGTAGTTAAGATTGTAGTTAGGGTTGTAGTTAAGCTTGTAGTTAAACTTGTAGTTAAGCTTGTAGTTAAACTTGTAGTTAAGATTGTAGTTAATTTTGTAGTTAATTTTGTAGTTAATTTTGTAGTTAATTTTGTAGTTAATTTTGTAGTTAATTTTGTAGTTAATTTTGTAGTTAATTTTGTAGTTAATTTTGTAGTTAATTTTGTAGTTAATTTTGTAGTTAATTTTGTAGTTAATTTTGTAGTTAATTTTGTAGTTAATTTTGTAGTTAATTTTGTAGTTAATTTTGTAGTTAATTTTGTAGTTAATTTTGTAGTTAATTTTGTAGTTAATTTTGTAGTTAATTTTGTAGTTAATTTTGTAGTTAATTTTGTAGTTAATTTTGTAGTTAATTTTGTAGTTAGTTTTGTAGTTAATTTTGTAGTTAATTTTGTAGTTAATTTTGTAGTTAATTTTGTAGTTAATTTTGTAGTTATTTTGTAGTTAATTTTGTAGTTAATTTTGTAGTTAATTTTGTAGTTATTTTGTAGTTAATTTTGTAGTTAATTTTGTAGTTAATTTTGTAGTTAATTTTGTAGTTAATTTTGTAAATAATTTTGTAGTTAATTTTGTAGTTAATTTTGTAGTTAATTTTGTAGTTAATTTTGTAGTTAATTTTGTAGTTAATTTTGTAGTTAATTTTGTAGTTAATTTTGTAGTTAATTTTGTGGTTAAGCTTGTAGTGAAGCGTGTAGTTAAGCTTGTAGTTAAGCTTGTAGTTAAACTTGTAGTTAAGATTGTAGTTAATTTTGTAGTTAATTTTGTAGTTAATTTTGTAGTTAATTTTGTAGTTAATTTTGTAGTTAATTTTGTAGTTAATTTTGTAGTTAATTTTGTAGTTAATTTTGTAGTTAATTTTGTAGTCAATTTTGTAGTTAATTTTGTAGTTAATTTTGTAGTTAATTTTGTAGTTAATTTTGTAGTTAATTTTGTAGTTAATTTTGTAGTTAATTTTGTAGTTAATTTTGTAGTTAATTTTGTAGTTAATTTTGTAGTTAATTTTGTAGTTAGTTTTGTAGTTAATTTTGTAGTTAATTTTGTAGTTAATTTTGTAGTTAATTTTGTAGTTAATTTTGTAGTTAATTTTGTAGTTAATTTTGTAGTTAATTTTGTAGTTAATTTTGTAGTTAATTTTGTAGTTAATTTTGTAGTTATTTTGTAGTTATTTTGTAGTTAATTTTGTAGTTAATTTTGTAGTTAATTTTGTAGTTAATTTTGTAGTTAATTTTGTAGTTAATTCTGTAGTTAATTTTGTAGTTAATTTTGTAGTTAATTTTGTAGTTAATTTTGTAGTTAATTTTGTAGTTAATTTTGTAGTTAATTTTGTAGTTAATTTTGTAGTTAATTTTGTAGTTAATTTTGTAGTTAATTTTGTAGTTAATTTTGTAGTTAATTTTGTAGTTAATTTTGTAGTTAATTTTGTAGTTAATTTTGTAGTTAATTTTGTAGTTAATTTTGTAGTTAATTTTGTAGTTAATTTTCTAGTTAATTTTCTAGTTAATTTTGTAGTTAATTTTGTAGTTAATTTTGAAGTTAAGCTTGTAGTGAAGCGTGTAGTTAAGCTTGTAGTTAAGCTTGTAGTTAAGCTTGTTGTTAAGCTTGTAGTTAAGCTTGTAGTTAAGCTTGTAGTTAAGCTTTTACTTAAGCTTGTAGTTAATTTTGTAGTTAATTTTGTAGTTAATTTTGTAGTTAATTTTGTAGTTAATTTTGTAGTTAATTTTGTAGTTAATTTTGTAGTTAATTTTGTAGTTAATTTTGTAGTTAATTTTGTAGTTAATTTTGTAGTTAATTTTGTAGTTAATTTTGTAGTTAATTTTGTAGTTAATTTTGTAGTTAATTTTGTAGTTAATTTTGTAGTTAATTTTGTAGTTAATTTTGTAGTTAATTTTGTAGTTAATTTTGTAGTTAATTTTGTAGTTAATTTTGTAGTTAATTTTGTAGTTAATTTTGAAGTTAATTTTGTAGTTAATTTTGTAGTTAATTTTGTAGTTAATTTTGTAGTTAATTTGGTAGTTAAGCTTGTAGTGAAGCGTGTAGTTAAGCTTGTAGTTAAGCTTGTAGTTAAGCTTGTTGTTAAGCTTGTAGTTAAGCTTGTAGTTAAGCTTGTAGTTAAGCTTGTACTTAAGCTTGTAGTTAAGCTTGTAGTTAAGCTTGTAGTTAAGCTTGAAGTTAAGCTTGTAGTTAAGCTTGTAGTTAAGCTTGTAGTTAAGCTTGTAGTTAAGCTTGTAGTTAAGCTTGTAGTTAAGCTTGTAGTTAAGCTTGTAGTTAATTTTGTAGTTAATTTTGTAGTTAATTTTGTAGTTAATTTTGTAGTTAATTTTGTAGTTAATTTTATGGTTAATTTTGTAGTTAATTTTGTAGTTAATTTTGTAGTTAATTTTGTAGTTAATTTTGTAGTTAATTTTGTAGTTAATTTTGTAGTTAATTTTGTAGTTAAGCTTGTAGTGAAGCGTGTAGTTAAGCTTGTAGTTAAGCTTGTAGTTAAGCTTGTTGTTAAGCTTGTAGTTAAGCTTGTTGTTAAGCTTGTAGTTAAGCTTGTACTTAAGCTTGTAGTTAAGCTTGTAGTTAAGCTTGTAGTTAAGCTTGTAGTTAAGCTTGTAGTTAAGCTTGTAGTTAAGCTTGTAGTTAAGCTTGTAGTTAAGCTTGTAGTTAGGCTTGTAGTTAAGCTTGTAGTTAAGCTTGTAGTTAAGCTTGTAGTTAATTTTGTAGTAAATTTTGTAGTTAATTTTGTAGTTAATTTTGTACTTAATTTTGTACTTAATTTTGTAGTTAATTTTGTAGTTAATTTTGTAGTTAATTTTGTAGTTAATTTTGTAGTTAATTTTGTAGTTAATTTTGTAGTTAATTTTGTAGTTCATTTTGTAGTTAATTTTGTAGTTAAGCTTGTAGTGAAGCGTGTAGTTAAGCTTGTAGTTAAGCTTGTAGTTAAGCCTGTAGTTAAGCCTGTAGTTAAGCTTTTAGTTAAGCTTGTACTTAAGCTTGTACATAAGCTTGTAGATAGGCTTGTAGTTAAGCTTGTAGTTAAGCTTGTAGTTAAGCCTGTAGTTAAGCTTGTAGTTAAGCTTGTAGTTAAGCTTGTAGTTAAGCTTGTAGTTAAGCTTGTAGTTAAGCTTGTAGTTAAGCTTGTAGTTAAGCTTGTAGTTAGGCTTGTAGTTAAGCTTGTAGTTAAGCTTGTAGTTAAGCTTGTAGTTAATTTTGTAGTTAATTTTGTAGTTATTTTTGTAGTTAATTTTGTAGTTAATTTTGTAGTTAATTTTGTAGTTAATTTTGTAGTTAATTTTGTAGTTAATTTTGTAGTTAATTTTGTAGTTAATTTTGTAGTTAATTTTGTAGTTAATTTTGTAGTTAATTTTGTAGTTAATTTGGTAGTTAAGCTTGTAGTGAAGCGTGTAGTTAAGCTTGTAGTTAAGCTTGTAGTTAAGCTTGTAGTTAAGCTTGTAGTTAAGCTTGTAGTTAAGCTTGTAGTTAAGCTTGTACTTAAGCTTGTAGTTAAGCTTGTAGTTAAGCTTGAAGTTAAGCTTGTAGTTAAGCTTGTAGTTAAGCTTGTAGTTAAGCTTGTAGTTAAGCTTGTAGTTAAGCTTGTAGTTAAGCTTGTAGTTAAGCTTGTAGTTAATTTTGTAGTTAATTTTGTAGTTAATTTTGTAGTTAATTTTGTAGTTAATTTTGTAGTTAATTTTGTAGTTAATTTTGTAGTTAATTTTGTAGTTAATTTTGTAGTTAATTTTGTAGTTAATTTTGTAGTTAATTTTGTAGTTAATTTTGTAGTTAATTTTGTAGTTAATTTTGTAGTTAAGCTTGTAGTGAAGCGTGTAGTTAAGCTTGTAGTTAAGCTTGTAGTTAAGCTTGTTGTTAAGCTTGTAGTTAAGCTTGTAGTTAAGCTTGTAGTTAAGCTTGTACTTAAGCTTGTAGTTAAGCTTGTAGTTAAGCTTGTAGTTAAGCTTGTAGTTAAGCTTGTAGTTAAGCTTGTAGTTAAGCTTGTAGTTAAGCTTGTAGTTAAGCTTGTAGTTAAGCTTGTAGTTAGGCTTGTAGTTAAGCTTGTAGTTAAGCTTGTAGTTAAGCTTGTAGTTAATTTTGTAGTTAATTTTGTAGTTAATTTTGTAGTAAATTTTGTAGTTAATTTTGTAGTTAATTTTGTACTTAATTTTGTAGTTAATTTTGTACTTAATTTTGTAGTTAATTTTGTAGTTAATTTTGTAGTTAATTTTGTAGTTAATTTTGTAGTTAATTTTGTAGTTAATTTTGTAGTTAATTTTGTAGTTAATTTTGTAGTTAATTTTGTAGTTAATTTTGTAGTTAATTTTGTAGTTAATTTTGTAGTTAATTTTGTAGTTAATTTTGTAGTTAATTTTGTAGTTAATTTTGTAGTTAATTTTGTAGTTAATTTTGTAGTTAATTTTGTAGTTAATTTTGTAGTTAATTTTGTAGTTAATTTTGTAGTTAATTTTGTAGTTAATTTTGTAGTTAATTTTGTAGTTAATTTTGTAGTTAATTTTGTAGTTAATTTTGTAGTTAATTTTGTAGTTAGTTTTGTAGTTAATTTTGTAGTTAATTTTGTAGTTAATTTTGTAGTTAATTTTGTAGTTAATTTTGTAGTTATTTTGTAGTTAATTTTGTAGTTAATTTTGTAGTTAATTTTGTAGTTATTTTGTAGTTAATTTTGTAGTTAATTTTGTAGTTAATTTTGTAGTTAATTTTGTAGTTAATTTTGTAAATAATTTTGTAGTTAATTTTGTAGTTAATTTTGTAGTTAATTTTGTAGTTAATTTTGTAGTTAATTTTGTAGTTAATTTTGTAGTTAATTTTGTAGTTAATTTTGTAGTTAATTTTGTGGTTAAGCTTGTAGTGAAGCGTGTAGTTAAGCTTGTAGTTAAGCTTGTAGTTAAACTTGTAGTTAAGATTGTAGTTAATTTTGTAGTTAATTTTGTAGTTAATTTTGTAGTTAATTTTGTAGTTAATTTTGTAGTTAATTTTGTAGTTAATTTTGTAGTTAATTTTGTAGTTAATTTTGTAGTTAATTTTGTAGTTAATTTTGTAGTTAATTTTGTAGTTAATTTTGTAGTTAATTTTGTAGTTAATTTTGTAGTTAATTTTGTAGTTAATTTTGTAGTTAATTTTGTAGTTAATTTTGTAGTTAATTTTGTAGTTAATTTTGTAGTTAATTTTGTAGTTAGTTTTGTAGTTAATTTTGTAGTTAATTTTGTAGTTAATTTTGTAGTTAATTTTGTAGTTAATTTTGTAGTTAATTTTGTAGTTAATTTTGTAGTTAATTTTGTAGTTAATTTTGTAGTTAATTTTGTAGTTAATTTTGTAGTTATTTTGTAGTTATTTTGTAGTTAATTTTGTAGTTAATTTTGTAGTTAATTTTGTAGTTAATTTTGTAGTTAATTTTGTAGTTAATTCTGTAGTTAATTTTGTAGTTAATTTTGTAGTTAATTTTGTAGTTAATTTTGTAGTTAATTTTGTAGTTAATTTTGTAGTTAATTTTGTAGTTAATTTTGTAGTTAATTTTGTAGTTAATTTTGTAGTTAATTTTGTAGTTAATTTTGTAGTTAATTTTGTAGTTAATTTTGTAGTTAATTTTGTAGTTAATTTTGTAGTTAATTTTGTAGTTAATTTTGTAGTTAATTTTGTAGTTAATTTTGTAGTTAATTTTCTAGTTAATTTTCTAGTTAAATTTGTAGTTAATTTTGTAGTTAATTTTGAAGTTAAGCTTGTAGTGAAGCGTGTAGTTAAGCTTGTAGTTAAGCTTGTAGTTAAGCTTGTTGTTAAGCTTGTAGTTAAGCTTGTAGTTAAGCTTGTAGTTAAGCTTTTACTTAAGCTTGTAGTTAATTTTGTAGTTAATTTTGTAGTTAATTTTGTAGTTAATTTTGTAGTTAATTTTGTAGTTAATTTTGTAGTTAATTTTGTAGTTAATTTTGTAGTTAATTTTGTAGTTAATTTTGTAGTTAATTTTGTAGTTAATTTTGTAGTTAATTTTGTAGTTAATTTTGTAGTTAATTTTGTAGTTAATTTTGTAGTTAATTTTGTAGTTAATTTTGTAGTTAATTTTGTAGTTAATTTTGTAGTTAATTTTGTAGTTAATTTTGTAGTTAATTTTGTAGTTAATTTTGTAGTTAATTTTGAAGTTAATTTTGTAGTTAATTTTGTAGTTAATTTTGTAGTTAATTTTGTAGTTAATTTGGTAGTTAAGCTTGTAGTGAAGCGTGTAGTTAAGCTTGTAGTTAAGCTTGTAGTTAAGCTTGTTGTTAAGCTTGTAGTTAAGCTTGTAGTTAAGCTTGTAGTTAAGCTTGTACTTAAGCTTGTAGTTAAGCTTGTAGTTAAGCTTGTAGTTAAGCTTGAAGTTAAGCTTGTAGTTAAGCTTGTAGTTAAGCTTGTAGTTAAGCTTGTAGTTAAGCTTGTAGTTAAGCTTGTAGTTAAGCTTGTAGTTAAGCTTGTAGTTAATTTTGTAGTTAATTTTGTAGTTAATTTTGTAGTTAATTTTGTAGTTAATTTTGTAGTTAATTTTATGGTTAATTTTGTAGTTAATTTTGTAGTTAATTTTGTAGTTAATTTTGTAGTTAATTTTGTAGTTAATTTTGTAGTTAATTTTGTAGTTAATTTTGTAGTTAAGCTTGTAGTGAAGCGTGTAGTTAAGCTTGTAGTTAAGCTTGTAGTTAAGCTTGTTGTTAAGCTTGTAGTTAAGCTTGTTGTTAAGCTTGTAGTTAAGCTTGTACTTAAGCTTGTAGTTAAGCTTGTAGTTAAGCTTGTAGTTAAGCTTGTAGTTAAGCTTGTAGTTAAGCTTGTAGTTAAGCTTGTAGTTAAGCTTGTAGTTAAGCTTGTAGTTAGGCTTGTAGTTAAGCTTGTAGTTAAGCTTGTAGTTAACCTTGTAGTTAATTTTGTAGTAAATTTTGTAGTTAATTTTGTAGTTAATTTTGTACTTAATTTTGTACTTAATTTTGTAGTTAATTTTGTAGTTAATTTTGTAGTTAATTTTGTAGTTAATTTTGTAGTTAATTTTGTAGTTAATTTTGTAGTTAATTTTGTAGTTCATTTTGTAGTTAATTTTGTAGTTAAGCTTGTAGTGAAGCGTGTAGTTAAGCTTGTAGTTAAGCTTGTAGTTAAGCCTGTAGTTAAGCCTGTAGTTAAGCTTTTAGTTAAGCTTGTACTTAAGCTTGTACATAAGCTTGTAGATAGGCTTGTAGTTAAGCTTGTAGTTAAGCTTGTAGTTAAGCCTGTAGTTAAGCTTGTAGTTAAGCTTGTAGTTAAGCTTGTAGTTAAGCTTGTAGTTAAGCTTGTAGTTAAGCTTGTAGTTAAGCTTGTAGTTAAGCTTGTAGTTAGGCTTGTAGTTAAGCTTGTAGTTAAGCTTGTAGTTAAGCTTGTAGTTAATTTTGTAGTTAATTTTGTAGTTATTTTTGTAGTTAATTTTGTAGTTAATTTTGTAGTTAATTTTGTAGTTAATTTTGTAGTTAATTTTGTAGTTAATTTTGTAGTTAATTTTGTAGTTAATTTTGTAGTTAATTTTGTAGTTAATTTTGTAGTTAATTTTGTAGTTAATTTTGTAGTTAATTTTGTAGTTAATTTGGTAGTTAAGCTTGTAGTGAAGCGTGTAGTTAAGCTTGTAGTTAAGCTTGTAGTTAAGCTTGTAGTTAAGCTTGTAGTTAAGCTTGTAGTTAAGCTTGTAGTTAAGCTTGTACTTAAGCTTGTAGTTAAGCTTGTAGTTAAGCTTGAAGTTAAGCTTGTAGTTAAGCTTGTAGTTAAGCTTGTAGTTAAGCTTGTAGTTAAGCTTGTAGTTAAGCTTGTAGTTAAGCTTGTAGTTAAGCTTGTAGTTAATTTTGTAGTTAATTTTGTAGTTAATTTTGTAGTTAATTTTGTAGTTAATTTTGTAGTTAATTTTGTAGTTAATTTTGTAGTTAATTTTGTAGTTAATTTTGTAGTTAATTTTGTAGTTAATTTTGTAGTTAATTTTGTAGTTAATTTTGTAGTTAATTTTGTAGTTAATTTTGTAGTTAAGCTTGTAGTGAAGCGTGTAGTTAAGCTTGTAGTTAAGCTTGTAGTTAAGCTTGTTGTTAAGCTTGTAGTTAAGCTTGTAGTTAAGCTTGTAGTTAAGCTTGTACTTAAGCTTGTAGTTAAGCTTGTAGTTAAGCTTGTAGTTAAGCTTGTAGTTAAGCTTGTAGTTAAGCTTGTAGTTAAGCTTGTAGTTAAGCTTGTAGTTAAGCTTGTAGTTAAGCTTGTAGTTAGGCTTGTAGTTAAGCTTGTAGTTAAGCTTGTAGTTAAGCTTGTAGTTAATTTTGTAGTTAATTTTGTAGTTAATTTTGTAGTAAATTTTGTAGTTAATTTTGTAGTTAATTTTGTACTTAATTTTGTAGTTAATTTTGTAGTTAATTTTGTAGTTAATTTTGTAGTTAATTTTGTAGTTAATTTTGTAGTTAATTTTGTAGTTAATTTTGTAGTTAATTTTGTAGTTAATTTTGTAGTTAATTTTGTAGTTAATTTTGTAGTTAATTTTGTAGTTAATTTTGTAGTTAATTTTGTAGTTAATTTTGTAGTTAATTTTGTAGTTAATTTTGTAGTTAAGCTTGTAGTGAAGCGTGTAGTTAAGCTTGTAGTTAAGCTTGTAGTTAAGCTTGTTGTTAAATTTGTAGTTAAGCTTGTAGTTAAGCTTGTAGTTAAGCTTGTACTTAAGCTTGTAGTTAAGCTTGTAGTTAAGCTTGTAGTTAAGCTTGTAGTTAAGCTTGTAGTTAAGCTTGTAGTTAAGCTTGTAGTTAAGCTTGTAGTTAGGCTTGTAGTTAAGCTTGTAGTTAAGCTTGTAGTTAAGCTTGTAGTTAATTTTGTAGTTAAGCTTGTAGTTAATTTTGTAGTTAATTTTGTAGTAAATTTTGTAGTTAATTTTGTAGTTAATTTTGTACTTAATTTTGTAGTTAATTTTGTAGTTAATTTTGTAGTTAATTTTGTAGTTAATTTTGTAGTTAATTTTGTAGTTAATTTTGTAGTTAATTTTGTAGTTAATTTTGTAGTTAATTTTGTAGTTAATTTTGTAGTTAATTTTGTAGTTAATTTTGTAGTTAATTTTGTAGTTAATTTTGTAGTTAATTTTGTAGTTAAGCTTGTAGTGAAGCGTGTAGTTAAGCTTGTAGTTAAGCTTGTAGTTAAGCTTGTTGTTAAGCTTGTAGTTAAGCTTGTAGTTAAGCTTGTAGTTAAGCTTGTACTTAAGCTTGTAGTTAAGCTTGTAGTTAAGCTTGTAGTTAAGCTTGTAGTTAAGCTTGTAGTTAAGCTTGTAGTTAAGCTTGTAGTTAAGCTTGTAGTTAAGCTTGTAGTTAAGCTTGTAGTTAGGCTTGTAGTTAAGCTTGTAGTTAAGCTTGTAGTTAAGCTTGTAGTTAATTTTGTAGTTAATTTTGTAGTTAATTTTGTAGTAAATTTTGTAGTTAATTTTGTAGTTAATTTTGTACTTAATTTTGTAGTTAATTTTGTAGTTAATTTTGTAGTTAATTTTGTAGTTAATTTTGTAGTTAATTTTGTAGTTAATTTTGTAGTTAATTTTGTAGTTAATTTTGTAGTTAATTTTGTAGTTAATTTTGTAGTTAATTTTGTAGTTAATTTTGTAGTTAATTTTGTAGTTAATTTTGTAGTTAATTTTGTAGTTAATTTTGTAGTTAATTTTGTAGTTAATTTTGTAGTTAATTTTGTAGTTAAATTTGTAGTTAATTTTGTAGTTAATTTTGTAGTTAATTTTGTAGTTAATTTTGTAGTTAATTTTGTAGTTAATTTTGTAGTTAATTTTGTAGTTAATTTTGTAGTTAATTTTGTAGTTAATTTTGTAGTTAATTTTGTAGTTAATTTTGTAGTTAATTTTGTAGTTAATTTTGTAGTTAATTTTGTAGTTAATTTTGTAGTTAATTTTGTAGTTAATTTTGTAGTTAATTTTGTAGTTAATTTTGTAGTTAATTTTGTAGTTAAGCTTGTAGTGAAGCGTGTAGTTAAGCTTGTAGTTAAGCTTGTAGTTAAGCTTGTTGGTAAGCTTGTAGTTAAGCTTGTAGTTAAGCTTGTAGTTAAGCTTGTACTTAAGCTTGTAGTTAAGCTTGTAGTTAAGCTTGTAGTTAAGCTTGTAGTTAAGCTTGAAGTTAAGCTTGTAGTTAAGCTTGTAGTTAAGCTTGTAGTTAAGCTTGTAGTTAAGCTTGTAGTTAAGCTTGTAGTTAAGCTTGTAGTTAAGCTTGTAGTTAATTTTGTAGTTAATTTTGTAGTTAATTTTGTAGTTAATTTTGTAGTTAATTTTGTAGTTAATTTTGTAGTTAATTTTGTAGTTAATTTTGTAGTTAATTTTGTAGTTAATTTTGTAGTTAATTTTGTAGTTAATTTTGTAGTTAATTTTGTAGTTAATTTTGTAGTTAATTTTGTAGTTAATTTTGTAGTTAATTTTGTAGTTAATTTTGTAGTTAATTTTGTAGTTAATTTTGTAGTTAGTTTTGTAGTTAATTTTGTAGTTAATTTTGTAGTTAATTTTTTAGTTAATTTTGTAGTTAGTTTTGTAGTTAATTTTGTAGTTAATTTTGTAGTTAATTTTGTAGTTAATTTTGTAGTTAATTTTGTAGTTAATTTTGTAGTTAATTTTGTAGTTAATTTTGTAGTTAATTTTGTAGTTAATTTTGTAGTTAATTTTGTAGTTAATTTTGTAGTTAATTTTGTAGTTAATTTTGTAGTTAATTTTGTAAGTAATTTTGTAGTTAATTTTGTAGTTAATTTTGTAGTTAATTTTGTAGTTAATTTTGTAGTTAATTTTGTAGTTAGTTTTGTAGTTAGTTTTGTAGTTAATTTTGTAGTTAATTTTGTAGTTAATTTTGTAGTTAATTTTGTAGTTAATTTTGTAGTTAATTTTGTAGTTAATTTTGTAGTTAATTTTGTAGTTAATTTTGTAGTTAATTTTGTAGTTAATTTTGTAGTTAATTTGGTAGTTAAGCTTGTAGTGAAGCGTGTAGTTAAGCTTGTAGTTAAGCTTGTAGTTAAGCTTGTTGTTAAGCTTGTAGTTAAGCTTGTAGTTAAGCTTGTAGTTAAGCTTGTACTTAAGCTTGTAGTTAAGCTTGTAGTTAAGCTTGTAGTTAATTTTGTAGTTAATTTTGTAGTTAAGCTTGTAGTGAAGCGTGTAGTTAAGCTTGTAGTTAAGCTTGTAGTTAAGCCTGTAGTTAAGCCTGTAGTTAAGCTTGTAGTTAAGCTTGTACTTAAGCTTGTACATAAGCTTGTAGATAGGCTTGTAGATAAGCTTGTAGTTAAGCTTGTAGTTAAGCCTGTAGTTAAGCTTGTAGTTAAGCTTGTAGTTAAGCTTGTAGTTAAGCTTGTAGTTAAGCTTGTAGTTAAGCTTGTAGTTAAGCTTGTAGTTAAGCTTGTAGTTAGGCTTGTAGTTAAGCTTGTAGTTAAGCTTGTAGTTAAGCTTGTAGTTAATTTTGTAGTTAATTTTGTAGTTAATTTTGTAGTTAATTTTGTAGTTAATTTTGTAGTTAATTTTGTAGTTAATTTTGTAGTTAATTTTGTAGTTAATTTTGTAGTTAATTTTGTAGTTAATTTTGTAGTTAATTTTGTAGTTAATTTTGTAGTTAATTTTGTAGTTAATTTTGTAGTTAATTTGGTAGTTAAGCTTGTAGTGAAGCGTGTAGTTAAGCTTGTAGTTAAGCTTGTAGTTAAGCTTGTTGTTAAGCTTGTAGTTAAGCTTGTAGTTAAGCTTGTAGTTAAGCTTGTACTTAAGCTTGTAGTTAAGCTTGTAGTTAAGCTTGTAGTTAAGCTTGTAGTTAAGCTTGAAGTTAAGCTTGTAGTTAAGCTTGTAGTTAAGCTTGTAGTTAAGCTTGTAGTTAAGCTTGTAGTTAAGCTTGTAGTTAAGCTTGTAGTTAAGCTTGTAGTTAATTTTGTAGTTAATTTTGTAGTTAATTTTGTAGTTAATTTTGTAGTTAATTTTGTAGTTAATTTTGTAGTTAATTTTGTAGTTAATTTTGTAGTTAATTTTGTAGTTAATTTTGTAGTTAATTTTGTAGTTAATTTTGTAGTTAATTTTGTAGTTAATTTTGTAGTTAATTTTGTAGTTAATTTTGTAGTTAATTTTGTAGTTAATTTTGTAGTTAATTTTGTAGTTAATTTTGTAGTTAGTTTTGTAGTTAATTTTGTAGTTAATTTTGTAGTTAATTTTGTAGTTAATTTTGTAGTTAATTTTGTAGTTAATTTTGTAGTTAATTTTGTAGTTAATTTTGTAGTTAATTTTGTAGTTAATTTTGTAGTTAGTTTTGTAGTTAGTTTTGTAGTTAATTTTGTAGTTAATTTTGTAGTTAATTTTGTAGTTAATTTTGTAGTTAATTTTGTAGTTAATTTTGTAGTTAATTTTGTAGTTAATTTTGTAGTTAAGCTTGTAGTGAAGCGTGTAGTTAAGCTTGTAGTTAAGCTTGTAGTTAAGCTTGTTGTTAAGCTTGTAGTTAAGCTTGTAGTTAAGCTTGTAGTTAAGCTTGTACTTAAGCTTGTAGTTAAGCTTGTAGTTAAGCTTGTAGTTAAGCTTGTAGTTAAGCTTGAAGTTAAGCTTGTAGTTAAGCTTGTAGTTAAGCTTGTAGTTAAGCTTGTAGTTAAGCTTGTAGTTAAGCTTGTAGTTAAGCTTGTAGTTAAGCTTGTAGTTAATTTTGTAGTTAATTTTGTAGTTAATTTTGTAGTTAATTTTGTAGTTAATTTTGTAGTTAATTTTGTAGTTAATTTTGTAGTTAATTTTGTAGTTAATTTTGTAGTTAATTTTGTAGTTAATTTTGTAGTTAATTTTGTAGTTAATTTTGTAGTTAATTTTGTAGTTAATTTTGTAGTTAATTTTGTAGTTAATTTTGTAGTTAATTTTGTAGTTAATTTTGTAGTTAATTTTGTAGTTAATTTTGTAGTTAATTTTGTAGTTAATTTTGTAGTTAGTTTTGTAGTTAATTTTGTAGTTAATTTTGTAGTTAATTTTGTAGTTAGTTTTGTAGTTAATTTTGTAGTTAATTTTGTAGTTAATTTTGTAGTTAATTTTGTAGTTAATTTTGTAGTTAATTTTGTAGTTAATTTTGTAGTTAATTTTGTAGTTAATTTTGTAGTTAATTTTGTAGTTAATTTTGTAGTTAATTTTGTAGTTAATTTTGTAGTTAATTTTGTAGTTAATTTTGTAGTTAATTTTGTAGTTAATTTTGTAGTTAGTTTTGTAGTTAGTTTTGTAGTTAATTTTGTAGTTAATTTTGTAGTTAATTTTGTAGTTAATTTTGTAGTTAATTTTGTAGTTAATTTTGTAGTTAATTTTGTAGTTAATTTTGTAGTTAATTTTGTAGTTATTTTGTAGTTATTTTGTAGTTAATTTTGTAGTTAATTTTGTATTAAATTTTGTAGTTAATTTTGTAGTTAATTTTGTAGTTAATTTTGTAGTTAATTTTGTAGTTAATTTTGTAGTTAATTTTGTAGTTAATTTTGTAGTTAATTTTGTAGTTAATTTTGTAGTTAATTTTGTAGTTAATTTTGTAGTTAATTTTGTAGTTAATTTTGTAGTTAATTTTGTAGTTAATTTTGTAGTTAATTTTGTAGTTAATTTTGTAGTTAATTTTGTAGTTAATTTTGTAGTTAATTTTGTAGTTAATTTTCTAGTTAATTTTGTAGTTAATTTTGTAGTTAATTTTGTAGTTAATTTTGTAGTTAATTTTGTAGTTAATTTTGTAGTTAATTTTGTAGTTAATTTTGTAGTTAATTTTGTAGTTAATTTTGTAGTTAATTTTGTAGTTAATTTTGTAGTTAATTTTGTAGTTAATTTTGTAGTTAATTTTGTAGTTAAGCTTGTAGTTAAGCTTGTAGTTAAGCTTGTAGTTAAGCTTGTTGTTAAGCTTGTTGTTAAGCTTGTAGTTAAGCTTGTAGTTAAGCTTGTAGTTAAGCTTGTACTTAAGCTTGTAGTTAAGCTTGTAGTTAAGCTTGTAGTTAAGCTTGTAGTTAAGCTTGTAGTTAAGCTTGTAGTTAAGCTTGTAGTTAAGCTAGTAGTTAGGCTTGTAGTTAAGCTTGTAGTTAAGCTTGTAGTTAAGCTTGTAGTTAATTTTGTAGTTAATTTTGTAGTAAATTTTGTAGTAAATTTTGTAGTAAATTTTGTAGTTAATTTTGTAGTTAATTTTGTAGTTAATGTTGTAGTTAATTTTGTAGTTAATTTTGTAGTTAATTTTGTAGTTAATTTTGTAGTTAATTTTGTAGTTAATTTTGTAGTTAATTTTGTAGATAATTCTGTAGTTAATTTTGTAGTTAATTTTGTAGTTAAGCTTGTAGTGAAGCGTGTAGTTAAGCTTGTAGTTAAGCTTGTAGTTAAGCCTGTAGTTAAGCCTGTAGTTAAGCTTGTAGTTAAGCTTGTACTTAAGCTTGTACATAAGCTTGTAGATAGGCTTGTAGTTAAGCTTGTAGTTAAGCTTGTAGTTAAGCCTGTAGTTAAGCTTGTAGTTAAGCTTGTAGTTAAGCTTGTAGTTAAGCTTGTAGTTAAGCTTGTAGTTAAGCTTGTAGTTAAGCTTGTAGTTAAGCTTGTAGTTAAGCTTGTAGTTAAGCTTGTAGTTAAGCTTGTAGTTAAGCTTGTAGTTAAGCTTGTTGTTAAGCTTGTAGTTAAGCTTGTAGTTAAGCTTGTAGTTAAGCTTGTACTTAAGCTTGTAGTTAAGCTTGTAGTTAAGCTTGTAGTTAAGCTTGTAGTTAAGCTTGAAGTTAAGCTTGTAGTTAAGCTTGTAGTTAAGCTTGTAGTTAAGCTTGTAGTTAAGCTTGTAGTTAAGCTTGTAGTTAAGCTTGTACTTAAGCTTGTAGTTAAGCTTGTAGTTAAGCTTGTAGTTAAGCTTGTAGTTAAGCTTGTAGTTAAGCTTGAAGTTAATTTTGTAGTTAATTTTGTAGTTAATTTTGTAGTTAATTTTGTAGTTAATTTTGTAGTTAATTTTGTAGTTAATTTTGTAGTTAATTTTGTAGTTAATTTTGTAGTTAATTTTGTAGTTAATTTTGTAGTTATTTTGTAGTTATTTTGTAGTTAATTTTGTAGTTAATTTTGTAGTTAATTTTGTAGTTAATTTTGTAGTTAATTTTGTAGTTAATTCTGTAGTTAATTTTGTAGTTAATTTTGTAGTTAATTTTGTAGTTAATTTTGTAGTTAATTTTGTAGTTAATTTTGTAGTTAATTTTGTAGTTAATTTTGTAGTTAATTTTGTAGTTAATTTTGTAGTTAATTTTGTAGTTAATTTTGTAGTTAATTTTGTAGTTAATTTTGTAGTTAATTTTGTAGTTAATTTTGTAGTTAATTTTGTAGTTAATTTTGTAGTTAATTTTGTAGTTAATTTTGTAGTTAATTTTGTAGTTAGTTTTGTAGTTAATTTTGTAGTTAATTTTGTAGTTAATTTTGTAGTTAGTTTTGTAGTTAATTTTGTAGTTAATTTTGTAGTTAATTTTGTAGTTAATTTTGTAGTTAATTTTGTAGTTAATTTTGTAGTTAATTTTGTAGTTAATTTTGTAGTTAATTTTGTAGTTAATTTTGTAGTTAATTTTGTAGTTAATTTTGTAGTTAATTTTGTAGTTAATTTTGTAGTTAATTTTGTAGTTAATTTTGTAGTTAATTTTGTAGTTAATTTTGTAGTTAATTTTGTAGTTAATTTTGTAGTTAATTTTGTAGTTAATTTTGTAGTTAGTTTTGTAGTTAGTTTTGTAGTTAATTTTGTAGTTAATTTTGTATTTAATTTTGTAGTTAATTGTGTAGTTAATTTTGTAGTTAATTTTGTAGTTAATTTTGTAGTTAATTTTGTAGTTAATTTTGTAGTTAATTTTGTAGTTATTTTGTAGTTATTTTGTAGTTAATTTTGTAGTTAATTTTGTATTAAATTTTGTAGTTAATTTTGTAGTTAATTTTGTAGTTAATTTTGTAGTTAATTTTGTAGTTAATTTTGTAGTTAATTTTGTAGTTAATTTTGTAGTTAATTTTGTAGTTAATTTTGTAGTTAATTTTGTAGTTAATTTTGTAGTTAATTTTGTAGTTAATTTTGTAGTTAATTTTGTAGTTAATTTTGTAGTTAATTTTGTAGTTAATTTTGTAGTTAATTTTCTAGTTAATTTTGTAGTTAATTTTGTAGTTAATTTTGTAGTTAATTTTGTAGTTAATTTTGTAGTTAATTTTGTAGTTAATTTTGTAGTTAATTTTGTAGTTAATTTTGTAGTTAATTTTGTAGTTAATTTTGTAGTTAATTTTGTAGTTAATTTTGTAGTTAATTTTGTAGTTAAGCTTGTAGTTAAGCTTGTAGTTAAGCTTGTAGTTAAGCTTGTTGTTAAGCTTGTTGTTAAGCTTGTAGTTAAGCTTGTAGTTAAGCTTGTAGTTAAGCTTGTACTTAAGCTTGTAGTTAAGCTTGTAGTTAAGCTTGTAGTTAAGCTTGTAGTTAAGCTTGTAGTTAAGCTTGTAGTTAAGCTTGTAGTTAAGCTTGTAGTTAAGCTAGTAGTTAGGCTTGTAGTTAAGCTTGTAGTTAAGCTTGTAGTTAAGCTTGTAGTTAATTTTGTAGTTAATTTTGTAGTTAATTTTGTAGTAAATTTTGTAGTAAATTTTGTAGTTAATTTTGTAGTTAATTTTGTAGTTAATTTTGTAGTTAATTTTGTAGTTAATTTTGTAGTTAATTTTGTAGTTAATTTTGTAGTTAATTTTGTAGTTAATTTTGTAGTTAATTTTGTAGATAATTCTGTAGTTAATTTTGTAGTTAATTTTGTAGTTAAGCTTGTAGTGAAGCGTGTAGTTAAGCTTGTAGTTAAGCTTGTAGTTAAGCCTGTAGTTAAGCCTGTAGTTAAGCTTGTAGTTAAGCTTGTACTTAAGCTTGTACATAAGCTTGTAGATAGGCTTGTAGTTAAGCTTGTAGTTAAGCTTGTAGTTAAGCCTGTAGTTAAGCTTGTAGTTAAGCTTGTAGTTAAGCTTGTAGTTAAGCTTGTAGTTAAGCTTGTAGTTAAGCTTGTAGTTAAGCTTGTAGTTAAGCTTGTAGTTAAGCTTGTAGTTAAGCTTGTAGTTAAGCTTGTAGTTAAGCTTGTAGTTAAGCTTGTTGTTAAGCTTGTAGTTAAGCTTGTAGTTAAGCTTGTAGTTAAGCTTGTACTTAAGCTTGTAGTTAAGCTTGTAGTTAAGCTTGTAGTTAAGCTTGTAGTTAAGCTTGAAGTTAAGCTTGTAGTTAAGCTTGTAGTTAAGCTTGTAGTTAAGCTTGTAGTTAAGCTTGTAGTTAAGCTTGTAGTTAAGCTTGTAGTTAAGCTTGTAGTTAATTTTGTAGTTAATTTTGTAGTTAATTTTGTAGTTAATTTTGTAGTTAATTTTGTAGTTAATTTTGTAGTTAATTTTGTAGTTAATTTTGTAGTTAATTTTGTAGTTAATTTTGTAGTTAATTTTGTAGTTAATTTTGTAGTTAATTTTGTAGTTAATTTTGTAGTTAATTTTGTAGTTAATTTTGTAGTTAATTTTGTAGTTAATTTTGTAGTTAATTTTGTAGTTAATTTTGTAGTTAATTTTGTAGTTAATTTTGTAGTTAGTTTTGTAGTTAATTTTGTAGTTAATTTTGTAGTTAATTTTGTAGTTAGTTTTGTAGTTAATTTTGTAGTTAATTTTGTAGTTAATTTTGTAGTTAATTTTGTAGTTAATTTTGTAGTTAATTTTGTAGTTAATTTTGTAGTTAATTTTGTAGTTAATTTTGTAGTTAATTTTGTAGTTAATTTTGTAGTTAATTTTGTAGTTAATTTTGTAGTTAATTTTGTAGTTAATTTTGTAGTTAATTTTGTAGTTAATTTTGTAGTTAATTTTGTAGTTAATTTTGTAGTTAGTTTTGTAGTTAGTTTTGTAGTTAATTTTGTAGTTAATTTTGTAGTTAATTTTGTAGTTAATTTTGTAGTTAATTTTGTAGTTAATTTTGTAGTTAATTTTGTAGTTAATTTTGTAGTTAATTTTGTAGTTAATTTTGTAGTTAATTTTGTAGTTATTTTGTAGTTATTTTGTAGTTAATTTTGTAGTTAATTTTGTATTAAATTTTGTAGTTAATTTTGTAGTTAATTTTGTAGTTAATTTTGTAGTTAATTTTGTAGTTAATTTTGTAGTTAATTTTGTAGTTAATTTTGTAGTTAATTTTGTAGTTAATTTTGTAGTTAATTTTGTAGTTAATTTTGTAGTTAATTTTGTAGTTAATTTTGTAGTTAATTTTGTAGTTAATTTTGTAGTTAATTTTGTAGTTAATTTTCTAGTTAATTTTGTAGTTAATTTTGTAGTTAATTTTGTAGTTAATTTTGTAGTTAATTTTGTAGTTAATTTTGTAGTTAATTTTGTAGTTAATTTTGTAGTTAATTTTGTAGTTAATTTTGTAGTTAATTTTGTAGTTAATTTTGTAGTTAATTTTGTAGTTAAGCTTGTAGTTAAGCTTGTAGTTAAGCTTGTAGTTAAGCTTGTAGTTAAGCTTGTTGTTAAGCTTGTAGTTAAGCTTGTAGTTAAGCTTGTAGTTAAGCTTGTACTTAAGCTTGTAGTTAAGCTTGTAGTTAAGCTTGTAGTTAAGCTTGTAGTTAAGCTTGTAGTTAAGCTTGTAGTTAAGCTTGTAGTTAAGCTTGTAGTTAAGCTAGTAGTTAGGCTTGTAGTTAAGCTTGTAGTTAAGCTTGTAGTTAAGCTTGTAGTTAATTTTGTAGTTAATTTTGTAGTTAATTTTGTAGTAAATTTTGTAGTAAATTTTGTAGTTAATTTTGTAGTTAATTTTGTAGTTAATTTTGTAGTTAATTTTGTAGTTAATTTTGTAGTTAATTTTGTAGTTAATTTTGTAGTTAATTTTGTAGTTAATTTTGTAGTTAATTTTGTAGATAATTCTGTAGTTAATTTTGTAGTTAAGCTTGTAGTGAAGCGTGTAGTTAAGCTTGTAGTTAAGCTTGTAGTTAAGCCTGTAGTTAAGCCTGTAGTTAAGCCTGTAGTTAAGCTTGTAGTTAAGCTTGTACTTAAGCTTGTACATAAGCTTGTAGATAGGCTTGTAGTTAAGCTTGTAGTTAAGCTTGTAGTTAAGCCTGTAGTTAAGCTTGTAGTTAAGCTTGTAGTTAAGCTTGTACTTAAGCTTGTAGTTAAGCTTGTAGTTAAGCTTGTAGTTAAGCTTGTAGTTAAGCTTGTAGTTAAGCTTGTAGTTAAGCTTGTAGTTAAGCTTGTAGTTAAGCCTGTAGTTAAGCTTGTAGTTAAGCTTGTAGTTAAGCTTGTAGTTAAGCTTGTAGTTAAGCTTGTAGTTAAGCTTGTAGTTAAGCTTGTAGTTAAGCTTGTAGTTAAGCTTGTAGTTAAGCTTGTAGTTAAGCTTGTAGTTAAGCTTGTAGTTAAGCTTGTAGTTAAGCTTGTAGTTAAGCTTGTAGTTAAGCTTGTAGTTAAGCTTGTAGTTAAGCTTGTAGTTAAGCTTGTAGTTAAGCTTGTAGTTAAGCTTGTAGTTAAGCTTGTAGTTAAGCTTGTAGTTAAGCTTGTAGTTAAGCTTGTAGTTAAGCTTGTAGTTAAGCTTGTAGTTAAGCTTGTAGTTAAGCTTGTAGTTAAGCTTGTAGTTAAGCTTGTAGTTAAGCTTGTAGTTAAGCTTGTAGTTAAGCTTGTAGTTAAGCTTGTAGTTAAGCTTGTAGTTAAGCTTGTAGTTAAGCTTGTAGTTAAGCTTGTAGTTAATTTTGTAGTTAATTTTGTAGTTAATTTTGTAGTTAATTTTGTAGTTAATTTTGTAGTTAATTTTGTAGTTAATTTTGTAGTTAATTTTGTAGTTAATTTTGTAGTTAATTTTGTAGTTAATTTTGTAGTTAATTTTGTAGTTAATTTTGTAGTTAATTTTGTATTTAATTTTGTAGTTCATTTTGAATTAATTTTGTAGTTAATTTTGTATTTAATTTTGTAGTTAATTTTGTAGTTAATTTTGTAGTTAATTTTGTAGTTAATTTTGTAGTTAATTTTGTAGTTAATTTTGTAGTTAGTTTTGTAGTTAATTTTGGAGTTAATTTTGTAGTAAATTTTGTAGTTAATTTTGTATTTGATTTTGTAGTTCATTTTGTAGTTAATTTTGTAGTTAATTGTGTAGTTAATTTTGTATTTAATTTTGTAGTTCATTTTGTAGTTAATTTTGTAGTTCATTTTGTAGTTCATTTTGTAGTTCATTTTGTAGTTAATTTTGTAGTTAATTTTGTAGTTAATTTTGTAGTTAATTTTGTAGTTAATTTTGTAGTTAATTTTGTAGTTAAGCTTGCAGTTAAACTTGTAGTTAAGCGTGTAGTTAAGCTTGTAGTTAAGCTTGTAGTTAAGCTTGTAGTTAAGCTTGTAGTTAAGCTTGTAGTTAAGCTTGTAGTTAAGCTTGTAGTTAAGCTTGTAGTTAAGCTTGTAGTTAAGCTTGTAGTTAAGCTTGTAGTTAAGCTTGTAGTTAGGGTTGTAGTTAAGCTTGTAGTTAAACTTGTAGTTAAGATTGTGGTTAATTTTGTACTTAATTTTGTAGTTAATTTTGTAGTTAATTTTGTATTTAATTTTGTAGTTAATTTTGTAGTTAATTTTGTAGTTAATTTTGTAGTTAAACTTGTAGTTAATTTTGTAGTTAATTTTGTAGTTAATTTTGTAGTTAATTTTGTAGTTAATTTTGTAGTTAAGTTTGTAGTTATTTTTTAGTTAATTTTGTAGTTAATTTTGTAGTTAATTTTGTAGTTAATTTTGTAGTTAATTTTGTAGTTAATTTTGTAGTTAATTTTGTAGTTAATTTTGTAGTTAATTTTGTAGTTAATTTTGTAGTTAATTTTGTAGTTAATTTTGTAGTTAATTTTGTTGTTAATTTTGTAGTTAATTTTGTAGTTAATTTTGTAGTTAATTTTGTAGTTAATTTTGTAGTTAATTTTGTAGTTAATTTTGTAGTTAATTTTGTAGTTAATTTTGTAGTTAATTTTGTAGTTAATTTTGTAGTTAATTTTGTAGTTAATTTTGTAGTTAATTTTGTAGTTAAACTTGTAGTTAATTTTGTAGTTAATTTTGTAGTTAATTTTGTAGTTAATTTTGTAGTTAATTTTGTAGTTAAGTTTGTAGTTAATTTTGTAGTTAATTTTGTAGTTAATTTTGTAGTTAATTTTGTAGTTAATTTTGTAGTTAATTTTGTAGTTAATTTTGTAGTTAATTTTGTAGTTAATTTTGTAGTTAATTTTGTAGTTAATTTTGTAGTTAATTTTGTAGTTAATTTTGTAGTTAATTTTGTAGTTAATTTTGTAGTTAATTTTGTAGTTAATTTTGTAGTTAATTTTGTAGTTAATTTTGTAGTTAATTTTGTAGTTAATTTTGTAGTTAATTTTGTAGTTAATTTTGTAGTTAATTTTGTAGTTAATTTTGTAGTTAATTTTGTAGTTAATTTTGTAGTTAATTTTGTAGTTAATTTTGTAGTTAATTTTGTAGTTAATTTTGTAGTTAATTTTGTAGTTAATTTTGTAGTTAATTCTGTAGTTAATTTTGTAGTTAATTTTGTAGTTAATTTGTAGTTAATTTTGTAGTTAATTTTGTAGTTAATTTGTAGTTAATTTTGTAGTTAATTTTGTAGTTAATTTTGTAGTTAATTTTGTAGTTAATTTTGTAGTTAATTTTGTAGTTAATTTTGTAGTTAATTTTGTAGTTAATTTTGTAGTTAATTTTGTAGTTAATTTTGTAGTTAATTTTGTAGTTAATTTTGTAGTTAATTTTGTAGTTAATTTTGTAGTTAATTTTGTAGTTAATTTTGTAGTTAATTTTGTAGTTAATTTTGTAGTTAATTTTGTACTTAATTTTGTAGTTAATTTTGTAGTTAATTTTGTAGTTAATTTTGTAGTTAATTTTGTAGTTAATTTTGAAGTTAATTTTGTAGTTAAGCTTGTAGTTAAGCTTGTAGTTAAGCTTGTAGTTAGGGTTGTAGTTAAGCTTGTAGTTAAACTTGTGATTAAGATTGTAGTTCATTTTGTAGTTAATTTTGTAGTTCATTTTGTAGTTCATTTTGTAGTTAATTTTGTAGTTAATTTTGTAGTTAAACTTGTAGTTAATTTTGTAGTTAATATTGTAGTTAATTTTGTAGTTAATTTTGTAGTCAATTTTGTAGTTAATTTTGTAGGTAATTTTGTAGTTAATTTTGTAGTTAATTTTGTAGTTAATTTTGTAGTTAATTTTGTAGTTAATTTTGTAGTTAAGCTTGTAGTGAAGCGTGTAGTTAAGCTTGTAGTTAAGCTTGTAGTTAAGCTTGTAGTTAAGCTTGTAGTTAAGCTTGTAGTTAAGCTTGTACTTAAGCTTGTACTTAAGCTTGTACTTAAGCTTGTAGTTAAGATTGTAGTTAAGCTTGTAGTTAAGCTTGTAGTTAAGCTTGTAGTTAAGCTTGTAGTTAAGCTAGTAGTTAAGCTTGTAGTTAAGCTTGTAGTTAAGCTTGTAGTTAAGCTTGTAGTTAAGCTTGTAGTTAAGCTTGTAGTTAATTTTGTAGTTAATTTTGTAGTTAATTTTGTAGTTAATTTTGTAGTTAATTTTGTAGTTAATTTTGTAGTTAATTTTGTAGTTAATTTTGTAGTTATTTTTGTAGTTAATTTTGTAGTTAATTTTGTAGTTAATTTTGTAGTTAATTTTGTATTTAATTTTGTAGTTCATTTTGAATTAATTTTGTAGTTAATTTTGTATTTAATTTTGTAGTTAATTTTGTAGTTAATTTTGTAGTTAATTTTGTAGTTAATTTTGTAGTTAATTTTGTAGTTAGTTTTGTAGTTAATTTTGGAGTTAATTTTGTAGTAAATTTTGTAGTTAATTTTGTATTTGATTTTGTAGTTCATTTTGTAGTTAATTTTGTAGTTAATTGTGTAGTTAATTTTGTAGTTAATTTTGTATTTAATTTTGTAGTTCATTTTGTAGTTAATTTTGTAGTTCATTTTGTAGTTCATTTTGTAGTTCATTTTGTAGTTCATTTTGTAGTTAATTTTGTAGTTAATTTTGTAGTTAATTTTGTAGTTAAGCTTGCAGTTAAACTTGTAGTTAAGCGTGTAGTTAAGCTTGCAGTTAAGCTTGTAGTTAAGCTTGTAGTTAAGCTTGTAGTTAAGCTTGTAGTTAAGCTTGTAGTTAAGCTTGTAGTTAAGCTTGTAGTTAAGCTTGTAGTTAAGCTTGTAGTTAAGCTTGTAGTTAAGCTTGTAGTTAGGGTTGTAGTTAAGCTTGTAGTTAAACTTGTAGTTAAGATTGTGGTTAATTTTGTACTTAATTTTGTAGTTAATTTTGTAGTTAATTTTGTAGTTAATTTTGTAGTTAATTTTGTAGTTAATTTTGTAGTTAATTTTGTAGTTAATTTTGTAGTTAATTTTGTAGTTAATTTTGTAGTTAATTTTGTAGTTAATTTTGTAGTTAATTTTGTAGTTAATTTTGTAGTTAATTTTGTAGTTAATTTTGTAGTTAATTTTGTAGTTAATTTTGTAGTTAATTTTGTAGTTAATTTTGTAGTTAATTTTGTAGTTAATTTTGTACTTAATTTTGTAGTTAATTTTGTAGTTAATTTTGTAGTTAATTTTGTAGTTAATTTTGTAGTTAATTTTGTAGTTAATTTTGTAGTTAATTTTGTAGTTAATTTTGTAGTTAATTTTGTAGTTAATTTTGTATTTAATTTTGTAGTTAATTTTGTATTTAATTTTGTAGTTAATTTTGTAGTTAATTTTGTAGTTAATTTTGTAGTTAATTTTGTAGTTACGCTTGTAGTTAATTTTGTAGTTAATTTTGTAGTTAATTTTGTAGTTAATTTTGTAGTTAATTTTGTAGTTAATTTTGTAGTTAATTTTGTAGTTAATTTTGTAGTTAATTTTGTAGTTAATTTTGTAGTTAATTTTGTAGTTAATTTTGTAGTTAATTTTGTAGTTAATTTTGTAGTTAATTTTGTAGTAATTTTGTAGTTAATTTTGTTGTTAATTTTGTAGTTAAGCTTGTAGTTAAGCGTGTAGTTAAGCTTGTAGTTAAGCTTGTAGTTAAGCTTGTAGTTAAGCTTGTAGTTAGGGTTGTAGTTAAGCTTGTAGTTAAACTTGTAGTTAAGATTGTGGTTAATTTTGTACTTAATTTTGTAGTTAATTTTGTAGTTAATTTTGTAGTTAATTTTGTAGTTAATTTTGTAGTTAATTTTGTATTTAATTTTGTAGTTAATTTTGTAGTTAATTTTGTAGTTAATTTTGTAGTTAATTTTGTAGTTAATTTTGTAGTTACGCTTGTAGTTAATTTTGTAGTTAATTTTGTAGTTAATTTTGTAGTTAATTTTGTAGTTAATTTTGTAGTTAATTTTGTAGTTAATTTTGTAGTTAATTTTGTAGTTAATTTTGTAGTTAATTTTGTAGTTAATTTTGTAGTTAATTTTGTAGTTAATTTTGTAGTTAATTTTGTAGTTAATTTTGTAGTTAATTTTGTAGTTAATTTTGTAGTTAATTTTGTAGTTAATTTTGTAGTTAATTTTGTAGTTAATTTTGTAGTTAATTTTGTAGTTAATTCTGTAGTTAATTTTGTATTTAATTTTGTAGTTAATTTGTAGTTAATTTTGTAGGTAATTTTGTAGTTAATTTTGTATTTGATTTTGTAGTTCATTTTGTAGTTCATTTTGTAGTTAATTTTGTAGTTAATTTTGTAGTTAATTTTGTAGTTAAGCTTGCAGTTAAACTTGTAGTTAAGCGTGTAGTTAAGCTTGTAGTTAAGCTTGTAGTTAAGCTTGTAGTTAAGCTCTTAGTTAAGCTTGTAGTTAAGCTTGTAGTTAAGCTTGTAGTTAGGGTTGTAGTTAAGCTTGTAGTTAAACTTGTAGTTAAGATTGTAGTTAATTTTGTACTTAATTTTGTAGTTAATTTTGTAGTTAATTTTGTAGCTAATTTTGTAGTTAATTTTGTAGTTAATTTTGTAGTTAATTTTGTAGTTAATTTTGTAGTTAATTTTGTAGTTAATTTTGTAGTTAATTTTGTTGTTAATTTTGTAGTTAATTTTGTAGTTAATTTTGTAGTTAATTTTGTAGTTAATTTTGTAGTTAATTTTGTCGTTAATTTTGTAGTTAATTTTGTAGTTAATTTTGTAGTTAATTTTGTAGTTAATTTTGTAGTTAATTTTGTAGTTAATTTTGTAGTTAATTTTGTAGTTAATTTTGTAGTTAATTTTGTAGTTAATTTTTTAGTTAATTTTGTAGTTAATTTTGTAGTTAATTTTGTAGTTAATTTTGTAGTTAATTTTGTAGTTAATTTTGTAGTTAATTTTGTAGTTAATTTTGTAGTTAATTTTGTAGTTAATTTTGTAGTTAATTTTGTAGTTAATTTTGTAGTTAATTTTGTAGTTAATTTTGTATTTAATTTTGTAGTTAATTTTGTAGTTAATTTTGTAGTTAATTTTGTAGTTAAGCTTGTAGTTAAGCTTGTAGTTAAGCTTGTAGTTAAGCTTGTAGTTAAGCTTGTAGTTAGGGTTGTAGTTAAGCTTGTAGTTAAACTTGTAGTTAAGATTGTGGTTAATTTTGTACTTAATTTTGTAGTTAATTTTGTAGTTAATTTTGTAGTTAATTTTGTAGTTAATTTTGTAGTTAATTTTGTAGTTAATTTTGTAGTTAATTTTGTAGTTAATTTTGTAGTTAATTTTGTAGTTAATTCTGTAGTTAATTTTGTATTTAATTTTGTAGTTAATTTTGTCGTTAATTTTGTAGTTAATTTTGTAGTTAATTTTGTAGTTAATTTTGTAGATAATTTTGTAGTTAAGCTTGCAGTTAAACTTGTAGTTAAGCGTGTAGTTAAGCTTGTAGTTAAGCTTGTAGTTAAGCTTGTAGTTAAGCGTGTAGTTAAGCTTGTAGTTAAGCTTGCAGTTAAACTTGTAGTTAAGCGTGTAGTTAAGCTTGTAGTTAAGCTTGTAGTTAAGCTTGTAGTTAGGGTTGTAGTTAAGCTTGTAGTTAAACTTGTAGTTAAGATTGTAGTTAATTTTGTACTTAATTTTGTAGTTAATTTTGTAGTTAATTTTGTAGCTAATTTTGTAGTTAATTTTGTAGTTAATTTTGTAGTTAATTTTGTAGTTAATTTTGTAGTTAATTTTGTAGTTAATTTTGTAGTTAATTTTGTAGTTAATTTTGTCGTTAATTTTGTAGTTAATTTTGTAGTTAATTTTGTAGTTAATTTTGTAGTTAATTTTGTAGTTAATTTTGTAGTTAATTTTGTAGTTAAGCTTGCAGTTAAACTTGTAGTTAAGCGTGTAGTTAAGCTTGTAGTTAAGCTTGTAGTTAAGCTTGTAGTTAAGCGTGTAGTTAAGCTTGTAGTTAAGCTTGTAGTTAAGCTTGTAGTTAAGCTTGTAGTTAAGCTTGTAGTTAAGCTTGTAGTTAAGCTTGTAGTTAAGCTTGTAGTTAAGCTTGTAGTTAAGCTTGTAGTTAAGCTTGTAGTTAATTTCGTAGTTAATTTTGTAGTTAATTTTGTAGTTAATTTTGTAGTTAATTTTGTAGTTAATTTTGTAGTTAATTTTGTAGTTAATTCTGTAGTTAATTTTGTATTTAATTTTGTAGTTAATTTGTAGTTAATTTTGTAGGTAATTTTGTAGTTAATTTTGTATTTGATTTTGTAGTTCATTTTGTAGTTAATTTTGTAGTTAATTTTGTAGTTAATTTTGTAGTTAATTTTGTAGTTAATTTTGTAGTTAAGCTTGCAGTTAAACTTGTAGTTAAGCGTGTAGTTAAGCTTGTAGTTAAGCTTGTAGTTAAGCTTGTACTTAAGCTTGTACTTAAGCTTGTACTTAAGCTTGTAGTTAAGATTGTAGTTAAGCTTGTAGTTAAGCTTGTAGTTAAGCTTGTAGTTAAGCTTGTAGTTAAGCTAGTAGTTAAGCTTGTAGTTAAGCTTGTAGTTAAGCTTGTAGTTAAGCTTGTAGTTAAGCTTGTAGTTAAGCTTGTAGTTAATTTTGTAGTTAATTTTGTAGTTAATTTTGTAGTTAATTTTGTAGTTAATTTTGTAGTTAATTTTGTAGTTAATTTTGTAGTTAATTTTGTAGTTATTTTTGTAGTTAATTTTGTAGTTAATTTTGTAGTTAATTTTGTAGTTAATTTTGTATTTAATTTTGTAGTTCATTTTGAATTAATTTTGTAGTTAATTTTGTATTTAATTTTGTAGTTAATTTTGTAGTTAATTTTGTAGTTAATTTTGTAGTTAATTTTGTAGTTAATTTTGTAGTTAGTTTTGTAGTTAATTTTGGAGTTAATTTTGTAGTAAATTTTGTAGTTAATTTTGTATTTGATTTTGTAGTTCATTTTGTAGTTAATTTTGTAGTTAATTGTGTAGTTAATTTTGTAGTTAATTTTGTATTTAATTTTGTAGTTCATTTTGTAGTTAATTTTGTAGTTCATTTTGTAGTTCATTTTGTAGTTCATTTTGTAGTTCATTTTGTAGTTAATTTTGTAGTTAATTTTGTAGTTAATTTTGTAGTTAAGCTTGCAGTTAAACTTGTAGTTAAGCGTGTAGTTAAGCTTGCAGTTAAGCTTGTAGTTAAGCTTGTAGTTAAGCTTGTAGTTAAGCTTGTAGTTAAGCTTGTAGTTAAGCTTGTAGTTAAGCTTGTAGTTAAGCTTGTAGTTAAGCTTGTAGTTAAGCTTGTAGTTAAGCTTGTAGTTAGGGTTGTAGTTAAGCTTGTAGTTAAACTTGTAGTTAAGATTGTGGTTAATTTTGTACTTAATTTTGTAGTTAATTTTGTAGTTAATTTTGTAGTTAATTTTGTAGTTAATTTTGTAGTTAATTTTGTAGTTAATTTTGTAGTTAATTTTGTAGTTAATTTTGTAGTTAATTTTGTAGTTAATTTTGTAGTTAATTTTGTAGTTAATTTTGTAGTTAATTTTGTAGTTAATTTTGTAGTTAATTTTGTAGTTAATTTTGTAGTTAATTTTGTAGTTAATTTTGTAGTTAATTTTGTAGTTAATTTTGTAGTTAATTTTGTACTTAATTTTGTAGTTAATTTTGTAGTTAATTTTGTAGTTAATTTTGTAGTTAATTTTGTAGTTAATTTTGTAGTTAATTTTGTAGTTAATTTTGTAGTTAATTTTGTAGTTAATTTTGTAGTTAATTTTGTATTTAATTTTGTAGTTAATTTTGTATTTAATTTTGTAGTTAATTTTGTAGTTAATTTTGTAGTTAATTTTGTAGTTAATTTTGTAGTTACGCTTGTAGTTAATTTTGTAGTTAATTTTGTAGTTAATTTTGTAGTTAATTTTGTAGTTAATTTTGTAGTTAATTTTGTAGTTAATTTTGTAGTTAATTTTGTAGTTAATTTTGTAGTTAATTTTGTAGTTAATTTTGTAGTTAATTTTGTAGTTAATTTTGTAGTTAATTTTGTAGTAATTTTGTAGTTAATTTTGTTGTTAATTTTGTAGTTAAGCTTGTAGTTAAGCGTGTAGTTAAGCTTGTAGTTAAGCTTGTAGTTAAGCTTGTAGTTAAGCTTGTAGTTAGGGTTGTAGTTAAGCTTGTAGTTAAACTTGTAGTTAAGATTGTGGTTAATTTTGTACTTAATTTTGTAGTTAATTTTGTAGTTAATTTTGTAGTTAATTTTGTAGTTAATTTTGTAGTTAATTTTGTATTTAATTTTGTAGTTAATTTTGTAGTTAATTTTGTAGTTAATTTTGTAGTTAATTTTGTAGTTAATTTTGTAGTTACGCTTGTAGTTAATTTTGTAGTTAATTTTGTAGTTAATTTTGTAGTTAATTTTGTAGTTAATTTTGTAGTTAATTTTGTAGTTAATTTTGTAGTTAATTTTGTAGTTAATTTTGTAGTTAATTTTGTAGTTAATTTTGTAGTTAATTTTGTAGTTAATTTTGTAGTTAATTTTGTAGTTAATTTTGTAGTTAATTTTGTAGTTAATTTTGTAGTTAATTTTGTAGTTAATTTTGTAGTTAATTTTGTAGTTAATTTTGTAGTTAATTTTGTAGTTAATTCTGTAGTTAATTTTGTATTTAATTTTGTAGTTAATTTGTAGTTAATTTTGTAGGTAATTTTGTAGTTAATTTTGTATTTGATTTTGTAGTTCATTTTGTAGTTCATTTTGTAGTTAATTTTGTAGTTAATTTTGTAGTTAATTTTGTAGTTAAGCTTGCAGTTAAACTTGTAGTTAAGCGTGTAGTTAAGCTTGTAGTTAAGCTTGTAGTTAAGCTTGTAGTTAAGCTCTTAGTTAAGCTTGTAGTTAAGCTTGTAGTTAAGCTTGTAGTTAGGGTTGTAGTTAAGCTTGTAGTTAAACTTGTAGTTAAGATTGTAGTTAATTTTGTACTTAATTTTGTAGTTAATTTTGTAGTTAATTTTGTAGCTAATTTTGTAGTTAATTTTGTAGTTAATTTTGTAGTTAATTTTGTAGTTAATTTTGTAGTTAATTTTGTAGTTAATTTTGTAGTTAATTTTGTTGTTAATTTTGTAGTTAATTTTGTAGTTAATTTTGTAGTTAATTTTGTAGTTAATTTTGTAGTTAATTTTGTCGTTAATTTTGTAGTTAATTTTGTAGTTAATTTTGTAGTTAATTTTGTAGTTAATTTTGTAGTTAATTTTGTAGTTAATTTTGTAGTTAATTTTGTAGTTAATTTTGTAGTTAATTTTGTAGTTAATTTTTTAGTTAATTTTGTAGTTAATTTTGTAGTTAATTTTGTAGTTAATTTTGTAGTTAATTTTGTAGTTAATTTTGTAGTTAATTTTGTAGTTAATTTTGTAGTTAATTTTGTAGTTAATTTTGTAGTTAATTTTGTAGTTAATTTTGTAGTTAATTTTGTAGTTAATTTTGTATTTAATTTTGTAGTTAATTTTGTAGTTAATTTTGTAGTTAATTTTGTAGTTAAGCTTGTAGTTAAGCTTGTAGTTAAGCTTGTAGTTAAGCTTGTAGTTAAGCTTGTAGTTAGGGTTGTAGTTAAGCTTGTAGTTAAACTTGTAGTTAAGATTGTGGTTAATTTTGTACTTAATTTTGTAGTTAATTTTGTAGTTAATTTTGTAGTTAATTTTGTAGTTAATTTTGTAGTTAATTTTGTAGTTAATTTTGTAGTTAATTTTGTAGTTAATTTTGTAGTTAATTCTGTAGTTAATTTTGTATTTAATTTTGTAGTTAATTTTGTCGTTAATTTTGTAGTTAATTTTGTAGTTAATTTTGTAGTTAATTTTGTAGATAATTTTGTAGTTAAGCTTGCAGTTAAACTTGTAGTTAAGCGTGTAGTTAAGCTTGTAGTTAAGCTTGTAGTTAAGCTTGTAGTTAAGCGTGTAGTTAAGCTTGTAGTTAAGCTTGCAGTTAAACTTGTAGTTAAGCGTGTAGTTAAGCTTGTAGTTAAGCTTGTAGTTAAGCTTGTAGTTAGGGTTGTAGTTAAGCTTGTAGTTAAACTTGTAGTTAAGATTGTAGTTAATTTTGTACTTAATTTTGTAGTTAATTTTGTAGTTAATTTTGTAGCTAATTTTGTAGTTAATTTTGTAGTTAATTTTGTAGTTAATTTTGTAGTTAATTTTGTAGTTAATTTTGTAGTTAATTTTGTAGTTAATTTTGTAGTTAATTTTGTCGTTAATTTTGTAGTTAATTTTGTAGTTAATTTTGTAGTTAATTTTGTAGTTAATTTTGTAGTTAATTTTGTAGTTAAGCTTGCAGTTAAACTTGTAGTTAAGCGTGTAGTTAAGCTTGTAGTTAAGCTTGTAGTTAAGCTTGTAGTTAAGCGTGTAGTTAAGCTTGTAGTTAAGCTTGTAGTTAAGCTTGTAGTTAAGCTTGTAGTTAAGCTTGTAGTTAAGCTTGTAGTTAAGCTTGTAGTTAAGCTTGTAGTTAAGCTTGTAGTTAAGCTTGTAGTTAAGCTTGTAGTTAATTTCGTAGTTAATTTTGTAGTTAATTTTGTAGTTAATTTTGTAGTTAATTTTGTAGTTAATTTTGTAGTTAATTTTGTAGTTAATTCTGTAGTTAATTTTGTATTTAATTTTGTAGTTAATTTGTAGTTAATTTTGTAGGTAATTTTGTAGTTAATTTTGTATTTGATTTTGTAGTTCATTTTGTAGTTAATTTTGTAGTTAATTTTGTAGTTAATTTTGTAGTTAATTTTGTAGTTAATTTTGTAGTTAAGCTTGCAGTTAAACTTGTAGTTAAGCGTGTAGTTAAGCTTGTAGTTAAGCTTGTAGTTAAGCTTGTAGTTAAGCTTGTAGTTAAGCTTGTAGTTAAGCTTGTAGTTAAGCTTGTAGTTAAGCTTGTAGTTAAGCTTGTAGTTAAGCTTGTAGTTAGGATTGTAGTTAAGCTTGTAGTTAAACTTGTAGTTAAGATTGTAGTTAATTTTGTACTTAATTTTGTAGTTAATTTTGTAGTTAATTTTGTAGCTAATTTTGTAGTTAATTTTGTAGTTAATTTTGTAGTTAATTTTGTAGTTAATTTTGTAGTTAATTTTGTAGTTAATTTTGTAGTTAATTTTGTAGTTAATTTTGTCGTTAATTTTGTAGTTAATTTTGTAGTTAATTTTGTAGTTAATTTTGTAGTTAATTTTGTAGTTAAGCTTGCAGTTAAACTTGTAGTTAAGCGTGTAGTTAAGCTTGTAGTTAAGCTTGTAGTTAAGCTTGTAGTTAAGCGTGTAGTTAAGCTTGTAGTTAAGCTTGTAGTTAAGCTTGTAGTTAAGCTTGTAGTTAAGCTTGTAGTTAAGCTTGTAGTTAAGCTTGTAGTTAAGCTTGTAGTTAAGCTTGTAGTTAAGCTTGTAGTTAATTTTGTAGTTAATTTTGTAGTTAATTTTGTAGTTAATTTTGTAGTTAATTTTGTAGTTAATTTTGTAGTTAATTTTGTAGTTAAGCTTGCAGTTAAACTTGTAGTTAAGCGTGTAGTTAAGCTTGTAGTTAAGCTTGTAGTTAAGCTTGTAGTTAAGCTTGTAGTTAAGCTTGTAGTTAAGCTTGTAGTTAAGCTTGTAGTTAAGCTTGTAGTTAAGCTTGTAGTTAAGCTTGTAGTTAAGCTTGTAGTTAAGCTTGTAGTTAAGCTTGTAGTTAAGCTTGTAGTTAAGCTTGTAGTTAAGCTTGTAGTTAAGCTTGTAGTTAAGCTTGTAGTTAAGCTTGTAGTTAAGCTTGTAGTTAAGCTTGTAGTTAAGCTTGTAGTTAAGCTTGTAGTTAATTTCGTAGTTAATTTTGTAGTTAATTTCGTAGTTAATTTTGTAGTTAATTTTGTAGTTAATTTTGTAGTTAATTTTGTAGTTAATTCTGTAGTTAATTTTGTATTTAATTTTGTAGTTAATTTGTAGTTAATTTTGTAGGTAATTTTGTAGTTAATTTTGTATTTGATTTTGTAGTTCATTTTGTAGTTAATTTTGTAGTTAATTTTGTAGTTAATTTTGTAGTTAATTTTGTAGTTAATTTTGTAGTTAAGCTTGCAGTTAAACTTGTAGTTAAGCGTGTAGTTAAGCTTGTAGTTAAGCTTGTAGTTAAGCTTGTAGTTAAGCTTGTAGTTAAGCTTGTAGTTAAGCTTGTAGTTAAGCTTGTAGTTAAGCTTGTAGTTAAGCTTGTAGTTAGGATTGTAGTTAAGCTTGTAGTTAAACTTGTAGTTAAGATTGTAGTTAATTTTGTACTTAATTTTGTAGTTAATTTTGTAGTTAATTTTGTAGCTAATTTTGTAGTTAATTTTGTAGTTAATTTTGTAGTTAATTTTGTAGTTAATTTTGTAGTTAATTTTGTAGTTAATTTTGTAGTTAATTTTGTCGTTAATTTTGTAGTTAATTTTGTAGTTAATTTTGTAGTTAATTTTGTAGATAATTTTGTAGTTAAGCTTGCAGTTAAACTTGTAGTTAAGCGTGTAGTTAAGCTTGTAGTTAAGCTTGTAGTTAAGCTTGTAGTTAAGCGTGTAGTTAAGCTTGTAGTTAAGCTTGTAGTTAAGCTTGTAGTTAAGCTTGTAGTTAAGCTTGTAGTTAAGCTTGTAGTTAAGCTTGTAGTTAAGCTTGTAGTTAAGCTTGTAGTTAAGCTTGTAGTTAATTTTGTAGTTAATTTTGTAGTTAATTTTGTAGTTAATTTTGTAGTTAATTTTGTAGTTAATTTTGTAGTTAATTTTGTAGTTAAGCTTGCAGTTAAACTTGTAGTTAAGCGTGTAGTTAAGCTTGTAGTTAAGCTTGTAGTTAAGCTTGTAGTTAAGCTTGTAGTTAAGCTTGTAGTTAAGCGTGTAGTTAAGCTTGTAGTTAAGCTTGTAGTTAAGCTTGTAGTTAAGCTTGTAGTTAAGCTTGTAGTTAAGCTTGTAGTTAAGCTTGTAGTTAAGCTTGTAGTTAAGCTTGTAGTTAAGCTTGTAGTTAAGCTTGTAGTTAAGCTTGTACTTAAGCTTGTAGTTAAGCTTGTAGGTAATTTCGTAGTTAAGCTTGTAGTTAAGCTTGTAGTTAAGCTTGTAGTTAAGCTTGTAGTTAATTTTGTAGTTAATTTTGTAGTTAATTTTGTAGTTAATTTTGTAGTTAATTTTGTCGTTAATTTTGTAGTTAATTTTGTAGTTAATTTTGTAGTTAATTTTGTAGTTAATTTTGTAGTTAATTTTGTAGTTAAGCTTGCAGTTAAACTTGTAGTTAAGCGTGTAGTTAAGCTTGTAGTTAAGCTTGTAGTTAAGCTTGTAGTTAAGCGTGTAGTTAAGCTTGTAGTTAAGCTTGTAGTTAAGCTTGTAGTTAAGCTTGTAGTTAAGCTTGTAGTTAAGCTTGTAGTTAAGCTTGTAGTTAAGCTTGTAGTTAAGCTTGTAGTTAAGCTTGTAGTTAATTTTGTAGTTAATTTTGTAGTTAATTTTGTAGTTAATTTTGTAGTTAAGCTTGCAGTTAAACTTGTAGTTAAGCGTGTAGTTAAGCTTGTAGTTAAGCTTGTAGTTAAGCTTGTAGTTAAGCTTGTAGTTAAGCTTGTAGTTAAGCTTGTAGTTAAGCTTGTAGTTAAGCTTGTAGTTAAGCTTGTAGTTAAGCTTGTAGTTAAGCTTGTAGTTAAGCTTGTAGTTAAGCTTGTAGTTAAGCTTGTAGTTAAGCTTGTAGTTAAGCTTGTAGTTAAGCTTGTAGTTAAGCTTGTAGTTAAGCTTGTAGTTAATTTCGTAGTTAATTTTGTAGTTAATTTTGTAGTTAATTTTGTAGTTAATTTTGTAGTTAATTTTGTAGTTAATTCTGTAGTTAATTTTGTATTTAATTTTGTAGTTAATTTGTAGTTAATTTTGTAGGTAATTTTGTAGTTAATTTTGTATTTGATTTTGTAGTTCATTTTGTAGTTAATTTTGTAGTTAATTTTGTAGTTAATTTTGTAGTTAATTTTGTAGTTAATTTTGTAGTTAAGCTTGCAGTTAAACTTGTAGTTAAGCGTGTAGTTAAGCTTGTAGTTAAGCTTGTAGTTAAGCTTGTAGTTAAGCTTGTAGTTAAGCTTGTAGTTAAGCTTGTAGTTAAGCTTGTAGTTAAGCTTGTAGTTAAGCTTGTAGTTAGGATTGTAGTTAAGCTTGTAGTTAAACTTGTATTTAAGATTGTAGTTAATTTTGTACTTAATTTTGTAGTTAATTTTGTAGTTAATTTTGTAGCTAATTTTGTAGTTAATTTTGTAGTTAATTTTGTAGTTAATTTTGTAGTTAATTTTGTAGTTAATTTTGTAGTTAATTTTGTAGTTAATTTTGTCGTTAATTTTGTAGTTAATTTTGTAGTTAATTTTGTAGTTAATTTTGTAGATAATTTTGTAGTTAAGCTTGCAGTTAAACTTGTAGTTAAGCGTGTAGTTAAGCTTGTAGTTAAGCTTGTAGTTAAGCTTGTAGTTAAGCGTGTAGTTAAGCTTGTAGTTAAGCTTGTAGTTAAGCTTGTAGTTAAGCTTGTAGTTAAGCTTGTAGTTAAGCTTGTAGTTAAGCTTGTAGTTAAGCTTGTAGTTAAGCTTGTAGTTAAGCTTGTAGTTAATTTTGTAGTTAATTTTGTAGTTAATTTTGTAGTTAATTTTGTAGTTAATTTTGTAGTTAATTTTGTAGTTAATTTTGTAGTTAAGCTGCAGTTAAACTTGTAGTTAAGCGTGTAGTTAAGCTTGTAGTTAAGCTTGTAGTTAAGCTTGTAGTTAAGCTTGTAGTTAAGCTTGTAGTTAAGCGTGTAGTTAAGCTTGTAGTTAAGCTTGTAGTTAAGCTTGTAGTTAAGCTTGTAGTTAAGCTTGTAGTTAAGCTTGTAGTTAAGCTTGTAGTTAAGCTTGTAGTTAAGCTTGTAGTTAAGCTTGTAGTTAAGCTTGTACTTAAGCTTGTAGTTAAGCTTGTAGGTAATTTCGTAGTTAAGCTTGTAGTTAAGCTTGTAGTTAAGCTTGTAGTTAAGCTTGTAGTTAATTTTGTAGTTAATTTTGTAGTTAATTTTGTAGTTAATTTTGTAGTTAATTTTGTCGTTAATTTTGTAGTTAATTTTGTAGTTAATTTTGTAGTTAATTTTGTAGTTAATTTTGTAGTTAATTTTGTAGTTAAGCTTGCAGTTAAACTTGTAGTTAAGCGTGTAGTTAAGCTTGTAGTTAAGCTTGTAGTTAAGCTTGTAGTTAAGCGTGTAGTTAAGCTTGTAGTTAAGCTTGTAGTTAAGCTTGTAGTTAAGCTTGTAGTTAAGCTTGTAGTTAAGCTTGTAGTTAAGCTTGTAGTTAAGCTTGTAGTTAAGCTTGTAGTTAAGCTTGTAGTTAATTTTGTAGTTAATTTTGTAGTTAATTTTGTAGTTAATTTTGTAGTTAATTTTGTAGTTAATTTTGTAGTTAATTTTGTAGTTAAGCTTGCAGTTAAACTTGTAGTTAAGCGTGTAGTTAAAATTGTAGTTAAGCTTGTAGTTAAGCTTGTAGTTAAGCTTGTAGTTAAGCGTGTAGTTAAGCTTGTAGTTAAGCTTGTAGTTAAGCTTGTAGTTAAGCTTGTAGTTAAGCTTGTAGTTAAGCTTGTAGTTAAGCTTGTAGTTAAGCTTGTAGTTAAGCTTGTAGTTAAGCTTGTAGTTAAGCTTGTACTTAAGCTTGTAGTTAAGCTTGTAGGTAATTTCGTAGTTAAGCTTGTAGTTAAGCTTGTAGTTAAGCTTGTAGTTAATTTTGTAGTTAATTTTGTAGTTAATTTTGTAGTTAATTTTGTAGTTAATTTTGTAGTTAATTTTGTAGTTAATTTTGTAGTTAATTTTGTAGTTAATTTTGTAGTGAATTTTGTAGTTAATTTTGTAGTTAATTTTGTAGTTAATTTTGTAGTTAATTTTGTAGTTAATTTTGTAGTTAATTTTGTAGTTAATTTTGTAGTTAATTTTGTAGTTAATTTTGTAGTTAATTTTGTAGTTAATTTTGTAGTTAATTTTGTAGTTAATTTTGTAGTTAAGCTTGCAGTTAAACTTGTAGTTAAGCGTGTAGTTAAGCTTGTAGTTAAGCTTGTAGTTAAGCTTGTAGTTAAGCGTGTAGTTAAGCTTGTAGTTAAGCTTGTAGTTAAGCTTGTAGTTAAGCTTGTAGTTAAGCTTGTAGTTAAGCTTGTAGTTAAGCTTGTAGTTAAGCTTGTAGTTAAGCTTGTAGTTAAGCTTGTAGTTAATTTTGTAGTTAATTTTGTAGTTAATTTTGTAGTTAATTTTGTAGTTAATTTTGTAGTTAATTTTGTAGTTAATTTTGTAGTTAAGCTTGCAGTTAAACTTGTAGTTAAGCGTGTAGTTAAAATTGTAGTTAAGCTTGTAGTTAAGCTTGTAGTTAAGCTTGTAGTTAAGCTTGTAGTTAAGCGTGTAGTTAAGCTTGTAGTTAAGCTTGTAGTTAAGCTTGTAGTTAAGCTTGTAGTTAAGCTTGTAGTTAAGCTTGTAGTTAAGCTTGTAGTTAAGCTTGTAGTTAAGCTTGTAGTTAAGCTTGTAGTTAAGCTTGTACTTAAGCTTGTAGTTAAGCTTGTAGGTAATTTCGTAGTTAAGCTTGTAGTTAAGCTTGTAGTTAAGCTTGTAGTTAAGCTTGTAGTTAATTTTGTAGTTAATTTTGTAGTTAATTTTGTAGTTAATTTTGTAGTTAATTTTGTAGTTAATTTTGTAGTTAATTTTGTAGTTAATTTTGTAGTGAATTTTGTAGTTAATTTTGTAGTTAATTTTGTAGTTAATTTTGTAGTTAATTTTGTAGTTAATTTTGTAGTTAATTTTGTAGTTAATTTTGTAGTTAATTTTGTAGTTAATTTTGTAGTTAATTTTGTAGTTAATTTTGTAGTTAATTTTGTAGTTAATTTTGTAGTTAATTTTGTAGTTAATTTTGTAGTTAATTTTGTAGTTAATTTTGTAGTTAATTTTGTAGTTAATTTTGTAGTTAATTTTGTAGTTAATTTTGTAGTTAATTTTGTAGTTAATTTTGTAGTTAATTTTGTAGTTAATTTTGTAGTTAATTTTGTAGTTAATTTTGTAGTTAATTTTGTAGTTAATTTTGTAGTTAATTTTGTAGTTAATTTTGTAGTTAATTTTGTAGTTAATTTTGTAGTTAATTTTGTAGTTAATTTTGTAGTTAATTTTGTAGTTAATTTTGTAGTTAATTTTGTAGTTAATTTTGTAGTTAATTTTGTAGTTAATTTTGTAGTTACGCTTGTAGTTAATTTTGTAGTTAATTTTGTAGTTAATTTTGTAGTTAATTTTGTAGTTAATTTTGTAGTTAATTTTGTAGTTAATTTTGTAGTTAATTTTGTAGTTAATTTTGTAGTTAATTTTGTAGTTAATTTTGTAGATAATTTTGTAGTTAATTTTGTAGCTAATTTTGAAGTTAATTTTGTAGTTAATTTTGTAGTTAATTTTGTAGTTAATTTTGTAGTTAATTTTGTAGTTAATTTTGTAGTTAATTTTGTAGTTAATTTTGTAGTTAATTTTTTAGTTAATTTTGTAGTTAATTTTGTAGTTTATTTGTAGTTTATTTTGTAGTTAATTTTGTAGTTAATTTTGTAAGTCTAAGTTTGATCACATGAGTTTTGCTATGTGGTTTTCCATACTTAAATAGCTGTCCTCCGTCTTTTACATATGTAGCTAAGGAGTTCTTTTTTCAGAACAGCTATTCCTATAGTGAAACGTTTTATTGGGATATGTGCTATATGGAATAACTTTAGGGGCACAATACTATTCCCTACAAATACGCTGACTCCAGCTGAATAACAATACTATTTATTTGCACGCAAATAATAATGAGAACAATATTCAACAATATAAGTTCTACCGCTAGGGTACAATACAATAAGAGCTAAGTGCACCGCAGAGCTAGAAGTGGTGAAGACGAGGACAGGCTGAAGCGTAACGCTATAGCTAACCAGGCCTGAAAGCAATAATTATTATTAGTGACCTTTGAGGAAAACGGCTACTGAGAATCTCAGTAGACCGCGATTTTATCATACGCCAGAGAACCTCCGAGGTCAGAAAGAATCTGCTTTGAGATTCTCTCAGCCTCCATTCTCAGACCAACGCGTACAACATCTTATTTCCCACGACCAATCGGCTGCCGGCACTCCCAAATAAACGCTTTTTTAAAAGTTTAAGATGAAGATTTTACTAATCCCCTCATTTTCAAGCAATAAAAAAGCGTTTATTTGGGAGTGCCGGCAGTCAAATAAATTGGCGAAATTTTAAAATGTCTTTTTTACAAAAATGTTTTCATTTTAGGGCCCGGGAAAAAATCATCAGTGTAGTAGACACTTAGATTGTAAATCTGAGATAGTACGATTTTCGATATTGTAAATTTTAACGCTGAAAAAAAATATTTAAGTTATCTTCGGGTTATCTCGGTTGACCTTCCTAATCGTTTTTTGGGGGGAAATGTTATTTGGGAGATTCTCTTCGCTACACTATGCATCTGAGGACATAACGCAAAGTGTTTTCTGGAATAGTGACCATCAAGGGTGGCCGTTCTCAAAAAATAGACTCTAAGGCAAGATTAGATTTGTGGTTCAATAGTTTAAATGCGAAATGTGCAGCAGGACAGTCCCTTGGTCATATTTTCGTTATTATGTGTTTGTGGGACTACTTATGAACCCAAAGGTCAATAGGAGGTCATATGACTCCACGTTCTGACTATCCTAAGTCTGAGTCAATTTCGGTCTGTCCCCAAATTATTACATAGACCAAGAAAATCTGAAATGTAAAACATTTGCCCGATTGGTGACCTCGTAACCGACGTTTTGGTTTTTTTAAACGAAAAACATCCGTTTTAGTAAATGCAAAATTAAGCAAAAAGAACGGCGACTTGGACAAATAAAAGATTGAAAGAATTAAGACCAAAGGACAGCAGTGGAAGGTTTAACGATACCATTATTCATGTATATATTAGGGGTGAGCATAACGAGACAACGAGACGAGAATCTCGTTTGTCTCGTTCTTTTTGCATCAACGAGACTGTACGAGACATCTCGTTTTATTTACCGAGAATATCGTTTGCAATTAAATCTTGTTTAAGCCAGTATCGGTGGGGGAAATGAGATGTTTTGCTATACCATTTGGCCAATTTAGACGTTTTTATTACAGGAAGCCTTCATTTACCTTTTTCAATGTTTTCATGTTTTCAAATTTTATGGTCCAAACCCAAACAAATATATTTTGCGTCTTGAGGTTGGTTTGATAATTGAAAATTATATAAACATCTACGTTCTCTTACCAGAATTTGTGCAGGTTACAATTAAGTTGCATATATTTAAACAAAAAATCCATGTTTTTACCCTGTCTCGTTTGTCTTGTTCATTGCTTACTCTCGCTACTCTCGTTTTCGAAATATCTCGTTCTCGTATTTTTTACAGAAACTAGAACGATACAAACGAGAATTTTAAAACCAACGAGATACTCATCCCTAATATATATACCTACTTGTTTATTGCTCACAAAATAATTTGTCCAGGAATTTAGAAATTGAGAGAAATTTGAGAGCCGGCTTGAATTGAGAGCCAGCTAATAATAAGGCGGAAATCGCAATCTAAATCCAAATCCAATATGAAATATCAAACCTTGCAAGGACAAGTTAAATACTGAATCTTAAAAGCAATTCAATTACCATTTGAATTCTGAACTCTACATTTACACAGGATTTTCGGATGTCAAAGGATTTCAGAATTTGTAAAATTCTGAATCGAAAACAAAATTCAAATCCATACTCACACTGAAAATTCTGACATGGTTTCACAATTTGATATGAATTAGTATTCTGTAGAATGGAAGTTAATATAATCAGAAGGAAAAATTTATAAGCAAAATGATACGGGACCATTGTTTGTTAAAATAAAAATTATCTTCATTGATCGAGTTTTTTCCAGTCAAAATTAAGTAAATTCAAAAGGAACTAAATCATTTTACAATTACGAATTTTTACAAGTTGAAAAGCAAATCTTTATATACTCACAATGTTTGTCAAAACTGTAGAGTTTTATCTCTTTTACTATTTTATGGTCTTTCCACCCAAACGTCCTGTCAATCTCTGCCTTACGAACTTGGGTGTTCATCGCAAAAATAGAGAAACGATAGTGCACACGATTGTGAGGAAATTGTGGACGTAAAAAGGGTTTTGAGATAAAATTTTATTCTACAAGCTTTGGCTACGACAAAAAAAATTGAAAATGATTTGCTTCAAAAAAATTCTCATTGAATTGTACTCACTATTTTTCATGAACCTAGATCAGAAATTACGGCTAAAAAAATCATATGTATGAAAGAAAATTTATTATGTGAAAGCACTGTTTTATGATAATATTTTTAAAACCCTTATTGCTGCTCTCATAACTTTTAATAATGGACCTGAAATAAAGAGAACAAATAAATATTGGATTTTCTGCACCTCCAAAATTTATATTATTTTTGCGTAAGCCGCAGCATATACAACGAAATTTGGAAGCTTTGAAATATTTGGAGCTTCCTCCGCCACTTTTCGCAAAGGATCACATTTTAAACAATGGAACAGTCGGCAGGCTCACTAAAACTTTTGAATAAAAATAAAACAAGACTAAAGAACTTGCAATGTTACACGTAGCTGCGTCGCTACCAAAACACAAAATTTCCTGATATAAAGTGACAGTCCCGAGGATGAATAGGAACTTGACCAAACATCAACGTTGTGTTGTGTGGCATAGGACGTAGCCCAAAAAATAAACTTGCATAAACGATTCCACTTGGTTGGACAGCGAAGAGTTGCAAGATTTTCTTTTTAATTCGATTTTAAACTACCGGAATAGAACAAATTTTGAAAAATCTAAAATAAGATTTGCTATAAATTAAATCAATTCAATACTTTTTAGCCTTGACCATTCTCTATAGACTCAGGTGAAGAAAGTTGTTTAAAATCCTCCACATCCACATTGCCAAGCAACCGCAGGCATTTCCTTCTTTCACGCAAGTTCTTTTAATCTAGATCAAATGTTACTCAATGGTATATTCTGTGGACAACTTCCTATTTCCCAGTGTGTTCACACATTTTTTGACAATTCCTTTCTGTGTTTGCATAAATAACAACAATTTATTTGACCCTATTAAATCAGGGAAGCGGACGCGAGTATTATTAAAGTCTAAAGAATGCTTAACTTTACTCAGGGTATTGTGGGCCGTGGTTGTGAAGTAAATGTTAGATTTTGTGAGTGATGAAATGCTCTGAATAATTATTGCTGATTAAATCTGTTGATCTGAAGTTAATTCGGGAGAATGAAATTACAATTTATACAATTTGTCCAGACAAAAATTGGAAGTGTGACTATGATATATACTACGCCAACGACCGAGCCTGCGGTCTGGTGGTGTAGCGAATCTAAGGTTGCAGAAGACTCTAGTTTCGACTCTAGCTCACCCCCAAATAATTTCAGGTCCTTTCTATCTTTCCCTATACACTATCGGTATGCAAATGAGGTTTGGAGGCATGTTGCGCATTCTTGGAAGAGTAGTAGTAGGAGTAGTGTGTGCCGTACACTGATTATGATTCGTAAGATGAATCGGTGTATTTGCATATACTGCGACTGCTGATATTCGGATAAGATTGTGTCCTTGGTATATCCCATGTCTCCTCCCTTGTCTTTATACCCTCCCTCTCTATCTATAGCTTTACATTTCACTCTCCCTCTATAGCTAAGTCTGTGTATGTGTGTTGTGATATACATACTTGCAAAGCTGCTGGGATGCTGTATGTTGCACCAAGTATGTGCCGTGAAACTGTATGTACTCATATAGCGGAAATCATACGCGCGGGGACACCTTGTCTCTACTTTGGTATTAGCCATATGATGGCGAGTTAACATACAGGCCGGCAACGGAGTAAAGTGTGGAATGGACGGACGGTCCCACTTCACAATATGCAACTATTTGGGCCAGAATGGTTCTATATATGTGAGTTAAAAAGCTAATAAAGGAGGTACAGAAAACTCTGTAAAGCCCCCGGGCAAATCGGAGTATAAACCCCATTTTTTTAATATTTACTATACGCCACATCATTCTGTGGATGAAGCTAATAAACCCTCAGTTATTAAAATAATGGATCACATTTCTCCTAGTTCTCATTTGGTAGTTTAAGATGGTTATTTAAAATTTTGTGGTAGTTTTAATAAGCTACGAAACCACTAAATTGGAAAAGCAGCAATATATAGGAATTGTCCGAGTTGAAAGGTTCTCCCTCAAAACTTTATGGATGTAAATCAACGCACAATCAAAAACATTCTAGGTAGAAAAACAGTAATACGCGCACACATGTATTGAAATACATGCTATTTTAAACGCATATAAGGTGGCGCCTCGTGTGTGTATTATCATTGTGTGAAAATATCAACTATTTGTAAGACGAACACCGCATTGCATTTTATCAAAATGTAATATAAGTATCGTATATTTAATCGTTTGAAGTGGCAAATATCCATGGTCTTGGAAGCAGCGAATCTCCTTGATATGGTGGACGGGACAGACAAGGCCCCGCAAGATGAAAGTCCCCTGAAGAGGTGGAAGAAAAGGGACATACAGGCGCGTTCTATCATCGGAAATTCCGTTGATGAGGCTCAGAGCAACCACATATTTAAATCCAAGACCACCAAGGAGATGCTGGATCGCCTAAATCAAATTCATGCTGATTCCAGTGAAATGAACTGACAGATTACGTACGCAAAATTCTCCAACTATAAATTAAAGAAAAACCAGTCCCCGGTGGACGGCTTGATGGAAGTCCAAAGCTTAGGTACAACACTTTCAAGTATGGGTCATAATCTTTCTGATGAGATAATCGTCACAAAAGTGGTAGAAATGCTCCAAGCTCCTACAACTCATTCAAATCGGCTTGGGACAGCGTTGTAAGCACGTTACAAACCCCACAATTTCTCCTCACATGATTAAAGAAGGAGTACATTAGGCGTGAATGCAGCACTAACAAGGATGAGGATCCAGAGGAATCCAAGGCTTGTTTTCTGCAAAGGATGACATAAATTACCGACACCGCAAAAATTTGCATCACCAAGGGAATAAAGCCAGCTATCAAAACCGTGGAAACCAAGGGAATCATCAAAACAGAGGACCCCATAGAAGTAACAAAATTCGTGGTAATCAACAACACCCAAATAATCAACATAACCAAGGCATCCAAACTCTCAAATTTAAAGGAAAGTGCTTCTACTGTGACAAGGAAGGTCACTTGAAACGTGACTGCAGATCCCTTAAGCGTGACAAGCACCAGAATGAACGTGCTCAGTTTGCAGATGCACATAGTGATAGTGACGATGTCAACGCGTGGCGAAAAGAAGCGGCAAAACTTGCAAGATAGTGTATACCGGCCCAAACAACGCCATCCTATCAGATAGAGGCCACTGTGTCTACTCAATCAACATTAAGCACCCATCCTTCAGCAACTATGTATTAGCACCAGCACGATGATGTATGCCCCAGAGGACCCTTTCAAACAATACAAACCCCTTTAAAGTAACCCATTGTCGCGAATCTTATATAGGTGACGAACTGGAATTCCTTCAAGTAAAGCCGTACAATGATGTGTACCACATATACTGTCCGGGTTCCAACCTCACAATAGAAGGAATATAACGACCATGTCCCAATGATGAAACCATTAGCATTCCAATGAAGACCAATTTTATGATTAATGACATGGTATTTGAATCTCATAGAATTAAAATTGAACATCATGAATCCTTAGATCCGATCTTCACAGTAAAAACCAACTGGATCTTTTAGTTAAAATTAAACTTGACCTCTCTGTCTTAGAAAATCAACAGTACTGATGACTGGCATCCAGAACATATCTCTTCACTTGAGATCAACTCTTGGTACTGGTCCACTGGATCAATCTCTTTCATCACTGTAATACTGGTTGGTCTGGTTATATACTAATGTTTCTATCGGTAACAAATAGGTTGGCTCGACTCGACTCGAAACAAAAACCCGGTGTAAATTCCACTTTTGGGCTCGAACTCGAACTAGGGACATTCGAGTCGGGTAATGTTTTTGTACCCGAAACCGAGACCGTTAAGAAATGTTATACCCGAAACCGACTCGAACTCGAACCAAAACCCGACACAAAATTTACGTAAAATACAACCTCACACAGTCCCGAAAATTGAGCATCAAACAAAGCATTTTTTTGTAAAAGCAAAGTAATGCAGCAATCACTGTGTCGTTTTCATTTTTTTCAAAATAATTTCAAATTTTCATTATAATTTGGTACAACCGGCCACCCCTCCGTAATGCTCATCATTGTTGCTTCGATAAACTTGTTATATGCCAACTTTACCCCGATATTAAAAGCGCTAACTTCCATATCGTATCTCCTTGAGTAGCCAAACCTTTCAGTGTTAACATGTCGGAGCCAACGAAAAAGCACGCTCGATAGGAATGCCAGGAATACCCAAGAATTCACGCGCCATCCTTGCCATTAGGGTACATAGCTTCGTGCGCTAATAAAACTTAGGTATGAGGAGTGTACAAATACTTACTGCGTACAGAAACTGTTTTGTTTTCTTTGATTTTTTCCACAAAAACTGCATATTTTTTTAAATCAGAGGTGGCAGGAAGGCCAATTTTTATTGTTAAGGTAACATGAATTAATAATTCCAAAATAAATTTTTACTTTCGAGTTTTGGTAGGGACCGGTAGATTTTTCAAACTCGACCCGATTATTTCGGGTCAAAAACTTGATACCCGAAACCGACTCGAAAGCAAACGGCACCAAAAATATTAGGCTCGAACTCGACTCGAACTCGAAACCTCGAGTTTCCCGAACTCGATCAGAAACACTATTATATACCAATGCATCAAGAGAAGACAGTAAAATGTCAACCCTACAACTGTGTCGGTTATTGCTCTCCCCTCAAACGCTACCATTCCCATGATACCTGTTAATGTAAACTCAGCGTAACATGTTCCCTTAAACATTTTTGTTTGAGATTGAGGGAAAGTATCAAATTGTAATATAAGTATATTCTACAATTAATACTAGTTCTAATGACTCATAGTCTATTTATCTAATACCCTTTGTGTCACTCCACTCTCTCAATGTTGTGAGTCCATGAACTCCTTTGTATGACTCATCAACTAATATTATTTTAACCCCACTTCTTAGGAACCCTTATGAGCAATCTCAAACTCATACTTATTGTTAGTCCACTACTATTTTGAGTGTACACTACTTGTAGGTACGGACTCCCTTTCACTTCCATATTTAAGCCATGCTAAACAATATGCAAAGTCAGTTGTTGCAAGTCTGTTACTCTGTCAGTTTCACCTTTAAGTTAAGTTCTGTATTCAATCTTTATCTGAATAAACTCGTACTACCATTTATTCTCACAGCTTCGATAATATTCATCACACATTTATTTGTTTATTATTCATTAAATTTGAATGTTTTGACGTGGTTTAATCCCGTGTAAACAGATTTCTCGTTTTTCCGAACTCTGTATAAATTATTCAACTTGGAGATTTGGCCAAGCATTTACAAATGTTCAAAAATTTTGCCGGCACTCCAATAATTGGTAAAAAATCAGTATTTACGAATAACAATAAACGTTGACCATGCATTTCGAAACCGTATCAAAATTGCGTTAAAATCCGTATAGAACAGTTCGGGACGTGGACCAATTTCAACCAATAACAGAAACATCCGAAGAAGCATGGCCTAAAGAATGATCACAAAAATGCTGAAAAAAATCGGTTTAGCATTACGAACAGACCCGTGGACAACACTATTTTATAAGGGGGATGACACCGCTCTAAAAAATTCTTCAAGTTAATTTGTTCTAATTGTCAAAAATTTCAACCCGGTGGAATCCAATCGGTGGAACAGTTTGGGACGTGGACCGATATGACTCATGCCCGGCTTTTCGTAATTTTGATTCTTCCAACTACTACATGAGTATTATGACCCGTTATTTTAGAAATTTAGATTTGAGAAACTACTACTTGACAAGTTCAATTATTTCAGAACTCACAAGAAATATTTCGCCAAGTCAAGTCTACTTTGTAATATTTGACTAATGTGGCAAATTATTTCGGGTTAAAAAAGTATCTCTCTAGATTTCTAATATTTCCTGCAAAATTTCGCCATTTATTTAAAATCCAGTCAAGTCTTTCGTAACTGTAAAAACAATTATTACTTCGCCTGCTTCACAACAGTTAGGAAAATATTTGTCAAGTATTTCACAGTTTAAAAATATATTTCAAAAATTAGTATTTCAGATAATATTTGACAAAGTGTCAATAATAGAATTGGGAAAAAATTTCGCAAGAAGATATTTGACACGGTTTAAGGAACTGACGTCAAATATTTGACAAACTTGTTAAAATGTTTGTTGCAATTTTAGTATAAATTTTGCTAAAAATCATCTTGTAAATTATTAAATAATTGTCAAATTTTCTTGGTAGACTTTTTAGTATTAAATAACTATTTCGCGGATCTTTTTGCTACATTGGCCGAGTTGGATTTGAAAAATGTATTAAGACAAATACACGAGGATTTTCAAATGAGTAGGTTCCACTGCTGAGGAATGAAGAAATCATTTCGCAAACCACCAGCTCACAGAATATACTGCATTTAGTCAAGTACGCAGAAATTGTCATAAAGTATTCACCAACTAAACAGGAATTGAGAAAATAATTCGCCAAACAGATATTAACTAGTAAAAAGCCCTCTCCGCAGGGAAATTTGCTTGAAGTCATGGTTTGCAGTAACACATTAAAACATGCACGATAATAGTACGATTTAAGCCATTTCAAATGTTAAAATTCGACAAACACAGAAACTATAATCATGGTTGAGTGCACTGGGGAACTTCTCACTAAGAACTTGCGCATGCCCCATGTTTGATCCGTAGATCGCGGGTGGGAGCTGGTCCCGCATACATTTATAAACACGATACACTGGGATGTGTTAGGCTACAATAGTTATACACTGGGATGTGTAAAATATTGACGTTAAACATCATCGCTCCGCGATTATTTAGGACTGTCGGTTAGGGCGGCGTCAGCTATGGCCATCTCTCATTACCCTCTTTATAGTATTACGTTGAGCTCATTTGAAAAATAGCAAATTTTGATTATTTTTGAAAACATTAAGCTAGTAGTGCTGAGTGTTATGTGTAAAAACAATTCCGGTTGAAATCGGTGGAACAGTTCTGAATTCTATTTTATTCGGTTTTGTTTCTTTACGTACGAACATGTATTCCGATTTCAACCAATATCGAACACCTTTGAGAGTGGCCTAAAGAATGTCTACAAAAAGTATAAATAAAATTGGTCTATTAGTTTTCAAGGAAAACTGCGGGAGAAACAGTCACACGGACAACACACAATACAATCTTATAAGGAGGCTGACGCCGCTCTACAAAATATTAACACATTTGTTTGAATGATGGTTGCATTGACGCAAAGATGGTGCTGAACTTACCCTTACAATATCGGTTTTGATTCAACCTGAAATTGTTTTGAACTAGAATTCAAACAAAATTATTCAATCCGATTCAAAAGGTGAATTGAATCATTCGGTTCATTAAACGATCGAATTCTCGTTCGCGCCACTGTTGAGTACGGACGTGCTTTTTGTTCCTCTCTGAAGGAGAAATTCCGGGAAAGTTTTTTTTTCGTATATTGAAGGAAGTGTTGAAAGGATCAGCGACCCACCAGGACCATGGAAAGCCAAAAGGATGGTATCAAGGCCCAAGGTAGGTGCCGATCTCTCAACACTTCCCTCTTATTGTTACTCGATTGTTGAAAATTGTGTAATTGTATGTGTGTGTGTATTGGAGTGGACGGCATGGTTTTTTCTGTGTTGCTGTATAGGAGCCCCTGCACATTCGACACAAGGGCGACATCTATGGAGACTTTCCCAAGTTAGCGAATGTGCAGTGACTCACTACAGCCACACAGATGCCTCAGCGTTCACCTTAATTGACACAGGCACCAGTCCAGCAGTCCGCTGCAAAAATGTGATTTCTCACAAATGTTGGCACATATGGGCATTTCATCTTAGGATGCACTCTGTACCTCTAATGCTTTACTACAATATTAATTTCAAATATTCGTCATTACTTATTGTAGATATGGAGTTCAACCCCCTCTCGCCACTGACCTCAGAGGAAATGGAGGTGGTTGTTCCGGACGAGGCTGTTGCCTCACTGTTAGCTGACTCTGGTGCTCCAGATCCGGCTCAAAACAATGTTGAGCAGGGAACGGTCTCGGAAGCTATTGGTCAGGATGCATCTGCTCCTGGTACTAGTTTCACCCGTGTTCCTAGCTCAGAGGTCAGGAAGATGACCAGTAAGGATAGGAGGCGATATCTGAAACAACTCAGTATCGAGAAGAAGAAATCGGCTCCCACACCGTCTACTCCTACCGCGACGGACAAGGGCCCTCATCCGAGTGGCTCTGGTTCTAGCGCTGAGGAGAACGGCAGGAAAAGCAGGAAGTTCGGCCGAACTGATCTGCCAACTCCACCAACTGCGCATTCTTCAGGAGTCGGCTGTAAAGTACCTCCGAAGGATGCAGCCAAAACAACTGAGGTTAATGTTGAGACGCCTCTACTGCCTGATTCCACCATAATTACCTTTGCGGGTGATCATGAAGGGAAGAAGATCAGTGCAAAGGCTTGCCAACACTTTACCTTGGAGCTTTATAAGCGGTATGATGATGGAGTTAGTCAGGGGGTCATTCTTCAAATGAGGGAACCCACACTAACTCCAAATGGCCGTATAAGAGTTGATTGTTTCAACTCTCATACCTATGACTGGGTGACCAGCCAATGCCCCAACGTAAAGTGGGCGAGTCATTACGTGACTCATACCTTTACGGCTTGGAAGCCCACGGAAGCTCCCTCTGAGCAATCAGAGAAGCTTACAACCTTTTTCACCCGTGCGAATGGCCCAGTGCTATCGTTTCCTGAGTTTCTGAAAAGACTCAGGACTCAGAATCCTGGTCTTAACACGGTGAGATGGAGGGAAATGTGGGTTGCAAACTCTCTTCCTGGGGCACCACTGCTATGTTGCAGTAGGATCATTGGTGTTGATCCTTCCTCAGTTGAGTTTTTGCGTATCAAAGACTTTACGATTTTCTACAGCGTAGGTACCATACGCTTTGAGGAAAGAATGAAGAAAAAGGAGCGCAAAAAGGCTGATGTGTAACTGCGGTACAACCATCCTTTATCCTCCCGAATAAATGTGTGTATCCTCTAGGTCTACTCCTGGGTCAAGTAACATGGGTGTATCTATTATAAATACTCCCCATGTCTACACGACCCAAATTAACTTGCATCATTGTCGTGATGCGTCAACTTCACTAATGAATTGGCGCGACAGTCTATTGATGCAACAAAAGAATGCATTGCATTTGCACAGTAACAGCAAAATCTCTGCTCATTCATTAATTTTTCTCATTCAGGAACCTTATTTGGTCAAATGCAAAATCTCTGGCCTTGGCAAAAGAGATCAAATTTTTGTTGGTACAATAAATGAGGCTCCTAGAGCCTGCATTGTAGCGACAAAAAATATAACCGCCACTCCTCTAACTCAATTTAATGATAGAGATCTGGTGGCTATATCAACTGTATGGAGAGGTGGGCTGATTATTTTTGCATCAGCGTATTGTCCTGGTGACTCACCCACCACTCCGAGTAACTCAATCACCGAGCTGGTGGAATACTGTAACGAGCTTAACATCCCTCTGATTTTGGGTGCCGATGCTAATGCTCATCAGTATGGGGCAGCTCTAACATAAATTCTAGGGGGGAACAACTCCTGGACTGCCTATTAACCAATCATCTACAGACCTGCAATGTGGGTAACAAACCTACATTTGTAGTTGCCAATAGAGAGGAGGTTTTAGACGTTACTATAACTAACACATGGGCACACAATCTGATTCGACAATGGAGTGTACTAGATCGGGAATCTATGTCTGACCATTTGTACATCGGATTCTTGGTATCCGCAGCAAAGCCACCCCCAGTAAAAGTCAGGAACATTAGGAAGGCTGATTGGGATATTTTTAACGTCAACTTAGCGGATAGACTAGAAGGCATTGAGTTGGAGGCTCCTCTTAGCAGTCGTGTGCTAGAGAATCAGGCCCAACTTATTACTTCATCTATCCAGTATAGTTTTGACCAGGCCTGTCCTCTGAAAGCAGTACATTGGAGGCAAAAAACAGTCCCCTGGTGGACAAATGAGCTTTCCGCACTCCGCAAAAGATCTCGTGGTCTCTACAGAAAGGCTGTCATCCCGGAAAACAGGGATCCAACTTCCTGGCAGAACTATAAAAAGTGCAGGAATAAATTCAAACAAGTTCTTAGAACGGAAAAACGGAAGTCCTTGCAAAGCTACTGTGCGAGTATAACAACTCTACCAGTGGCGGCCAGGATACACAAAATACTAAGCTCTGACACGCATAAGCTTCCTACTCGCTTAAAAGTCTCTAATGATGACTTCACGAAAGACGATAGCGAAGTATTAGATGAACTACTAGCTCACCACTTCCCCAGCTGTCCCATCCCTGCTATAACTGCATGGGATCACGACAAGCTGGATGTGTTGGAGCTGGATAATATAGTTAATCCAGATAGGGTGAAGTGGGCTATTCGCACCTTTGGCCCCTATAAAGCAGCCGGGGCTGACAACATCGCCCCGATAGTACTACTAAAGGGATTGGATGTTCTAAATCCGTACCTTTGTGCAATTTATAAAGGTTGCTTGTCACTCGGATATGTTCCTCTTGAATGGAGGAAAGCTAGAGTGATATTCATACCAAAAGCAGGAAAAGGCAGCTATGAAAATGCTGCTGCTTGGAGACCTATCTCACTTTCCTCGTTTTTACTGAAGACGCTGGAGAGACTAGTTGATCGTCACATAAGAACGCCACAACTACAACACACTTTGCGTTTACATAAACAATTCGCTTATCTTAGAGGGACGTCCACTGAAGCTGCTCTTCACCGGCTGGTCAGCTATGTGGAAAAGGCCCTACAAAATAAGGAAATTGTCATTGCAATTTTTGCTGACATTGAGGGTGCCTTCAATAACTTGTTATTTCAAGCAATGCATAATGCCTTGAACAGAGCTGGAATTGACCATGCAATCTGTCGATGGATAGATCACATGCTGCAATCCAGAATTGTCTGTTCCACGTTGAGAAGCTCTTACAAGGAGAGACGGGTAGAGCGGGGAACACCACAAGGTGGTGTACTGTCACCTCTAATCTGGAATCTCGTCATGGACGAACTTCTCTATCTGCTGCAGACCAGATTGCCATCGGTCTTGTCACAAGGATTTGCTGACGATGCAGTTCTTGCTCAAGCGGGAAAAGACTTTGCCATATGTGCGGAAAGAACCATAAAGGGTCTAGGCATCATTGACTCATGGTGTACACGCACTGGCCTCAAATTAAACCCCAATAAAACGGGAGCTGTAATTTTCACCAGGAACACACGATTGAGGATAAAGAGCTTATTCTACCGTGGGAACCAAATATCTATTCTACCTAGCATTAGATATCTAGGAGTAATGCTAGACAGTCATCTCACATGGAGAGCGCACTGTCTCTCCATTGCAAGTAAGGCGAGCTCATCATTACTCACAATCAGACGCCTGGTTGGCAAGAAATGGGGCATTAGTCCAAAGATTGCCAGATGGATGTACACAGCAATTGTAAGACCCATTCTGGAATATGCAGTTGTTGTTTGGCACCCTGGTCTACTTGCCAAGTACACGTACACTAAATTAAATAGTGTACAAAGACGGGCATGTCTCAGTACCACAGGTGCTTGTGGAAGTACCCCCACCTCCACACTTGAGGTTATTATAGGCTTTATTCCACTAGATTTACATCTACAGGGAATTGCAGTGCGCACAATGTACAGATTACGAGCCAGAGGAAATTGGCTGGGTGAATCTATGGCTTGTACTGCACGTAGCCATACCAGACTGTGGGACACTTGGTCTGCAAGGGACACTACTCTCTTGAGGAAAAGTGACTATATTTTTCCCTCCTTTACTGACACTAGTGAAATCAAAATCACTATTGGTCACAAGTCTCTTTGGACAAGAGATCTCTCTCTTGAGATGACTGGTCTAATCTGTTTTACTGACGGCTCAAAAACTGATCAGCTATCAGGTAGCGGTTTTCTCATAAGCAAAAGGGATGTGGGATCCTATACAATACTGCATAGCGAATCCATCCCCCTCGATATGTACGCCACAATATTCCAGTGCGAATTGTACGCAATCTTCTGCTGTGCCAAATGGCTAGCAGAAGCTGACACAAGATCGGAGCATATCACTTTTTACAGTGACAGTCAAAGCTCTCTCCTTGCGCTTAAGGGCGCCTATACCTCATCCAGACTTGTACTTGATTGTCAGGAGGTATTGTACAGACTATCTAGAGATAATGCTGTACAATTACAATGGATCCCAAGTCACAATAACTTTGCTGGTAATGAAGAAGCAGATAGGCTAGCAAAAGCTGCCTACTCTGTGGACTCTGAGTCAAACAGGGAATACCCTCTCCTTCCTATTGCTACCTCAGTGATCAAACGTATTGTTCGCAACAAGTTGCGGACGTTGCACACTAAGCGTTGGCAAAACCTCAAAATCGGAGCTCACTCTCGGGCACTGATCTGTAAACCGCTTTATGGTAACGAATCTGTGGTCCGATTCTCTAGGGTACATGTTAAATGGCTCACGGAGGTCATCTCTGGTCATGGTAGATTCCAAAAACATCTCTATAGAATAGGAATTGCAACCTGCCCTCTATGTCTACAGTGTGGACTGGAGGATGAGGATGCATTTCACTTCTTAGCAACGTGCCCAGCTTTTAGTATAATTAGAAATATTTATTTGAAAGCATGTCTTCTAGACTTAAGTCTTCTCAAGCAGGCGAAAGCAAGTGACCTGTTGTATTACTCTATTGCAACAGGTCGCTTTGCAAATCGCCCACAGTAAATTGTAAAGGGAAATCTGCAATGGGCCCACTGGCGGCCTGAGCAGTCTCATCTTATTAAGTCAATAAGAGCGAATCCCTAAAATACATACATACATACAACGATCGAATTGAATTGAAAAATCCCTGAATTGATTTGAACTGAATGGAATTGTAAAATTGCAATTTAAACTGCATTGTTCCGACCACTACTTTGATAACCAAATATCTACTTTACTAAAACTTTGACTCTGCGACTTGTTTATGGTCATGATGTCATGAAGAAGTTTAATTTAACAGGAAATTGTCTTCTTCGTAAGACAAATGAATATTCTCCTTCATTTGAAGTTAGTGTAAGCAACTCGGGGAAGAAACTTTGTTTCCCCTTTCGCCCCACCTGCTAAAACCTTAAAATATAACTTTCCGCTTGAATTCTGTAACAATCAGCAGTGTACAATTACGTAGACCCCTTTTAGCCTTTAAATTTCGGAGTAGCATAATAATCGCTCCAATTTTAATGAGCGAGCATTCCATTAGGATTAATGGAGTTTAAGTACTCAACAGAATAATTGTGTCTCTTTCCTTTGCACTATCAACTGCATCAGCACTTACCTAATGCTTTTGTAAAATGCTTTAATAATTTAATTTTTAAATTTAAAAAATTATTATTATTCTCGCTTCTAATTTGAAAGAACGGGCCGCCGTCTTGGTGGCGGGTGGCTGCCTGTGACAATGACGCCGCCCTTGAAACTGTATAATGGTTTAATAATTTATTTAAACAATTTTTTAAACAATAATAAATTCTTTCTTCTAATTTGGAAGAATGGGCTGCCGTCTTGGTGGTGGATGAATGAAGTCGCCAACAATTTAAAACCAAATTTTTAAAAAATAATTTATTTAGCGCCCGTAATTTCATTAATTCGTATTACACCGAGACGAAGATGGCACACTCTTTCAAATTTCAGTAGAGAGGATTATTTTATGAAGCTGATTTTTATTGTTTGTTTTTTTTACAATATATTATGCTGTTTTACTTTTTGTATTTATATACGAAGATGCTTTTTTATTTGTTGTGCTTTTTTACAATTCTATTATTATGCTGTTTTACTTTTTGTATTTATTTACGAAGATGCTTTTTTATTTGCTGTGCTTTTTTACAATTCTATTATTATGCTGTTTTACTTTTTGAACTTATTTACGAAGATGTCCTTATATTTTTAGCGTTTTTACACAAATATTTAGTGGCGCGTAAATTCAAATTACAAATTTTACTTTTTGAACTAATTTTTAAATTAGATTAAATTTAAATGCAGCTTTCTTATTAGCGCGGAGATTTGGCGCGAAAATTCAAATGAACATACATTCTCACTCCACATTATATAAGACTAGCAGTATAGCCACCGCCTGCGTCGGTGGTTTACAGGGTTTCTCTTAAAAAGAGTACGACGCAGGCTAGTGGCTTTACCGCTAGTAATAATAAAATTCTTGGTTAAATTTTTAGATTCGAAACTCGTTAGACATTCCTAAAGATTTGAATACTTTTTATTAAAAATGTAACATTCCACGCTTCAAAACTTTCTTAAGTACACCATTGCTTGTACCACCACACTTGCATTAATGGCATGCTATATATGCATCGTGTGAAGTGTGTATGGGAGAGGACGCGGAACGTCAGCTAGGTTTTCTACTTGGGTCCCGCACACAATTCCGCCCCTTTCCGAAATCCTCGAGGCAAAAAAAAGTTCCTACCGATTCCGTCCTGAAATAATATTGGGACAAAACGTTTGTCCCTAAACTGTCCGGAACCCGGCCCGAAAACCTCGGGACGTTATTATTATGGACGGGGGATTATGATTCGGACGAATCATAATCCCAGTCTTAAAAGAAATGTTCCAAATTCCACTATTTATATAAGACCACTTCCAGTATTAGTTTACTTTAAAAAGTATTCGTATAGAATAGCAAATTTTAAACGGAGCAATTCCCATGCATAATAATTTTTATAACATTATTTATTACAGTATTTTTTCTGTCACGATCTATTGTTACGTCCCGTTACGAAATCTTCGGAACAAAAAAGCTCGCCCCGATTCCGTCCTGACATAACGGGAACCAAATGTTTGGCCCGAAACTGTCCCGAAAACATCGGGGCGTGCCGTCTCGAACAGAAGCCCTAGCGTTAGCTCATCAGCTGCAGCTGGCTGAAGCGCTCTGAGTGCTCTCCTCTCCAAAACACATGTTGCATGTATAGCATACTATATGTAAAGCAATAGGAGAGCATACTGAGAGCAGCATGCTATATATGCAACGTGTATAGTGTATATGGGAGAGAGGGAAAGGACACACGGAGCCAGCGCTGGCGTCGCGGAGAGCAGTCAGCCGTAGCCGTCAGCCAGCTCATTAGCTGTATATATGAGTCATATAGCTTGCTATATGACTGAACTGACTGCACGCATTGCTTGTTAGCAGTAAGTTCTGCTGTTGACTTGAGTAAGTGTTGTGACGCGGGCGGAGGGAAATATAAAGTTTATGCCACGGCCAAATTATTGTATTAGTGATTGAGAAAAACATTTGTACAACTGCTTACAAAATATTGTCATCCATGAAACCTCCCATACACCTCCTAGGAACGGCCGGATGCAATATCGAAATGCAGCAATGCTTAACTCTGGTAGCGTGATAATTGTAAGACAGCGTTGTCAGACTTAAGTCATATACATTGAAACTAAAGAACGTAAGTTGTTCCTTGGAACTTAAGTCAGACTTAACTTTAAGATGCAAACTTAAGTCAGATCCAGCGAAGTTAGCAGCTTGAAAAATAATTAATTTTAAGTTGATAGAATATTTTAAAGGCGATTAGAAATTATGTACGTGTCTGTTCAATACCTAACCGCATACTTGCAACGCGTGAGGTTAAATGAGTACATTTTAATTGTGCCATTGTAACCAACTGTGATGCGTTACGGTCAATATGAGGTCATTTGATTACCAGGGATGCCAACGATTAATAATCACGATTAATGATTAACGATTACTAATTATTAATCATCAATCGTTAATTTAGTAAGCTTGGATTTTTAGAAAGTCATTAATTGTATTCATCAATTAACCGTATTCGAAAATCAATCATCAATTGTAATCTTCAATTATTGAATTATAAATTATAATCGTCAATTGTAATTGAAATTGATAATTTTATCAAAAAGAAATTTTAATTGTAATTGTATATGAAAATTTATCAAAAAGTAGTTTGTAATTGTAATCGTATTCGAAAATTCATCAAAATGTAATTTGTAACTGTAATCGTAACTCAAACTTTACTGAAAAGTAATTTGTAATCGTAATCGTAAATTATATTTTAGTATAAAGTAATTTGTAATCGTAATCATCAATCACATTTTCCCCAAAGTAATCACATCCTAATAAATAACAGGGAATTTGAAATGGGTCAAAATTTTTTCAATAGTTTGTCTCGCCTGACGACGTTAGACTCGTAGTGGCCGAAAACTTGTACATTATAAACTTTTTAAAACATACTTTACAATAAGAGGTCCTGGTCTTCATATAAAGCAATTATTATTATTTTGTTATATCATATTCAGTAACTACTTACTACAAGTTCGTAGCTTTTATTTTTTGTGGAATACAACGAAGTCTCACAAATTGAAGATAAATGATGAAAAATATAATATATGCCATATAAAAATACGGGTGACGTCTCACCGCCAAACGACAACTAAATAATTTTTTATAATATATCCGTTAATTATAATAGAAAATGAAATATTTTTTAAAAATAATCGTTAATCGAAATCACTGATGAAAATAATTTTTAAAGCAATCGTTCATTGTAATCATCAATGACAATTATTTTTAAAGTAATCGTTAATTGTAATCATCAGTGACAATAATTTTTAAAATAATTGTTAATCGTAGTCAGCCATGAAAATTATTTTTAAAGTAATCGTTAATCGTAATCAACAATGAAAATAATCTTTAAAGTAAACGTTAATTGTAATCATCAATGCGAATCATATTTAAAGTAATCGTTAATCGCATTAATTAATTAGTAGTTACAATTCAATTAATCATCAATTGTAATTATCAAATCATTTGGTTTTTGAAGTAATCGTTAATTCTAATTTGTAATCACAAAATTAGAAATTGGCATCCCTGTTGATTACACGTTCTGTTTTTATTGAAACTAGGTAATGCAATTTAACACTACGTTTCAACCAGATATTATTGACCCAGATGCGACATCTAGGTCAAAATGCATGGGAGTTTTCCTAATTTCAAAATGGCTCCCAAAATTTTCTATTTCGGAATTTTCAAGACGATTAAACATGAATATGATTTTTAAACATTCATTCAAAAACCGGTTTGAAAGACAATTTGTTCTGAGAGGGAGGGCCAATTCTCAGATGATTCCTTCTTAGTGAAAATAATTGTGAGACTTTGATCTAAAACTTCGACTAGGAAATTCACATTTTTCAAATGAACACAAAAATTGTCTTTTCATGAAATTTTTGAATAAATTTAAAAGTTCACATGTGGCCGCACTTTCAAGAAAGGAGGTTTTGGGGGTTCTGAAAACTCGAAAAATCCCAACATTTAGAATTCTGTCAAAATATTTACCCAAGTCCTTCGTAAGTGTAAAATATATTATTAATCCGCCAGATTCATGACATCCATCAAAATATTAGCTGCGTATTTCTCAGCTTAAGAATATATTTCAAAAATGTTTTAATATTTCGGAAAAGATTTAACAAAATGTGTGTATAGGAATTTTCAAACGTTTTTTCACCAGTAGATAATTGACACGTTATAATGAATATTAATTAAATTTCTTGGTCAAGTTTGAAGTAACTATTGCGCGGATTTTGTTGTTACGTTTGGTCTAGTCGTTTTGATAAATGTATTAATGACAAATACACAAGTATTATCAAATGAGTAGGCTGTGCTGCTGGGTAGTGAAGAAATCATTTCACAAACTGCCAGCTCACAACACACAGTATAAATGTGTGTGCACGCCCGTGCGGAAGTCTAGCTTAGGAAACTATGTGAATAGAGTATCAATAGGAAATGTTTAGATTTTTCCCATGGAAAGCTTTAGTTTCTTATAGTTAGATCTCCTATCAAGTAAGAATTACGCGAATATAGGAAAGGTTTAGGTGTTTCCTATGGGCAACCTTAGTTTCTCCTATGGGAATCCTGTAGCGCTCAAAAAGACGTTTCTACGCATGCCACTCTGTACTTGCGCGATATTTAGTTCCAGCGGAAAAATATTTTACCAGCAGCAGCAGCAACGGATCACAGCATGCTTAACACTTAAGAGACATGTGTCGGACTTGGTTGTTGACTCTCGTGTGACCTGTAACTCTTCCTGGTTTCACCTCTGGTGAGTACTTAATTATTTTAAGTTATTTATTTTAGGTAGTAAAATTAATGACAATTATTAGTGCTCCAAACAGCCCAGTGAACACCCATTCTATGCTTTAAGAGCACAATAATACTCCTCCATAAGAAATATGTAGTTACACACATAATAGCCAAATAAAACTTTAAAAATAATTATTATTAGTTGAAGTATCTACTATAGTAGTAAGGTCTTACAATTTTTAAAAATTTTTAGTTTAAAAAATCTGAATGTCAAAATGATTATGTGTATGTACTGATTGTAAAAAGTAAAATATTAATTATTTTAAATTTTATTTAAAGAAAGGAGTAAAATGGCATACAGCGTACCTGTATAAATTAGTGTCATCAAATTACTATTATTTGTTTCTTAGAGCTAATAAGTCGATATGTATGTACGTTCATTTAATAATATTTATGGATTTTTGTATGCATTAGCATACGTTGCAGAAATATTAATGATTTTGTGTTTTGATTTTATTTCAGATATCCGGGACTGTGATAGTCAGGAAATGATTATTTTGTTGATTTTTTACCCTGTTTGTAGAAAATTGATGTTTCTTTAATAAAGCTATATTTTAAACACTTTAATGATTTTGATGTTGAGAGCTTGTAGTTTTAGGATTCTGTAATATTGATTAAGTTGCATCAAACAAAATCTGCATCAATGTAGATATATTTAGGAGAGGGCTAGTCGGATTCCTATAGAATCTTCTATGAAACTATTGGAAACTACAGGGACATCTATAGGGGAGCGCATATATCTGAAAGGGTCCCAATTTCCTATTAATAAATCCTATAGTTCGAAACTATAGTATTCCATGGCCGATTTCCGCTCGGGCGACGATATATCGTCGTTAAAAGGCAAAAATTCGAACATTTTTCTAAAAATTTCGAAATGCCAAGTGTTTAAAAAGTGCCAAGATATTTCCAAAATAACGGTCAAATTGTGTTGCCAAGTTTTTCAGGAAATTAGTGCACGGTGTAGAAATTGTTAACATTGCCCTTTTTCCAACCTATGCCCAATTTTACATTGAGCTGTGTAGATATTACCCAAAAATTAATCTAGAGCCATATTGGAATCTATGCCAAAAGTAAGATTGCGCTGAGCTGGAGTCACAAAATTACGAGCGCGTTGTGAAGCAATATATATTAAAATTAAAACTGTACTGCAAGGATTGTTTTACTCCTACCGAGTAATTGGGCTCCTATGGTGGCAGTATGTAATATAATTATTATTCTGCATGCAATAATGTTAATACCTGCGTGTTTCCTTCCCTCGTTAGGTGGCCCTAACAAATCAATGGAATGGCTGGAAACAGGACCCCTTGAAACACTGAAGCTCTTGGACAACCCGGAGTCATCATTCAGCTCAGTGTAAGTTTTTATTCGTCCCAAGGAGAGTTGTGCATAATAAAGTCACAGCCTTCCGAACCATTTTTGGGTCGAATTGGCCTGCAAAATATTTTATGACATCAAATTTTTTGTAAATTCACATCCTTTAATTCACAATCCAGTCATTGGTGTGTCTGTAAGTTCAAGATCGATAAAATAATTTTTGTTATATTGTTTTCCATAAAATAAAAGTTCTGTTCCTTTTTCAAAAAAACGTAAAGCAAATATGGATTTCATGATAAATTACAAATCTGAAAGAATTGTTTTGAAACCTTCCGTATTTTCGGGGATTTGTGGTCCAATGTACCGAATTACAGTTTTGAGGTCAGATTTTGGTTAGTCTGTGGTTGTGTGTCTACTTGGGAACCGTAGGGTGTATATGAGGTCATGTAATCACCTGTGGTTAGTCAAGGTCAATAGGAGGTCATGTGACTCCACGTTTTGACTGCCCTGGGTCTGAGACTCATTTGGGTTTGCCCCGCGGTTCTTTCAACCGTAGACCACAAAAACTTGAATTTGAAAATATTTGAGCGATTAACCCTATAATTCCTAAGCTTTTTAGGGTGCTACTATTCCCAAGCCGTGGACAGGCTGGCCACATGTTAAATCAAAGGGCCCGTAACAAATTAGGTAGCCTATTTAGGGGGCACAATTTTAACAGCTTTGTGGCTGCAACGGAAGGATAATCGTCATTAAAATTCATTATTTATGTATATAATACATATAAAATAAATATAATATAATATTATTTTATTATAAATATATTATATATATTATATATTTATATTTCGTTATATATATTTTAATTTTAGCGTTCTCCTTTGGTTGCTATAAATATATATAGATAGATATAATTTTAGTTTTATATATATATAATATGTATAAAATAATATATATGTACATATTTTTAGTTTTATTTTTATATATATATATATATATATATATATAATACATACAAATTAAATATAAATATATAATATGTATAAAATAATATATATTTATATATATTTAGCTTTATATGCATATATAATACATACAAATTAAATATAAATATATAATATGTATAAAATAATATATATTTATATATATTTAGCTTTATATGCATATATAATACATACAAATTAAATATAAATATATAATATGTATAAAATAATATATATTTATATATATTTAGCTTTATATACATATATAATACATACAAATTAAATATAAATATATAATATGTATAAAATAATATATATTTATATATATTTAGCTTTATATGCATATATAATACATACAAATTAAATATAAATATATAATATGTATAAAATAATATATATTTATATATATTTAGCTTTATATGCATATATAATACATACAAATTAAATATAAATATATAATATGTATAAAATAATATATATTTATATATATTTAGCTTTATATGCATATATAATACATACAAATTAAATATAAATATATAATATGTATAAAATAATATATATTTATATATATTTAGCTTTATATACATATATAATACATACAAATTAAATATAAATATATAATATGTATAAAATAATATATATTTATATATATTTAGCTTTATATGCATATATAATACATACAAATTAAATATAAATATATAATATGTATAAAATAATATATATTTATATATATTTAGCTTTATATGCATATATAATACATACAAATTAAATATAAATATATAATATGTATAAAATAATATATATTTATATATATTTAGCTTTATATGCATATATAATACATACAAATTAAATATAAATATATAATATGTATAAAATAATATATATTTATATATATTTAGCTTTATATACATATATAATACATACAAACTAATTATAAATATAAATATATAATATATATAACATATATAATATATATATATATATGTAAACTAAATATATATATTATTTTTTATATATTATATATTTATATTTATTTTATATCCAAAGGAGAACGATAAAATTAAAATAATATTTCACACATACTATGCATATGGCCCCAATGTATTGGTATAGGCCTATGATTTTGCATTGAAAATGGTGGAGAAAAGGCAAACTTGGTACAGTCAAAATTTTCTGCACTGGTAGTGGCTTCACCTAGAACCTTGAAATTTGGAACATGTATTGCCAAAATAGTAGGGAACGATTAGCAAAATTATGAAAATTCTACGTTTCATAGTTTCGTTAAAATAAAAATATTACTGTGAAAACTTTGTGTTTTGGCCACGCTGTCCACACCTTGGGAATTATAACGTGGAGTATCCTGACATGATAATTGCTACTGGGGGTGACGATATTCCAATGATTTTTTTCTGATTAATCAGGTCATTTTATTTATTGAATGTTTTTTTTAAATTCTACTAATTATTCTAATTCGAATTATTTCTTTGTATGTACTGCTGTCTTTTCGTTCCGGTTTAGTTTCCTCTTTGTTTTTCAAACAAAAACTTCCCGTCTTAGAAAATACAAAACTAAACAAAAAGAACGGCGATTTGGGTGAACAAATGTTTAGCAAAGAATTAAGACCAGAGTAATGAAGTGGAAGGTTTCGGGACACCACGTATGTAGAATATACTTGTTTATTATTCACAAACTAATTTGAGCAGGAATTTTGAATTTCACAATAATATTTCTCCGACAAACCTGGCTGCGTATTTACAATTTGAAGCATTGTTCTGCCAACTTCTAAATCATTCTCAAATTACAATTGGCAGTATTTAAGAATTAACAAAAACTTGAAGTACGCCAGCTGTGAATAGTGTTACAAAGAAATCCTGGAAAGCATTTCGATGATGTTAAAGCGAAATAATGGTCTACATAAATATTTCGCCAACAGCGTATACAGTGAAAAAAAATTCTTTGTGGATTTTTATTCTACCCAAGACTCAACGCAACGGTCAGATTTTGGAAATATTTGTCTAGACCACCAAGTTTTCAATATTTCATCAAAATTTAACTACGGTTTGAAATTGGACATTTTTGTTGTTTTACAATTCTTACGTTTATTAAGAAATGAGCTCTTAAGTAACCGTACTTGAGGGGTGGCCAATTCTCAGATTATTGTTTCTTCGCGGAAACAAATGTTCAAATTTTGGGAGAAGTTTGGTGAATTTGAATGTTTTGTTTGAATTTTTGATAATTTGACAAGCATATTGAAATTTTGCTTGGCAATTGAGGTATCAGTGAACGACATACAACTTCTGGGTCAAAGCTGATTGGGATTTTTCGAGAGTCTCAAGTGCCCCAAAATCTGTTTTTTCGGAATTATGAACATGAATAGACACGGATTTTAAATTTTTATATTTAATAAAATATTTCATGGAAATACAATTTTTTCTGAGTGGGAGGATTTTGAAGTAGAAGTTTTGACGGTTGTTTTACAATTCTTACGTTTATTAAAAAATGAGCGTATTAAAAAAACGCAAATTATTGCGTTTTTTTAAGAACGAGCTTTTGAGTTACAACAGGTAGAGTGAGGGGCGGCCAAATCGCAGATAATTGTTTCTTTGCGGGAACAAATGTTGATAAGCATTTTTATTGGTGAATTTGAATTTCCTGCTAAAACCTTGACAAAGATTTTGAAATTTTGGTTGACATCATTTCGGCTTGTGGAAAATATAAGCAGCTTTTAAATGAGGTATCAGTGAAGATGACAAAGTATCTGAGTCAAAACGTTTCGGATTTTTGGAGTTTTCAGAACCCCCAAAACCCCCTTTTTTAAAAGTATGACCACCTGTGGACATGGATTTAACATTTTTATGTTTATACAAAAATCTCATGAAAAGACAATTTGTTCTGAGGGGAAGCATTTTGAAGTCGAAATTTAGACGGCATATTCAAATTAATAAATTGAACCAACCACCTTTAATTTTGTTTTTCTTTAGAAAAATGTGAACTTCCTAGTCAAAGTTTTGCCGGCATATTCAAAATCGTAAATTTTTGATTTTGTAAATCTCACGATTTGGTTAACTACGAAGGAATCATCTGAGAATTGGCCCTCCCCCCTCAGAACAAATTTCATTTCAATTAAGCTTTTCAATAAATGTTTAAAAATAATATTCATGTTCAATCGTCTACAAAATCCCGAAAAGGAAAATTTTGGGAGCAATTTTAAAATTCGGAATACTTCATTGCATTTTGACCTAGACGTCGCATTTTGGTCAAGAATATGTGGTTAAAACGTAGTGTTAAACTGCATTAAAATTAGTGCATCGCATGGGTTCAAAACAGTCGAACCTGAACCTGAACCTGGACCCAAACTTTGGGTATACCTCAAAAGTGTGAACCTGTACCTGAAAATGTACCCATTTAGCAGGTTCAAATATTTCGATCCTGAACCTGACATAATTGCATTTTTGTAGTACCCACACCTGATTAGTACCTGAACCCGAAAAAGTACCCAAAAGACGACCTGAACCCGGGTATTTTTGAACCGGACCTAAACATGTTTGAGTACTTGAGAATCCGAACTTTTTAAAAATTTTATCTTGTACAAATATTACAAAATATATTTAAAATGAATAAGAATGCAAGTTCTCTGGTTCCTGGGACACCCTGCCATTGCTTTTGCGATGGAAATTATCTTGGAATCTTGAAATTCTCCGGCCTTTAACTTTCAATTAATGAACCCAAACATTTCAGGTCTTTTGTGATCAGGTTCAGGTCTTTCATGTGTTACACCTGGTCCTGACAGGTAAAATCGAAACGGGTTTTTCTCTGTACCTGGTCCTGAACCTGAACCTGTACCCAATTTTAAGGTTCTCAACGGATCGGATATATCCGAACGGATACGGATCGGATACGGATACGGATAGGATAAAACTGAAGCGTATCCGATCCTATCCGCTTCCATCGGATTAAAGATAATCTTATCCGAAGCTTATCCGTAAACTTTCGGATGGCGTATTTATCCTATCCGAAGCGATCGGATAAGAAAAAGGAGCTATCCGATCCTATCCGCGGATATCCGATCCTATCTGCGGATACACGAATCAATTATTGCAGAAGTTGAAATTGATCCTAGAGTGTGGCTTTTAGTTTTAAATACAATATACTGTTAACTTATAACGTATTGTAATGACAGAAGAAACCGTGCATATATGTTTGCTTGACAAATTATTTAATATAAATAATTTAAGAATTGAGAGATTTGTTTTAAATATCAGATGTTCTCAAAAATTAAATTACTGCAAACCTTTAACAATTTGAAGCCTATAAGAACAGGTAACTAGAACAAGCAGCTGAAATTGAAAATATGACTAAATTTCTGGTCATAACATAAATACTCGAATGCTTATATTCGTATCGTAAAAATTCGGATCGGATAGGATACGGATAGGATAAGGGAATTATCCTATCCGTTGAGAACCTTACCCAATTTCACGGGTAAAAAATATTGTACCCAGAAAGCACCCAAAATTATTGGGTCCAAAATACATGCACCCATACTGAACCTGAACCTGGACCTGAACCCAAATACCCGGGTGCGACCTGAACCCATGCGATGCACTAATTAAAATCTAATATCAACAAAACATTTCAAAATCTGGTGGGGGCATTTAAACCGTTTTGTCCCGAGAAGAAAATATTTGAAACTTCGCCACCCTGATCCTACGTGTGGATATTTAAGAGTTCGGCGTTTCATATTTCGGAACACTTGAACTCACGCATGGCAGCAGCAACTTTCACCAACTTCACGTTGTAAATTCAGTTCTGCAGAAGAAACAGAAAATGGAAAAAGTACAGTACGGCCCCATCATTAGGTATCACTTTTAAAAACATTTCGTTGCTGAGGATTCAAAATGGCCTAACTGATGTGCAAAAGCATGCGCACATAGACCATATAAAATTTTTAAAAAAGAGTATACTCTTTTTCAGGCCCAAATATTAAAGGTTTCAAATGATCAAGCGTAAAAATGCATACGCAAGGAAATTTTTTAAAACGAGAGTTTTTTCTAACGGAAAATACTTTTTATTTTCAGATATTTCCTCCAGTTAAGATAATGTGCAATGAAGTGCTAACTTTTGAAAAGAGTAGATTTAATGGAAATTAATGAAGCTCACAATTAGCTATTTTTTGAATTCGGATGCAAATGATTCAGAGGTCCCGGTGGTTGTCAGATTAAATCTATTTGAGAAATCATCAATTTTGTCCATAAATAGACGCGTATATACATACATGATTTGATTACGAACGGAATGTTATTTGATTTTATTACTGTAAATGAAATTTTATGGAAAAGATGCAGGACAGCACTACACTGTCGGGCACAGAAACGGTTATAAAAATTACTTAAAGGATTGTGACTTGAGTGTGAAACTTATCTTTATGATGACTTGGAGTAGCACAAGAACTTAGGTGGTCCTGTTCCTAGCAATTCCATTGCTTTGGTAGGGTCAACTGAACATTTCGGACGCATCACTGAAACAAGTATTCTTTTAATTAGCCGATCGCCAGGAGCAGAATTGGCTCCATATGAAATCGTCTCTGGGATTCCAAGGTACTGGTTTCAGTACGCCTTGAGATTCCTTGATCTATAGAAAACGGTTAAGGACAAAATTTTTATTTCTGGTTACCGCAGAACTGAATGTGAATGACTGTATTTGGTGATAGTAGACATTTAGCTAATCTTTAGCGATAAATTATAATATACATTTATGATTAGTAAAAACATTAGCTGAGGGAAACATTAGAGAAAGCGCGGAGAAGGAAGTTCTGGGTTGACGGTGGAGAGCATGAAATGTGATCGTAAGAAAATTAACATTGTGGGGAATGGAAATGAGTCGTAAGAATAACATTAAGTGACAGGGTAGAGTCGAGAAAATCTTTCAAGCAAGTTGACTCATTTCCTATGGATATTTCATTTTTGGCCAACTTCCGAATCGTGCTCGACGTGTCGCCATTTATCAGGAAGTGTTGTCTTTTGGTAGCGACGTAACAACGATTAACAATGGAAGTGCTTTCGTCTTGGTTTAATTTTATGCACTTTTTTCCAGTGAGCCTGCCCATTGGTCCACGTTCTTTCAAGTGTAATCCTTTACGAAATGTGTGGGAGGAAGTTCCAACGTTACATTTATTTTATACAATTCTCACAGTAAAATATCTCTTCCAATAAGTAAGTAAATATTTCTTATCCTTGACCGTTTTCTTTCGATTGGGGTGGGGAAATTGTTTGAAATTCTTCCACCTCCGTCAGAAAGTTAACATTATGGGATGGAAAATACGTCAGGAAATAAAATTGATGGGAATAGGACTAGTGCTCGGACCAAATCAATTCTGAATTGGAAATTTTCGGTTCAGTCGACATGGATCGGATTTCTCCCTCACATCTATTCAAGTAAGCGTAGAAAAAGAAGGAGAAAAGAGTACGTCCAATTTGCTAGGTCATTTGATATTTTAATGAAACTGACATATCGAGTTGTGTTTTTAGGAAATAGGTTCATGTTTTTATCCACCTGTGAACAAGCTCTTGTAAGGAATGCCATTTGGTGCGAGGTGTGAGAGTTCCCTAGTGCTTTTGCAGATCTTAACAGTACAATATCGTCGCTGAAGAGGCAAAATGGAATACATGCATTTTGGATTAAAATCAAAATGGTCTACATGCAGTTTTACTAAATGCAAAATGGAATAGATGCATCAAGTTTTAAAAGCAAAATGGAATAAGTGCAATTTCGTCTAAAAGCAAAATGGTCTACATACATTATGAAAGTATACACGCATGTAGACCATTTTGCTTTTAGTGAAAACTGCATGTAGTTCATTTTGCTTTCAGGAAAGCTTGCAACTATTCCGTTTTGCCTTTAAGGAAAAAGGCATGTAGACCATTTTGCTTCTATTCGAAATTGCACTTAGTCCATTTTGCCTCTTCAGCGACGATATGCAATAAGACTGAATTTCCAAACGTGTATCCAAGGCATAGGCGATTTGGAAGTGTCCCAAAACTTTAAGTGTCATATCAATTTTTCCTGTCAACACTTCCTTCACACGTATCTTGAATTCTCAGTGTACTTTTTTTTGTGAGCCAATTCTGTACGTGACGATCGTTTCTATGAAAGAATACTTGTTTCAGTGCTACGTTTGAAACGTAGAGTTGACCCTCTAGTTGAGGTCTATATGAGGTCATGTAACCAATTGAAATAGTTCGTTAAGGTCAAGAGATGATCATTTGACTACACTTTCTGACTATCCTGGGCCTGAGACATTTGCGTTCTCCCCCGATTATTTCACCCACGGAGCAAAGTAATCTTGAATTGAAATTATTTGCCCAATTGGTGACCCCATTTCAACGTTGGATTGGAAATTATTCCAGTCTCACGATTTACGTAAGAAAAAGTGGATTTTTTGCTTTATGAATTTTCGCAGTGACAATCCCACAGGATTCGCTCGAAAAAACCTCGGTAGTTTCTCGGAGCTCTTTGGAATTGCTAGGGTCAAATCAACTAAAACCATGTTAAAATATTCGAGGTAGGGGCAACATTCCTAAAACAAATTCACACTCAGTTGTGATAAAAAAAATCCAATAGTACCAGCGATTGCAATTAAGGTAATCGTGAGCCAATTCTGCTGGAACCTTCAGCCGCCCCTTATAAATATTGACAATAAATTCTAGTTTTTCGAAACCATTCTGACTTTGCTTCACTTCCATGGCCAGTTTTAAGACTACTGTGATTGGAAAAATCTGGAACAAATTTGTGAAATTATTAGGGAGTTGAATGTTTTTTACCATCAGCCAAATTGAAAACCTATAGTCATTTAATGCTGAGAGTAGGATTATTGCATATAATATATGTTTCATATACATTTTTAAGACGGCTGAGAAAGTGAAAACTTGCAAATGTCATGTCCTCAGGAAAATAAAAATTTATCACAATTAAAAATTTTACACCAAATAATTTGACCAGGAATTTAGAAACTGACAAAAATATTTCTCCGACAAACCTGGCTACGTGTTTAGAATTTGAAACATTCTTTTGTCAACTTCTAAATAATTCTCAAATTACAATTAGCAGTATTTAAGAATTAAGAAAAAAAGCTCGAAGTACGTCAGTTGCGAATTGTGTTACAAAAATTGCTTTGCTAAGAATTTACATGATGTTAAAGCCAAATTATGGTTTGCATAAATATTTCGCCAAGAGCATATAAAGTGAAACAAAACCCTGTTTCTGAAACAAAACCTTTCGTGACTTGTATTCTACCCTAGAACCAACGCAACTGTCAAGTATTGAAAATATTTGCCTAGACGTCCATGTTTTGAATATTCCAGTAAAATTTACCTGCGGTTTCAAATTTAATTTTTTTGTTATTTTACAATTATTACGTTTTGTAAATAATGAGCTCTAAGGTAACAACACGTAGCCTGAGGAGTGGTATATTCTCACATAATTGTTTCTTTGTAGAAAATATTGATGCACTTTTTGCCGGAAGTTTGATGAATTTGAATTGAGGGTTTGGAAATTCTGCTTGGCATTATTTCACCTTATATAACATAATTAGTTTTTAAATGAGGTATCAGTGAGCAGCACCTGATTAAAAACTGGTTGGGACTTTTCGACTCTCAAGTGCCCCAAAATCTTTTTGTTTGATATTATGAACACCAATGCACACGAATTTTAAATTTTGATATGTATTCAACAATTTCATTTGTCCTCAGGGTGAGCATTTTCAAGTAGCAATTCTGAAAGATTCATAAACGTTGCCAAAATTTCACCGTTATTATTGCTAATAAGGAATTATTTGAGAAGTTACCACACGTAGCCTGAGGGGTGGCGAGGTCTCAGATAATTCCGTCTTGGACCAAGAAAATGCTGAAATTTTGGTTTCAAAGTTGATGAATTAGAATATCCTGACAAAACTTTGACAAGGATTCGAAATTCTGGTTGGCATTATTTGATCTTGCAGAATTTATGAGTAGCTTTTAAAGGACGTAAAAAAACTGTTTTCCCAAATCACTTAAAACACCCGAATTGGATTTACATTTACTTAACACATGAGGGTAAAATTTTAATTAGACATTATTTATTTATTTATTTTAACATTATAATTAGATGGGAAAACTAGGGGGAAAAAAATTGTTCCACATCTACGAATAAATATTACTTGGGGCACTTTAATATTCTCTTATACTTTTCTGTTCTGATTCTTCATTTCTGGTTTGTAAATTCAATATTATTCGTTATTATGCGGAATGGAAGTTAATTGAATTATAAGGAAAAATTTACAAGACAAATGATTCAGATGCATTTTAAATAAAAATAATCTTCATACATCCGGATTCCCTAAGTCAAAATTATCTTTACGCAGTTGAGTAAATTCAAAAGGCTCTAATTCACATTTATAATATGAATAAGGACATGATTAAATCATGATCTCAATTCAAAAATCCTATGAATCATTTTCCCTCTTCACAATACATTTATTCCTACTCTTCCACTAAACTAAGGAAAATATTAGAAATGTACAAGCAGAAAATTTTTACAAGTTGGAAAATCCGCAATTCTTTACATACTCACAATTTTTGTCAAAACTGTAGATTTTTCTGTTTTACTATTTTGTGGCCTTTCCACCCAAACGTACTATCAATCTCTGCATTATTAACTTTGATTTTCAAGGAAAAGTTAGAGAGACGACGCTCGAGTAAAAACGTGGAAATTGTGGAGGAGAAGGTTGTTTCGGGATAAAATTTGATTCTACATGCTTTGGCTACGGCAAAAATAGTGCAAAATGCTTGACTTCAAACAAATTCACTGTTAAATTGTACTCACCATTTTTAATGAAAGTTGGTTAGAAATTATGGCTGGAAAACTCAGTTATGTTGAAGGAAATTAATTATACGAAGATATTGTTTGATGTTAATATTTTGGAAACCCTTTCTCCTGTTACCTGAATTTGTAAGTTTTTGTTTTCTCGACTCCATCCTATGTCACTCAATGTTATTGTTTGGACTCATTTCTATTCCTCACTAGTGTTTCTGATCGAGTTCGGGAAACTCGAGGTTTCGAGTTCGAGTCGGGTTCGAGTCGAGTTCGAGCTTAATATTTTTGGTACCGTTTGCTTTCGAGTCGGTTTCGGGTCTCAAGTTTTCGATCCGAAAAAATCGGGTCGAGTTTGCCAAATCTACCGGTCCCTACCAAAACTCGAAAGTAAAAACTATTTTTGGAATTATTGATTCATGTTATCTTAACAATAAAAATTGGCCTTCCTGCCACCTCTGATTTTAAAAAATATGCAGTTTTTATGGAAAACATCAAAGAAAACAAAACAGTCTCTGTACGGAGCAAGTATTTGTACATGACAGTATAACACTCCTCATACCTAAGTTTTATTAGCTCACGAAGCTAAGTACCCTAATATGGAAAGGATGGCGCGTGAATTCTTGGGTATTCCTGGCATTCCTATCGAGCGTGCTTTTTCGTTGGCTCCGACATTTTAGCACTGAAATGTTTGGCTACTCAAGGAAATACGATATGGAAGTTACCGCTTTTAATATCGTGGTTAAAATTGGCATATAACAAGTTTATCGAAGCAACAATGAAGAGCATTACGGAGAGATGGCCGGTTGAACCAAATTATAATGATTTGAAATTATATTGAAAAAATGAAAACGACAGTGATTGTTGCATTATTTTGCTTTTACAAAAAAAAATGCTTTGTTTGATGCTCATTTTTCGGGACTGTGATGCTGTATTTTACGTACATTTTGTGTCTGGTTTCGGTTCGAGTTCGAGTCGGTTTCGGGTATAACATTTCTTAACGGTCTCGGTTTCGGGTACAAAAACATTTTCCGACTCGAATGTCCCGAGTTCGAGTTCGAGCCTAAAAGTGGAATTTACACCGGGTTTTATTTCGAGTCGAGTCGAGCCCAACTATTTGTTACCGATAGAAACTCTATTCCTCACAATGTTAATTTTCCGGTACCTTTTCATGCTCTCCACTCTCAAACCGGAATTTCCTTCTCCTCGCTTTCTCACAGTTGCTTCCTCAGCTAATGTTATTACTAATTGTAAATGTATATTAAAATTTATTGTTGAATATTAATTAATGTCGAAATGTCTTCACTGTCACAAAATACAATCATGATGTTCATGGCAAAGTTAGAGAAACACATGAGTCACATCGCCTCGATGTCTCCGTCACATCGCCTCGATGTCCCCGTCACACCGCCTCGATGTCCCCGTCACACCGCCTCGATGTCCCCGTCACACCGCCTCGATGTCTCCGTCACATCGCCTTGATGTCCCAGTCACACCGCCTCGATGTCCCCGTCACACCGCCTCGATGTCTCCGTCACATCGCCTCGATGTCCCCGTCTCATCGCCTCGATGTCCCCGTCACATCGCCTCGATGTCCCCGTCACATCGCCTCGATTTTTGCGTCACATTGCCTCGATGTCTCCGTCACATTGCCTCGATGTCTCCGTCACATCGTCTCGATGTAAGTCGATGAGTCGATAAGTAGGCGTCAGAAGAAACAAAGCAAGATTTGATGCCATTTTATTTGTTAAGGAAACTGACATATCGAGCTGGGTTTGGGTGGAATACAATAATTTGTTTTTAGCCTCATGCGAACATGTTCTTGAATGGAATCTTATTTGGCGTACTGTGACGTATACCTTCGATTCTCCCGGGTACGTTTACATGTGGAGCCAATTCTTGACCTGGCGGTCGTTCCCTTGAAAAAATACTTTTTAGTGATACGTTGGAAACCTTGAGTTGACCCTACCAAAGCAATGGAATCGTTAGAATCAGGACCTATCTGAAGTTTTCAAGTCTCCACGCAGATACTTTTTTATTCGTTCTTCCAGGTTGTCGTGAGTGTTCTTTCAAGTCACAGTCCTTCGAACATGTTTTAAAATCGTTTCTCTTTTTATCGGAACCGTTCCTGTGCCCGGCAGGGTAGTGCTGTCCTGCGATGTATTTCATTCCATAAAATTTTATTTACAGTAAGTAGCAAGTGGAGTTTTTAAGCAAGTGAAGACATTTCCTGTCCATATTTCCTCCAAACACAATCCTCGAAACTTCGCTGTCCAAGCAAGTGGAGACGTTTCCTCAATACACACAAGTTTATTTTTTGGACTACGTCCTATGCAACATATATATATGGATTTTCTACATATCAAAAATTTAGATGCTTTTTGTGATAGTCAAAGCATAAACAAAGAAATAACTCTAACGCTGGAACTTCCTCCTCCACATTCTGTAATAAGGATTACACTTGAAACAAACAATGTGGACCAGTCGGCAGACTATCTGAAAACACGTGCATAAAACTAAACAACAAGAAAGCACTTGCTTTGTTACTCGTACCTGCGTCGCTAACAAAACAAAGCATTTCCTGATACAAGGCAACAATGCCGAGCGTAAATAGGAATAGTCAGAAAATTAACATTGGGAGGAATACAAGGTTGCCCAAAAATTAACATTGTGTGACATATGACGTATAATCCAAAAAATGTGTACGGAGGAAATAGCCAAAGGAACCTCTCCTTCTCCACAACTTCCTATGTGACTAGTGTTTCTTGTCAATTGCAAGTTAACCGCAATTACTAATTGAACTTGCAAGTTCGGTTCAATTGCGGTTATTTTACACCAGGGAATTGCAATTGTTGGTGCAAGTGCAATTTCTGTGTACTTAAGTTGCAATTTACAGAAGCATTAAATACTTGCAATTACCGGTTAAGCACAACTGAAATTGCAAGAAATTCAATTGCAATTACAAGTGCTTGCATTGGAAAAAGTTGCAATTTAAAAAATACTTATCAAGTTAATTGCAACTTGAAATCGTTTCGAATTTGAGCGCAAAATTCCACAAAATGCCTCAATAAGTCATTCCGCTCTAATAACTAACGCATATAATAATTACGAATGTTGTCTCAACTACTGTAATTACTGTACTCACACTACTCACTGTACAATTTCGTCGGTGAGAAGGCAAATTGTCTAAGTGAATTTTCGATTAGTAACCAAGTGTTTCCATTTGCACAAAATTATAGGAAAATTGGACAAATTTTTAAGGGTTTCTTTTAAAGATATGTTGAAGGATGAAATTTTACAATAGTTTAGCCTGTTAAGGCTTTAACAGGTTATTTCATTTGTGCATCTATGTTTCATTATGCATTGCATCTAAATCATTTTATTTAATACACTTTGTTCAATTTAGTGAAACAGCATGTATATCATCTTGCTACCAATTAAAAATGCACAGATCATTTTCCTCTTCGCCGACGATTTATACTGTATATCAGTTAACTTGCAATTACAAATTGCAATTGTACTTGCAATTGTACTTATCGGTGCAAATAAATCCAAATGTTCTTGCAATTGCCTTACCAATTGCAAGTAACGTATAAACTAATTGCAAGTTCAACTTCGGTTATTTGCAAAATCTAATTGACACATTTTAGCAAGTACCAGTTATGACATTACTGGTACTTGCATTATCAATTATAATTGTAATTGCAAGTTCGGTTATTCCCAATACTTGCACCGACCGAAACACTATATGTGACTCAATGTTATTGCTTGGGCTCCTTTCCATCCCCCACAATGTTAATTGTCTGACGATTCCTCTTCATGCTTTGCGTTGTATCGAGGAGAGTGCTCTGAAAAAAAATTCACATTACATTTTGTAGCTTGCACAATGAAATTGCAATCCAAAACCTTCCTTCTCCTCCCTTCCTCATATTTTTTCTTCAGCTAAATTTCTATAAATATAATATTTCTATTCCTAATAATATAAATGTGTAGTATAATGTATTGCTAAGTGTGCCTCAGGGTGCCCAGAAGTCCTGATTTGATCAGGACTGTCCTGATTTGACCCAGGGTCACCTGATGACCTGATGAGCTTGAATTTAGTCCTGATTTCACAGTATAGCTTACAAAAATATCACTTTGTTGCATATTGGGGCAAAGCGATATGGCATCATAAGTTATAATTCATAATACTAATATAGACAATACATATAAATCTAAATTCTGCTCTGCATGTACAATTGTTTAATTTTGAACGTTTTTATTTCGTACTGTTTAAAACTGCAGTTCTACGGAACAGTTCTACAGCGTTCACTTGCAAGTACCAACTAGCACTGCACAGCCAGCTATTGCTGGCTCCGGAAGGCAAATGTAGGTATCAAAGGTAGTAAATAGCTGAACGCAATAGCTGCTTGTGAAGTGCTAGTATTAGTATTTGCTTAACGTCCGGAAAAATGTTAAATTGTAATATAAATTATAATATTTCGGGCTCCACACAATTAACTGTATAAGTACCATTCCCTTCATCCTGTAGTTCCCCCTTATCATTAGTTTTATCTTCATATACTTCAACATTGACTTGAGAAATGGCTCTAAAAATGCTGCATAGGGTCGACCATGCGTAAAACCGGGTTTTGATAACCAAATGACGACTTTACTGTAAAACAAACGGATATTCACCCTCATTTGAAGTTTGTGTAATTTGGGGAAGAAACATGGTTTCCATTTCGCCCTTCCTGTTAAAACCTTAAGCGAATATGAGAATCTCCTTGACCGGATGAAGCCACCACCTGCGTCCGTGTCGGAGGATAACCTCCATTTTCCAATAACAACACCGACGCAGTCTAGCGGCTTGATGCGCTAGTATCTGTATTAAAATTCCATTGCCGAAATAATTTTTTGTTCGGATATTTTTTAAATAATGATCTTTGCCTCTGAAATATAATTTCGTATGATTATAAGCTAATATTACGTAAGTTCTTTACACAATTACATGTGTAGGTCCCCTCACTTTACTGCAGTGTCCTTTATAATGATCTTAAAATTTTCTTGACTTACCTCTCGAAAATTCTTTGACCGTGTGAAAAACAGGCTTCGATAAATATATATCAACTGTATTTAGCCTCTGCCGTTGGGTTTTGTTAATCGTCACAACAAATGAACAAAGCTTACGTGAAATTATTAGTATTAAAAAAGCCCAAAGATCTCGGGACTGCTGCCCGTGACAGTGTCACCGCCCTTGCTACTGTAAAATGCTTTAATAATTTCTTTTAATTTTCTGTTTTAATAATTTTAATAATTTATTTAGCCAGCCATTGCTGGCTCAGCAAGGGGAAAAAATTGTAATTTGGGAAATCAGTAAATAGTTGCACGGAAATTGTTAATTATATTATTAATTAATAATTACATTGTAAGATTGAAGGCTTGGTAAGGAGAGAGAGAGAGCGTTTTGAGCCTACCACATATGAGCCTACGGTATATGAGCCATGTAGTGTAGCCTTTATGGGAATGTGTACTCGCAAACCTAAAAAGCGCATTTAGAAGAGAGCGAAGATTTAAAAATGCCCTCCTCTCAACTTCATCTTCGAATTGTAGCATGCTAACTGTAGCATAACTCCAAGGTGTGATTGGAAGTTTTGAGAAACAATAAAGTCTAAACTTTGGAATTTTGAAATACAATTGCACAGAACACAATTGAACCATTTCCTAAGGAGAAATATTTCAAAATCACAAAATAAATAAAAACAATACTAATTGTAAGTTTACAACCTACGGGCAAATTGTATTTTTGCAGTTATACGGCTAATGCATATTTTAATGACCTTCACGATAACCAAGTCCATTGTCATCCCCAATAGCTGGTGTGGCGTGAAAACTCAAATATTTTCTGGTTGTTTTACTAGCACAAATTTGTGAATTACTTTCGAGGTTTTAATGTACATAACAGGGTTGGGGTTTTTTTTGGTTTTTTTCAAAAAAACCAAACAACCAGGTTTTTTTGGTTTAAACCGGGTTTTTTTGGTTTAAACCAGGTTTTTTTGGTTTAAACCAGGTTTTTTTGGTTTAAACAAATTTTCAATCCAAAACATTCATTAATATGCAAAAAGTGTGAATTTGAACAAATTTACTTATTTCCCAAACTCAGTAAGTATCACAAAGCATTAAATATTTAATAATTTAGATATAATTTTAACAATAACTTTGCAGCAGAAACACAAGTTTGGCATTTTTTATTTTACAAACGATTCCGAATTTCTAAATGTACAAGACTAAAAGCTAGGAGTATTATTTACTTCACCAAAGTTTAACTACACAATATCACAGTAACTGCACAAGTTTTGTGCACGACGAAATATAATCATTTTGGATTGAAAATATTAAAATTTTATATGTTTGGTTTAAACCATTGGTTTTTATTTAAAAAACCGTTTGGTTTAAACCATGGTTTAAACCATGGTTTAAATCATTTGGTTTAAACCAAACCAACCCTGGTACATAACAAGTATCACTGGGTGTGAAAGCTCTGAAATGCTCAAAATTAAAAACTGCGAATGGCATATTTTTGAAGACAAGGATGAATCACAATTTTAACAATTACTTCTAGCAGCGAACATATGTACAATACGTCAAAACAACCCAAAAATTAAATTTCTGCTGAATTTTGTAGAAATTTAATTTGGGGAACGCTGTGCTATGACTCATTCTAGTATTGTTTCCTATTTGCCTTAGTATCTGAAATACTCATATATGTAGTTATCAGGGGTGCACGTAGTAGATGTGTTAAGTTCCAACTTTATTCTGTTCCAATTTTGTCCGAAACAATTTGCCAAAATTGGAATCCGAATAAAAGGGCATTCCACGGAGGAATCCTCGCTTAAAACAACGGATGGAACAATGTGGTGACTTTATTCAAAATTTTGACAGTAGAAGTTGGGGATTTCATTACTGTAAGTAGAAATTGCCTGAAGCCTAAACACAAGTGGCGATCATCACGAAAAACGAACAGGGGAGCCTGTACTCACTAATTTAAAATTCAGAAAATACTTTCTCCAGTGGTTTTTAGTTTTTATACGCAATCAAAATATTTTTGGGTACCATCACTGTAACAACCATAAGCTCATCATGAAATTACAATTTTCAAAACAATTTCTCTGCAATGAGGCAATTTTAAATGTATAAATTACCATTCGAATTAAATCCACAATTAACAATCTAAACTAAGAAGACAATTGATTCGACAATAGACATTTTCTATCGATTCAATTTTGATTAAAACAAAACACCAGTTTCCAAACTTGGGCTTGACAATTACTCAATATACAATAATTCATGTCAATATTTCATAATATCCAGTCGACTCAATCTTGAGACCTTCATCACTAAAAATGTAAAAAAATTTAAAATGGCGTGGAAGCTCGAATCATAAAACGTTATTCTTGATATTTAAGGCTCTTCCTACGCTAAATCGTAAATTCCTTTGTTTTTATATTATTTTAATGTAATTAGGGTTACTGAATGGACAACTTTTTAGAAAGTGTATAAAAGAAATCCAAATGGTTTTCATGATTTTTTTGGGAAAAAAATAAATGAGGCATAAGTTAACAATTTTTATATATGTACATAATAAGCAATATGTAAATTACACGCCCATGCATAATTCTCTGTATATAACACGATCATCATTTGGCGTTCGCCCCCACCCTCCCCGATCTGTTTGCACGAAAAACAATCGATCGATATGCGATCTTCTAACACGCCGATTGTACACCTCTTAAAAAATAAATAGCTGGCGTGGAAGTTCCGGTACTTCAAAAATATTTCATTTCATGGTCTCTAATTCGATCCTCAATGCGCAATTTTGACAGGAGCCACCCTGTGAGGGTCAATGTTTAATGCCATTAAAAATTGTCGAATTTAGATTTCCAATTAATATTTCAATAGTTGATTTCAAAAATGTAGGGTCTGCAGGAGTTCAAGTGTAATTATTCTCGTAAGTTGAGATACTGTAAAATGCTTAATAGAAGTTTAAAAACTATAGGCATGGCCATTTCTATTTTGTCACAACAAAAATTTTAACGTTAATAAAACATCCAACAATTAAATGTTTGATTTCTATACCTATTAACTGCTGATTGGAACTTTCTATCATACTTGCAGTTTTCTACTTCGGTATGAATAGAGCGTTTGGAAAATTTTGCAAATCACGCCGAACGCCTAGTAGAAACTAAAAACTGGCGTGCAAGCCATTAATTTATTTTAAAAGTATTCATTTCAGTCTCTAGCTCAAATCTCACGGAATTCCAGCCATTTTGATAATAATGTAGCAATGTTGGTTGTATTTCTGCAGTTGTGTATACTGTAACATGTATAACTGAAAATAGCTGTAAATAATAATTATTAATAATTACTATATAGTTTATGTAAAAAATACACGGAGAATAAATGTTTCAAGTTTAAAAACAAGCACATTTTATATTGCAGGGAGAAACAGAGACTTAAGCCTTTAAAGAAAATAATCCCAATGCTAGGTTGTTTACATTTTGCAGATCAATTGCCTCTCCGGGCAGAGCTTCTGTTGGGGACAAAATTCTTGTCCCGTCCCTGTCCCGATATTTTTCAAAAACCTTTGTCCCCAGTCCCGTCCCGACAATCGGGACACGGTAACGAAAACCGTGTCCCCGTCCCGTCCCCAAAAATTTATAAAAACGTTGTCCCCGGTCCCGTCCCGAAATTCGGGACATGGGGACAAAAAGCTTGCCGCCGTTCCGTCCCCAAAATGTTTAAAAAACATTGTCCCCGGTCCCGAAAATTGGGGCATGTGAATAAAATTCCTGTACCGTCCCGATAATTACTAAAAACAGTCATATCGAAAGTCGGAACATGAGGAAAATTTCGTACCAAAAATATTTGTACTAAAGACATAAAAAACACATTTATAGAATCGTGGCTCCAAAATTCTTCCTTAACTTTTTGAGCAACAAGCTTCATTTTCTACAACCTAAAATCGAATGGCTTACATTCGGTGAAATAGTGTTCACAGAATAGTTTACTCATGAGCATTAAAGCTGAATCGTTATCCTTGTTCTGCTATGCTTGCTCGTCCCGTCCCGTTATATACATTACCAAAAGGCATCTCCCGTCCCGAATATAGCGGTTTTTTTTGTCCCCGTCCCGTACCGAATATAGCGGGAACAATTTTTTGTCCCCGTCCCGTCCTGAATATAATGGGGTCAGATTTTTTTGTTCCCGTCACGTCCTGAATATAATGGGGTCTATTTTTTTTGTTCCCGTCCCGTACCGAATATAGCGAGAACAATTTTTTTGTTCCCGTCCCGTCCTTAATATAATGGGGTCAATTTTTTTTGTTCCCGTCCCGTACCGAATATAGCGGGAACAATTTTTTTGTCCCCGTCCCGTCCTGAATATAATTGGGTCAATTTTTTTTGTTCCCGTCCCGTCCCGAATATAATGGGGTCAATTTTTTTTGTTCCCGTCCCGTCCTTAATATAATGGGGTCAATTTTTTTTGTTCCCGTCCCGTCCTGAATATAATAGGGTCAATTTTTTTTGTCCCCGTCCCGTCCCGAATATAATAGGGTCAAATTTTTTTGTCTCCGTCCCGTCCCGAATATAATGGGGTCAATTTTTTTTGTCTCCGTCCCGGACCCGAATATAATGGGGTCAATTTTTTTTGTCCCCGTCCCGTCCCGAATATAATGGGGTCATTTTTTTTTGTCCCCGTCCCGTCCCGAATATAATGGGGTCAATTTTTTTTGTCCCCGTCCCGTCCCGAATATAATGGGGTCATTTTTTTTTGTCCCCGTCCCGTCCCGAATATAATGGGGTCAATTTTTTTTGTCCCCGTCCCGTCCCGAATACGACATGGGGACAATTACTTTGTCCCCGGGGACGTCCCGTCCCGGTCCGTCCAGTGTCCCGACGGGACAACCCTGTCCCCGGCAGAAGCTCTGTCTCCGGGCATATGTCCACTGGAGTGACCTAATAAACTCACATTACCCCATTCTGTTCCAATTGTGTTTAGATTTTGTTTTAATACTCCTAATAATCTTATTCATTTTTGTTTTCCCCCTTTGTCAATGTAACCTATGATTAATTTAAGTAGATAATTGTGAAAAATATTTATATTGGCGTTGCAACCCAAATTTTAAAACATTATTGCCACTGATATTTCAATTTCCTCCTCAATTTTAATCGGATTTGAAAGTTGAATTTTGAACGGGAAGTTAAATTACAGAACCAGTATTTTACAATTCAAATACGAAAGGCTTTTAGATAATTCATTTTGTTTAATATAATTATACCTGGGGTAGAAATGTATTTCCCCTCTCCATCCCACATAAGAAGTGACTCATGACATATTTTATTCCCCCAGTTAGCAATTTTAGTTCTAGATTTTCTCAAATTAGTTTCATTCACCTGACTCAGGATTTGAGGTCACAGGGGTCAGGAACGATACGCAAAATCGAGTTTAGAATGTCAATTTTTTCATATAATTATTTTTGACGAAACCATTTCTGCCGACATTTATTTGTTTATCCCCATCTTGCTGAAACTAGTCAGAATATTTTTCCATAAAAATTTAAAAAGTTGGTAAATTTTGATGCCCTTAGTAAATTTTACAATCTTAAAAGTTAAATTTTCAAATACAATACTTCAAAATCTTTATTTTAAAATTATATCAAAAATCGAAGAATTAACGAAGAATTTGCCACTACAAAAGTTAATTAAAAAACCAAATTTAAATAATTTGTATTAAGGCAAACTGAATTTTCTATTCAGGTTAAATATTTGCAGATTTAAGGCTTAAATAATTACAAGAAATAATCAGAGGCAAATTTCTATTTAGCGTACAGTAAATGGCTTATTGCTTCTTCGGATACTTTCAAAGTTATAATAAATTAAAACCGTACAACCTTTCACGACAATGTTGATTTTCCTCGTATACAGTGAGCACAGTATATTTATCCTCCCCTGTGTGGCTCAACCTTTAATACTGAATAAGTGTAAAACTATGCAGTGCTCTCAATTTTACTCATTACTCGAATTTTTTATAAAGTGAGTAAGTGAGTATTGTACTTACTCGTACTCACATCTGCGAGTATGAGTAAGTAATGAGTAAGTAATTTTAAAAAGGTTGATGTTTAAGTAAGTAAAGAGTAAGTACGAACACTCATTCCCCGGTGTAATGTAAGTAATGAGTAAGTAAGACGAACTGCAAAGTATCAAAAAGTAAGTATTGAGTAAGTAAACTCTTCTTTACTGGAGTAACTACCATAGAAAAAATGTTCTCCGACAATATCCATGACTTATATATGGTTTATGGAGGCAGATAACACAGGCCATAGGCAAACAATCTAAACTACTAATTCAAAGAAGGCTGTCGTCAAAATTGAAATTCGCGCCGTCCCATTACATGAGACACTCGGGCGCCAATGAGCTGTGCTGAAGAGCGACAGTAGTACACATTCCATTACCATCCGCATTTACGCTTTTGCTTATATGCAGTGCAGTCAGTTCAGCCATAGAGCAACATATATGTAATGCAATGGGAGAGAGAGAAAACGCTTCAGCTACACACAGTTCCGCGTGCTCTCATCGCCTCATCTCATGATCTCACGCTCTCCCATTCCATTCTAAAGCATGTTTTATATATGCAACGTGTGTATGGGAGAGGACGCGGAGCGTCAGCGTCAGTCGTCACACTGTCACAGCTCATTAGCTGTAGCGCGCTCTCCCATATTCACACGTTGCATATATAGCATGCTGTGCAATGCAGGATCCACCAGTTCCTACTTTTTTCAGTCCAAGTCAAAATCAGTCTTAAATTTCTTATCAGTCAGTCAGCACATAAGTCTGTTTGCCGTTTCCCATGAGTCCCAGTTAGTCACAGTCATTATCAGAGTCACTGGAATAAGTCACAGTCGCAGAGGGCATCGTAAAAATTTCAAAAGTGCCTATGTTTTGTGATTTTATTGTGATGTGCAGAAGAGTGACAAGAGCACACATTCTGTTACCATTCGCCTTTGCGGATGGCTATTACATTTCTTTTGTTTACTTGGACAGGCTTAAGTTATAGTCACGCTAACGATATGGTAACCAAGCATTGCTACAACTTAATTCTGTCCAATGTCCAAGACAAAAGAAGGTAATTCCAATTTTGTCGAATTATTTATTTAATTTTTGGTCTTCCTCCTAAATGCACTATTGCTGGTTTGCCGTTTGGAATACCAAGTACCACAAGAGTTAACTAACGGGCTTATTTGCGGTATGTATGTATGTACCATTGCCGAAGCCAATTTTTCTCGGCACTCTTTTCTTCAGCACTTTTTTCCCGAACAACTTCGAAGGGAAATATTAAAGTTGTTATTAATACCGAAGACAACCAAGAGAAATTGCTAGGTGAAGGAAATGACACCAGCTTACGTAACTAAATATCTACCCCAAAAAATGTGTAATTTGTTAAAAGTTACTAACACCATGAATAACTTCATCAATCGTGTTACCATCCGCATTTGCGGATGGCTTTACTGCTAGTGCCTTTAGATACTTGCGACGATGCAAATCGTTAAACTTGAGTCGTTGACTACACTACCAAAGATGGCAGTGACGTGGATTATATTTGAAAATGAGTAAGTATTACTTGAGTACTATGCAGCAAAAGTAAGTAAAGAGTATGTAAGTAATATCAGCTTATTTTTGCGAATAAGTAAGTAAAGAGTAAGTATTACACTGCGACCCGAAATTTTGAGGGAGTAAAGAGTAAGTCAGATAGCTACCATGAAGCCCCTGAGTAAGTAAAAAGTAAGTACTGGACATCATGAGAGACAAAATTATGAGTAAAGAGTAAGTAAGGGTGTCTAACTGAGAGCACTGAAACTATGAACCAGGGAACATCGAAAATTACCTTAAATTGCAGGTAATAATGTTACCAATTTATTTCTATATTATAATTTATTACAACATGATCCCCGCCAAATTTAAATCCACCAAAGCGTCGCACCATATAAAAATGACGCCAAAATAGTTTATCCGCCCCTGGTGTCGTGACCCCCTGGTGACATGGGAAAATTATTTTTGAAGCTTCTGGCAAGCATATAGCTTCCAGAAGCTAAGTGAAGTAAAAAAAATTGATTTGGGATATTTTAAAAACATCAGTGTGAGAGGTAAAAGGGATCAAGAGGTAAAATGTTGAAATTTTGGAATTAATTATATTTAAAAATTATTAGAACAATTTTGGTAGGACAGAAACATAAAAATATTCTACAAAAACGTTATTTTTAGTTATTCGACCTAAAAACGGTCGAAACAAAATTTTACGTTCATTCTTACCTTAATTATGGGACACCACCCGAGTTGTTCAACATTGGAGGGAAAACCCGCCGGCACCCGCCTAGTTGACTCCGCCGACCGATGTGTCTCAAAATTGATCAGCAGGTACAAATAATTGTAGTCTAAAAGATTTTGAACAAAATTTCAGGAATTTCATTCGTGATCAGACCCAAAACCTTGATAGTGCAAAGTGGAAACAACATTCAGAATCAGTAGGATTGTATTTCATGGGAATTCGTTTGAGTCTGACATGATCATTCTAAGTACTAAATATGTTATGATCTTATGAGGCAAGTATAATTATTATTTCCAATGTTTTTAATCTCGAACAATGCTTTTCACTTGAAACAATTTCTGAAACAAATTTCCCGCATTTCTTTTTCTCCTGCAATAATATAACAGCAATAACAGTTTCTGAAACAACAAATTGAAACAAATTTCTGCAAATTGGGATGATTATTTCTTTGAAAATTTGACATTTTTACCATGGCTGTATATAGATAACTTCCCCAATGCGACATATGTATGTCGATACATACATAAAAAAGTCACAAATGTGAATGTCTGGTTATCTGCTTGTTCGTTAATTTGCTATAATTTTAGACAATGACAAAACCAACTTAACTTCATATTATAACTTACCCCTCTTAAAAAAATTTCTACGTATGATACTGATGGCCGGTCAGAAACATTATCCTTTTGAAGTTGAAATTAACATAATTAGCATATAGCTCTTATCAATATCTAATGTTGGGATGTAAACCGAAACGAAATTTGCAGTAATGAATGATTACCCGTCAAAGCATTTTCGAACCCCTTTCCTCCAAAACTCTTGAGAGATTTTCAAATCGACTACCAAATATATATATACATATATATTTATAATTACGTTAATTTTTACGTCCGTGATCCCTGTGACATCAAAAATTAAGCAAGGGTTTTGCAAATGAGAATGCCCTAGGTTTTATGCCTGCACACCTGAAAATGCCGTACTCTGAAAATGCCCGGCATTTTAGGTATTTCCGGCAGGTATTTTCGGCATATTGGGCATTTTGGTAGAAACACAAACACAATGACCATTAGTCCTCCTTTAGCGTACATAAGGGAATTTTTGTTAGCATAATCAAGCCATCCAGTTTTAGAAAATATTATTGTGGATTTTTTAAAATATATTTAATTCGTTACTTATGGACGTTTTTAAAGATTTCAGCAATCCTTAAAAAATTTGAAACCCAAACAAAGTTGTAAACATTCAACGCTATATCGTCGCTAAAAAGCAAAATGTTCTAAGTGCTATACAAAAGCATGCGCACATAGACCATTTTGCCTCGTTAGCGACGATATTATACAAAACTACGGGATTTGAAAAGAACAATTTCCACACTGTCTTCCTGTATCCGAATTTTTATATTGGCTTGTAAAAAAAAGAAATTAATCGCTAGATGACTTTCAGATTTTACAGGGATTAGGCACATGGATATAAAACTCGGAGCTTGCACAGCAAATGTTGTGTCGACTTTGAAAATTGCATTTCATCACCCGAAGTAAAATATTCTAATCCAAGGAGTCACAAATGTAACAATAAATACTTTTAGATGATAGAGTTTTGAAGCTCAAAAACAATGAAAAAAATGCTTAGTGGGAGTAAAAAAATCAGTGAACATGCACCCTGTACCAGACAGTTATTTTCAAGAAACTAGGGAGAAATCCTAAATTACGACAAAAGTTATTTTACATTTAAGTACATTTTATTTAACTTTGATTAACACCAACTGTTATGACCACCGTTTCCAAACTTTAGCGTAACAGTTTAAATACTTCATATTCAAATTTTAGGTAAAAGAAATTCAAGGAGATTGAAAGCTCCAAATTAAAAAAAGCACTTTTGAAATTGAATGTTAACTCAGCTGTATTAACTAAAGTATCGTAAAAAGTAAATTATCTTCTGGTTTTGCTATTAGCGCTAATTTGTCATTTTTTTTCCAAATTTAATGTTAGAGATGTGACTGCATGGAAATCCTTAGAAATTAAAGATGTTCAAAGGGCTCGTAAACGTACAATTGAATTTTTCAAACAATTGGAGAGCGTAGAACCAAACCGCCAACCTATCCAAAACCAAAAACATAATTTTCAGAGCTTGGGGGGTAATGATATGCATGATTGGCAATGGTCTTACAGAGGAGAACCTATTGAGATTGTATCTAGCTACACTTACTTGGGAATTAAATTTTTCCGTTCTGGCCGCTTTGAACATGCTGCATTGGATATGAAATCAAAATCTATTCGCACTATTGGCCCTACTCTTCAAACTCTTGCTAGTTCAAGAACTGACTCATGGCAAAGCAGAATGAAACTGCTGGACTCCATAGTTCTACATACACTTCTATATGCCAGCCCAATGTGGGCGCTGGACTACTTGGAAAAGCTTGAACCTGTACAAAATAAATTTCTAAAATCCTTGCTTTGGCTTCCCCGCAACACATCCTCTAGTTTAGTAAGGATTGAAACAGGCAGGGTTATGATTAAAGCTCGGGTCCATGAGCTCCTAATTTGCTTCTGGTTTCACATCCTCACTTTACCAAGACAAAAATCTGTTACAATCGTCTCGTAGACCTTAATAATATCCAAGGCTCAAAAAACTTAAATAACTGGGCATACAAAGTCGAAAAAATCCTCTCTGACCTTGGGTTTCTAATGATTTGGAAGGCACAATCTCCCGAATTACTCAGTACGGAGATTAAAAATATTATTTCAAAGATATATGCAGACAGTGTGAACAGTTATGCTCATCGTACCTTTTTGTCACTCAACTCCGATTACAAAAATTATAAAAAGTCACTTCTCTACCTCTCAATATTTGCTTTTCAACATACCAATTAATTGCTTAAGAACCGAATGTAATTTTAGACTCAACTCTGAACGTATCTACTTCAAATTCTTTTCGCACACATTTAACTTTGATAACTGTGTACATTGTAACCTGAATCAAACCAATGACATCTTCCACTTCATTGTCAAATGCCCCGTGCTATCTGTCTATAGAAATAAGTTCCTTTCTAAATACAATGTATACTCATTTAATCGTACTCAATTATTTTTAACTTATTATATCAAACTTAAGTCACCTGACACTGTACTGGACCTTCATAAATATGTGTCTAGTTCGCGTAGATTCTACAAATTTCATAACTACTTATATGATGAAGCTTAACACTATTAACTGTAATGTACTATTAACAGGAAGATATGGAACTGCCCGATTGGATTCCTGAATAAATATTTGATTTGATTTGGTAACTAGCAATGCACAGCCAGTTATTGCTGGCTTCGAAAGGCTTCATAGCTTGTTGATTTAGTCGAATAGCACATGATTCAGAAATATATACCAGTTGTAAATACATTCATATTACATACTACAAATAAGCCTGGTAGTTAGCCTTTAAGGTAATTGGTAATCGCAATCGCAAAACAATAGATGTTATCCGATAGCGGATCAAGCCAACATAGAACGAAAGGTAGTGGATAACCCCCATTTCCCAATACCAACACCGACGAAATCTAGTGGTTTGGTCCGCCAGTATTAGAATTCCATTGCCGAAATAGTTTTTTTTCTAATAGAATATTTTTTAAACGGTCTTTAGTCTTTATACAACTCCGTATGATTATAATCTAACTTTACAGAACTTCTTTAAATATACAATTTTCAATTTGTACTCGTAAACCTATAAAGCGCTTTTAGGAGAGAGAGTGAAGGTTTAAAAATGTCACATCATCGTCAAATTCTAGTATTAAGAAAGCCAGTAGCCTTATTAAAGCCTTTTTAGTTACAACAAATTACAAAACTTCGTTAAAACAATTACTTTTGCATGTACCTTTACCCACCTTGATTTTCTCTTTAGACTTATTCCTCGAAAAAGCAACATACAGTTGTCTAGTGAAAATTAATGCTAACTTTACCAAAACTTTGTCCCCGACATTTATTAAGTTACTGTTTTGCAATACTCTAATAAGAAACAGTCTCTTATCTTTAATATAAATGGATACCCACCGTTCATGGTATTATAAATGTAGCCAGTGACAGTATCACCGCCCTTGCTACTACTTGCTAAACCATGTAACCTTTATGGTAATTTCGTAATTTGTATCCGCGAACCTATAAAGCGAGTTTAGGAGAGGGAGGGAAGTTTTGAAATTATCGCCCCATCACGCGCGTTTTATATTTTAGAGATTTAAGATTACGGGCAACCCAGATATTTTGACAAAATACAATTTTTCTGATCCCACCAACAGGTAAGCAAATTATTTGGGGTATAATAGTATAACTAAGAATAGGAAGTAGAAATAAAAAAACATCCCATTAATTAATAAAATCAGAATTGAAAAGCTTTATACAAATAAACACCAATTTATTTTTTAACTAACCGAGCACACATTAGAATAACATTCAACTAAAATATTATTATTGTACAACAGCAAAGAAAAAAGGAACAAAGCAACATTGATGTCATTATAAAATTAAAATTGTAAAAATATTTTTATTCGAAATGTATACAGACAGCACTAGTGTGTCTCGTATATGTTGTAATGGCACAAAATTACCATAACATAGCATTATTATAATATAATAATTATTGCATAAAATTATTCAAAACTTGATAACACCAATGAAGGACGCCAGGAACTAAAAGTTAAGACAAATAATACATTTAGACTATTGAAATATTATGAAAATTCTAATTTTAATTGTCGGATAAGCGTCTTGCACAACATTGGTTTGTTTGTGGTTATGGATAAATAATTATTTTAATGTAAAATGTAAATACATTGGTAGAGGGGAAAGATAATCACTGATCGTATTTTATATGAAAAGATATAATCGAAGACTAGGTCATTTCTCTAAATTTTGATGCAAATCCAGAGGAATTTGGCTTTAATGGCCATTTTGGAAACTTTTCGAATTTAAGCGACAACTTTGCGGTCAAATATCTCAAAGCCTATTAGTCACCACAGACCGAGCCTGCGGTCTGGTGGTGTAGCGAATCTGTAAGGTTGCAGAAGAGCCGGCTTTCGACTCTAGCTCACCCCAACATAATTTCAGGTCCTTTCTATCTTTCGCTTTACACTATCGGTATGCAAATGAGGTTTGGAGGTATGTTGCGCATTCTTGGAAGAGTAGCAGTAGTAGTAGTGTGTGCTGTACACCGATAATGATTCGTAAGATGAATCGGTGTATATGTATGTACTGCGAATGCTGAAATTCGGATAAGATTGTGTCCTTGGTATATCCCATATCTCCTCCCTTATCTGCATATCTTCTCTCTCTACCTGTAGCTTACATTCACTCTCTCTCTATAGCTAAGTCTGCGTATGTGTGTTGTGATATACATGCTTTCGAGGCTGCGGGGATGCTGTGTGTTACACCGGGTATATGCATGAAACTGTATGTGCTTATATAGCGGACCGCATACGTAGCGGAGGCCTTTGTCTCTATCTTCGGTAATTAGTCATATGATGACGAGTTAACATACAGGCCTGCGGTTGAGTAAAGTGTGGAATGGACGGACGTCCCACTTCACAATATGTAGCTAATGGGCCTGAATGGCTCCAAGTTGTGAAATTATAAGAATAAAGGAGGTAAAGAAAACTCTGTAAGACCTGATGGTAAATCGGAGTATAAACCCCACATTTTTTTTATTAGTCACCACAGATGGAAATGTATGTCCCCGGGATTTTTAAAATTTCTGTTTTTAGGGGGAAGTGTCGCATAATGAAATCAGTGCTGCCCGTTCACTTTCTAGTCTAGTCAATTCTAGTCCACCACATACTCAGGCTGTACTATTCTATTCCTATTCTATTCATATCTGCTTGTGGCTTGGCTATTCTAGTCTATTCCAATTCCCTCCAAGTCAAAAAAATCCTGGTCTATTCCTAGTCTATTCCTAGTCTATTCACCTATTCATTATACACCACAACCAAAAGCAGCTTCAACGAATGTAACGTAGCTGAGAAAGGAAAACTGCGTTTCTTTGAAATTCCATGTACAAATCGAAAGGACCTTTTACCACGCGTGTTAGGTACACTCTTAAAGCATCATTATTACCCAGGTAGCTGAATTGGAAACAGCACTAAGCTGATAGTTCTGAATCGGAGTCTGGTTTTTGAAAGAAGTAAACTTAGAATATTTAACTGAAGTTTTTTTTGATGAGCCTGAGATCGTAGAAGCAGAGCTTCTACCGAGGACAGGGACGTTCCGTCGGGACACTGGACGGACCGGGACTGGACAGACCCTTTCCAAATTAAATTTGGGCCAAGACGGGTGCAAAACAAATTGTTTCCATTATATTCGGGACGGGACGGGGACAAAAAAAATTGCACCCATTGTATTCTCACATGCTTTTTGGTCGTATGTATAACGGGACGGGACGAGCAAGCATAGCGGAGCAAGGATAACGTTCCAGCTTTTAATGCTCATGAGTAAATTATTCTGTGAGGACTACTTCCCCAGCCGTTAAAAATTCGATTTTAGGTTGTAGAAAACCAAGCTTATCGCTCAAAAAATGACTGGTACTTCATAATGGTTTTATGAATAGGCATATTAGATTTTGGCATTAGAGCGAATAAAGACAATAAGTTATATATATCTAACATAATTATATATATTTACAATCATAATTGAACGTAAGTAATCATATACATTATTTGAAAAGGGATTCGAAACTTGAGTGTTAGAATATTTTTGGTGACCGAAATAGAACAGGAATAAAATAGTAATAATTGTTGAAATATGGCCATACATGTACAAAGGGCATACCAATGTCATGACCTTGTACGTTAAAGTTATGTGGAATAAAGTAGGTTAAACGGTAGTTTGAAAATTTGTAAAGCCAAAAAATATGAAATTCATTCAAAATATGGCAGGAATTACAAAAAACTTATTTTAGAAGAAGAAAAATTGTTTCAGAGGCATATACATATTGCATGAGAAACGCATAGTAAGACATTGAGTAGGTAAATTTGACCCTGCGTGAAATGCAGTTGACGCCCCCCCCTGAAATTTCTTTTTATTTTGACCCCCCTTGGGAAACGCGCCTTGTACATGTATGAATATGGCTGTAATTTAAGCTACCTTAAGGAGGAATCTTGGAAATACGATTCTACAAATGTGTTTTTTATGTTTTTCGTACAAATATGTTTTGTGCGAATTTTTTCTCTTGTTCCGATTTTCGGTATGGGAATGTCGACAAGTGCTTTTAGTAATTATCTGGACGGGACTGGTATTTTGTTCATATGCCCCAATTTTCGGGACCGGGAACGTTTTTTTAAATTTTTGGCGACGGGACGGGGACATGGTTTTTTTAAATTTTTGGGGACGGGACGGGGATATGGTTTTTTTTAACCGTGTCCCGATTGTCGGGACAGGACTGGGGAGAAAGGTTTTGAAAAAATATCGGGACGGGACAGGAATTTTGTCCCCAATAGAAGCTCAACGTTGAAGTACTGGGAGTAGCACCTTGTTCCGTGACAAGGTTTGGTTCATCCGACTATGGCTTGTGATCTGCGTTACTCAATTTTTTCGTCTTTGGTTTTGAAAAATTCGACGGAGGATTGTTAAGTTCAGATCTTTTTTGAAAATTACTGCTGGCGTGCAAAAAGCTGATGTGGTTTTAATGGCGATTGGCGACAGATCAACTTTAATCGTGAAATACGTTTCGCAAATGTGGGGGGATTTCTCCCCGTTTTGGGGGATATTAATATTAAAAATCTTGTCTTTTGTTACTGCTACACATCAGTTTTGAAATCCCCGAACACCGATCGTGTAACGAAAATCTAGTTTTTTGTTAAAGGTCTGGTTAAATCAAAGGACGTATGGGGATCCTGATGAAACGTGGATAAATTGGTAATAAGGATAATTTGGTTAAAAGTGCCATAAGAAACGCTAACTATTTAATGAAATGGCAAGTGCGAGAAGAATTTTCATATAAAAAGAAATAGTACAGCACCGCAATATGTTTCTGACATACATTACATAAGTAGGCAGAACTGACAAAATAGGAAACGGATTCCTACTTGACAAACGCAAATTTTAGTCATATGTTTGATTGTGCCCATAGTGCAGTTCAAAGCTGACAATCCTCCTAAGGCGAGGGAATAGTGGTATCGCACTAGTCAATTCAAGTCTATTCCCTCACTTTTAACATTCTGACTATTCTAGTCTATTCTATTCCTTTTTAATTTGCAGCAAGGCTATTCAAGTCTAGTCTATTCAATTTGCTCCTACACCCGAGCTATTCTATTCAATTCCCTAGTTTCCTAGTCTAGTCGGACTAGACTAGGGCAGCACTGAATGAAATGTTTTAAACGAGATATGCCTCGGAAAAACAAAGTGGGTACTTGGTGTTACTGAAAGGAACGTTACTCTGATGTTTACGATTTTGGAATATTTTCAGTTAGGAGTATAATAAAGGGACCGCCTCTGAAAAATCCTTGAAGATTTTTTGAAAGGAAACGGAATTTCCAGTTTATGTAAGAAAAGAATTTTTGTCTTTCTAAAAGTTTTAAATTGCATTTAAGCATTTTTAATTTGTTAAACCACCAACTTTTTTTTTCAATAAATGTAGTAACTTCCGTAAGAAATTCCAGCTCCAAAACTTGCAGTACAATTGTTCATCACTCCAGTACACTACTTGTAAAATCTTGAATGCCCCATTTTGTTCCAAATATTTCTCAGATTTTGTTTGATTATTGTAAATAATTTAGTTGATTTTTTAGACGCCTTTAGGAATCCCAATCTTGACAACTATGTCTCATATGAGCATGAAATAAGATATAGTGTGTGTATAGGCCATATGTATAGTTCCGGTGAATGTTTATTACGTGCTCTTCTAGTTACGAGCTCTGCCTCTTTGGAATTAATCAGCGTTTACGAATCCGATTTCTCTTCCAGATTTTCTCCAATTTATTTATTGACCAGGGTCAAGATTTGAAATCACAGGAGTCAAGTACATATATATGTGGAGCAAAGTTGGATTTTTAGAATGTCTATTCGGAATCGTGCTGTCGAGTTTAATGCTTAATGGAACTTCAATCAATCAATTCACGGAACACAAGCGGAAATTAAAAAACAGTAAAAACCCTGATCTGTTTTGTACTACATGATGAACGCAGGCAAAAATAAAACATACTCCGTGAAAGTACTGGACCAACATGTTTCTAATAACATATAGATACTGTAACATGTTGAAGTGAAAATAACTTCAATATTCAAGGTGCAATTGGAAGAAATGAGAAACAATAAAATCCTAACTCTGGAATTTTGAAATAAAATTTTACAGAACACAATTGGATCATTTCTTCGGAGCCAACTGGCAATATATTTCAACATCACAAAATGAATACAAACAATGCTACTTTTACAACCTACTGGCAAATTGGTTTTCTCGTACAGTTATAGGTCTAATCAATGCTTCAAACACCTTATAAATTGCGCCAAAGCATTTTTTGACAAGTAAACTAAAAACAGCGTTCTAGCAAAACAACGCTAATTTATTAAATTATGATTCTTTCGCGATCTCCTGAGTAATTCTCTCCAATTGTGTTTCCTTCGCACCTAAAAAGCAATAAATAATTTCTTATAGTTCGAAAAAATTTAAATCCTACGACCCGAGAGAGGCTGTGGAAGAATCGAAGAAGAAGTGATTTTTATTGTACCATTTTTTTTATAGCAGTTACAGTTGTGAAAATACTTCGAACCACACTACTTGGATTATAATTCATTTAGATTCATTCGAGTCTTGCATGATCTTGCTAAGTACGACAATGCAGCCAGTAGAATGGGTACTGGTATGGGTATTACCCGGGTACTCTGGATTTTAGTTATTAAAGTGGGTACTGGTATGGGTACTCACTCAATGACAATCGGGTAGTACCCAATAGATACGGGTATCATTATGTAAAATACCTGTATCCGTGGGTGCTGTACCGATGTCTAACAATAAGACCTGCCAACCGTGGAGTTGCTTGTTTCTTTGTATACAGATACTTACGTAAGTGATATAGCCAGTGGCTTCGTTTCATTTATGATTACGTGGTCGTTGTAATCGAACGCTTCTAATGATTCCTCTCAGATCTAATAAAGAAATAGATAAACTGTTTATCGGCTTAAAGAATGAAGCTCACCTTAGAAGTATTTCAGGGGGTAGGGCTAATGAAGCTAATTAAATTTAATTAGCTTCATTGGGGACGTGACATTAAAATTATTCAATGACGTTTTACCAGATAAGTTCGGAATGAATATACATTTATTAGCTTCGAGCCAGATCCGTATCTTAATGCTACAAGTACCTAGGGTTGCCAATTTGACAACCCCGAGGCATTTTGTGTGCAGACAATTTGAGTAATTTCAATCCTGGGCATTTGTGACACTTTGATTATTTATTGCAGTGAATATTTATACAAAATTGTTTCATGTTCTCGAAGTTTAAAAGCAAGTTTTTGGTTATGGAGTTTAGTATTAAAGAATTCGTCCCAGTTAGTTATCCTAACCCCATACAAGAATTGTTCAATATCCATTTCGCGAGAACACAATTCATTTCATTCAGTAAGTTAATATTTTGACGTAGTAGCATTTGAATTTCGTCAGTGTTAAAATAAATCATAAATGACCTTAAATGATTTTTAAACCATTTGAAATAGGATACCCTTAACGCCTACGGAAAATTTCCAAAATCCCGGACATTTCTAATGGAAGTCGAAAAATAGACAATTAAACATTTTCAGTTGAACAGGTTCATGTCTTCTTGGGCACTTTTGATCGGCTAAACTTCCAGTACCCGAGTAATAGCCGGGTACAAACACTGGGTACTCGGATATGGGTACAGGTTTTGGGTACATTACGTGTACGGGTAAATTGTGGGTACAGGTACTACATTGTAGTTTCAAGTAGGGGTACGGGTACTGAAATAATTTACCCGGGTACTTGGGTACGGGTATAGGAACAACATTTTGTCGTACCCGATAATCGGGTACGGGTACGGGTATGGGTACAGGTACACGGTTTCTGTACCCAGTCCGAGCACTGTTACGTACATAGTGTCTGGAGTCGTTCTTTGTAAACACCTTTTTGCTTTTATTCATCTTTTTTCCCTTCGTGGACATAATATATAGCTAGAACTGATTTTATTACAACGAGTAGGATAGAATGATGCTTAGTGAACACTGCGTGACCAAGTAAGATTATGACAAATTACACTTTTACAAGTAATCATTTACTATTGAATTTTAATCTCAACTCCCACCTTGCACTCGCACTTTGAATTTTCTCTCCGTCTTTCGCTGGAAAAGGAAACTCAAGCACGTGGTACTTGCAAGCTAAATAGATGGATGTTGGAAATTGGTTGGAAATTTCCCTTGTTAATTTCCATTTAAAGTTGTGATTTTCAAATTTCGCTCCAAAACAAAATTTGAGGAATTTCAAAAAAAAAGATAATTTGAGATTTGAGGTTCAAATTACACAATATATTCAAAGGGAACAGACGCAAAAATCCAGTTTGTATTTGGCTTGTTGTACACATTGCTTTCTGTACCTTTTTATTATGACTTTCACAGTCATTTCAAATTTTTCAATTTACACAACTAATAATATTACTTGTTACTTTGTGATATAATACGCTGATTATATTTAAAAACTATAACAATAATATGTCTAAAATAATTTAATTTTTTTTCCGATTTTTAATTTTATGTTGTCAATACAAAAAAAAGTGTTTTTGAATTTCGGAATGAATACACTGAATTTAAATTAATTGAAATTCAATTGTTTTGTGCTGAGAAAATACACACTAATTGTACGTGTACTTCCGTTTAAAGGCGTCCACATCCTTTATTATTTTCACGATTACAGTCGTCTGCTGCATGCACTGAAATTTATTAAATCGATTGTAGAAAATCAAATAAATTTAATAGGACGCTGAGCTACCATATGTACCTAACATCAAGTACAAATAATTAGTCTGCTGTTCATTGTTGGCCTGTTGGAAGTCCATGATCGTTATCCTGAACTTCGTTCTTAACATTTACCACAGGATCTCTGCAGAAGCGCTAGTGTTGGTGTCTTCACTTAGCAACTCTAACCCTATTTCGATCCAGTGCTCGGCACGGGTACGAAAAATCGGTACCCGTACCCGTATCCGTACCCGAAGTGCGGGTATTACAATAACTGGTATCTATACCCGTACCCATACCCGAGTATACGGGTACAAATTTTTCGTACCCGTACCCGCAATGTAATCGCAATCCATGTACCTGTACCCGTATTGTACCCGTACCCGAAAAATACTCGTAAATTGTACCCATACTCGGGTATCACAGTGTCGTACCCGTACTCGTACCTGGGTACTTTATTCAGATGTGTCTAAATGTAATACACAGTACTTTATATGTATATTGAATGTATGACACCTTAGTAGGTAATTTGGACTAGCTAGAGCGGTATTTGACATAACTACACGCATTTTTGATTAGAAATATAGTTATTTTTATCCTTTGATTGTTTATGGGTTGATGGGCTTGATTGACTTATTCGGTCTTTTCCACTAATTTTCTCATGTGTTCTCTCTGTGTACATACAGTATAACTCATTAATATCTTGTTACAAATATCCGCCTTCTCCTAATCAACTGCCAGTAACCTAAAATAACTTACCATCCAACTAATCAGATCTCTAATTTGTAAAATATATTCATTGTGTGTAATGACGTATTATGTACGTGTCCCACAGACTCTGTATATGTAATTAGTGACAAAGCACTACATTATGAAGACGTTTTGTAAAAAAATTCGTTGCATACTATTCTCCACAACTATTTTGTTATTATTCCTCGCCTGTTTATTTATTTACGCTTCGTAAAACATATTTCCATAAAAGCATTTAATTTAACAACATATTCTAAAATACATTTACTGTATGTTGTAAGGTTAAAAGGGTATTAACAATAAGCTATATGTATTCAGAAATACTAAAAATACCGACAAAAGTTTCCAACGTACGCGCATGATGGCAGAAATTCATCAAAATGTCTCAAATCTCAACGTATCCAAATACTCGGGTACAATTGTCACGGGTACGAGTAAATGACCCCATTATACCTGTACCCGGTGGGTATATACCCATTTTGAAATCCTTGTACCCGTACCCATACCCGTACCCACAATTTGGAGCCGACCAAAGTGTACGCGGGTAGTACCCGGAACTGTTCGGGTACAAAAAATCGGTACCCGGGTAGTACCCATACCCGTACTCGTACCCGTTTACCCGAGTATTACCCATACCCGTGCCGAGCACTGTTTCGATCAAACCTATTTTGTAATATTACCTTACCAAACCTGACCATCTATTTTTGCCTTCTGTGAATTAGATTTGACCGAGACATATATTGTCTTGTAGCTAGTATTAAGCTTAAACTTGACAGATGATTTGCTTTGATCTAAGCTTGAATTTGACACATACCTGACCATGATCTGCACTTGACTTTCCATATAAGTAGTAATGTTTATGGAATCATTTTTACTTTTCCTGCCCTCGGGGGTTTTTCCCTCGAGTGTATGTATGTGTGTGTATTCCGTGTGTATATATGTATGTATATATGTGTATGTATGTGTATTTATGTGTGTGTATTCCGTGTGTATATATGTATGTATATTGTAATGGTAAGAGGTAGTGTAGCTCAGACTTATTATAAGATAGTGTAGGGTGGCTCAGTGGTAGAGTAGTAAAGATAGGTCAAATTATGTCAAGAGCTAAACCAGGAATGACCTCCCTTAATTTATTCAACAGAATAGATGGTAGTCGTTTAGTTAGGTAAGCATCGTGTAATAAGCATTGGTTAATATCTTTCGTAATATTATAAATTCATTATTTCTAAAACTAGTAATAATTGTTTGACTCAATAATAACAACTATGGTTATTCTAATAATGTCGTAACACTTCTCCTTCCCGGGGTGGGGTGTTTTGAGACTGGGATATCTCTCCGTCATGGGGGTGTTATAGGTCAATCACTTATAACTGTAGGTTTCTGGTCATAGCAATGGATTGGAAATTAATTAATTAACGTTTATTCTGGTAGAAGTCATGGTGTTCTTGATTGCATTGTTATCCATTGTCTGAAGGCATAGCAGTCACGTAGTTTGTGATTGCCAGTATTACAGAATGAACAAATTGGTGGTAATGTTGTGTTTGAGGCATTTGGTAAATTGGAGGTAGGGTAATTCTTGTATTCTGTACAGTGGTTGCTAAAGTGTCTTCGTTGCTGTAAGTCCTTTTTTGGGAAGCTGACATGTCTTTTATTGCAGTTGTTCTTATGATGGTATTTATGTTGGCTATTCCATCTCAGTTGTTTGCTCAGTTCTCTGAAACTATTTGTTTGGGGAAGACTGCAAAAATTATTGGGAGATGAGGAATAATTATTTATTCGCTTGCTGGATATTGCATTCTTGAATGCTGTGCGGGGTAGTGTGGGAATTTCGATCATGTGTCGGTATAGTTCTTCTAGAACAGGCATTTGATGTTGGGAGTTAGAGATGTTTTTCTTGGTAGTGGAATGAATTCGGTGGTGTCGTGGATCAGATCCTTGTCGCGGGAAGTAACGGGGATAATCTGGGGTATATGGAGCGTTGGGGAACGTTTTGGGAATAGGGGAGAACGAAGGTGGATGTATCCGTTTTGGTGGGGGAGTGGGAGGACTATTAAATACAATTGACATTAATGGGACAAGCTTTGGGATGGTTCTGGAATTGTTGATACGGTGGGAGGTTTCCGGGATGGCTTGTGTAGCCTGATGATCTCCCTTCTTCACCAGGCTATTTAGTTTTCCGATCGCCAGTATTGGTCCTCGTTTGAAGGGTAGTGGTCATTGATTGAATCGTAGATTGTATTTAGATGATAAAGTTGATGTGGGCTGCGATTAGGAAATTGTTGTTCGAGTTGTCCAAATTGTTGTTGAGTTGTAGGGTCGTTTCGTCGTTGATAGTTATTATTTGGGTTGCTGGTAACGATACTAGTCTCATTTAGCCATCGTTTGAAAGATCGACAATCTCGTAGCTTGTGGGTGTTTGTATTGCAGAATGAACAAGTATGGGCTGTGGTTGCTGTTGTTTGGAAAGATGTAGTTGGCATTTGATTTGATGTATTCGGTGTTGGTAGCAGAGGTTGGTTGAAATTTGTCATTGGGTATTCATAAAGTTTCGTTATGGGCATTGCAGATTGTTGTTGTGGGGGTTGAGAGTGTTGAGATTGTAATTTGGAAGTATAGAACTCCAGCTGTTTTTGGAACTGGTCGATGGTACCATCAGCTCCAAGTTTCAATTGGATATTCCAGGTTAGTTCCTGAGGTAGTCCTTGGTATAGATAATCAAGTTTACAAGAGTCAGTCATTGTGGGGTCCATACGTTTGAATATACTTAATTTCTTGTAGATATAATCACGGGCGTTGTCTGTTTCGGCTGTGAATGTGGTGGTAAGATTTTCAGCTGTTGCGATGGCTTTATCGTTCTTTTCTGAAAATGCTTTCTGAATTTGTTCCTCGAATTCCTTGAAACGCTGTTGGGAGTTGGCGATATTTAAATTCTCCAGAAAATTGTCGTTGGAAAAGTTCCACCAGTGTAGAGCAGTTCCTTGGAGCAGAGAATCCATATTTTCGAATTTCCATTTGTCAGTCAGCTTGAAGTGAGTACATCTATAGTTCAAGGATTTCAGCCAAGCTTTACATGAGGATTGTCCATCGTAGGTGGGAATATTGGAGAATATTTCGTTCGGTAAAAAGGAAGTCATGTTTAGTATCTATGCATCCACTCTTGTCCGTCTGGATCAGTCAAATCAATATTTGCCAGTATAGGGTTATTGACGAAGTCTTCAAGGGTGCGTTGTTGATAGGTAACTGAGATGTTTGCTAATTGTTCGTAGATGTAGGAGGTATTAACTTTTAATTGGATGGTGACAATGTCGTCTTCGTGTTTTGAATAGAAAATGGTGTTGGTAGTGGCAATGTGAATGTTGATTTCCAAAGATGGATCAGTTGGTAAGGTGTATTGCTTTAATAAGGTAAAGTCTGGATAGTGGTAATCGTCAGGTGAAACGTAAGCAAAGATATTGATAAGGACCATGGGGTTGGCAGTGAGAGATATTTCCGGTCGCGGTGACTTCCACACTAGTTCTCTAAGTGTTTATAAATTTTGAAAAAATTGGGCAGGGGTTCCCCCTAAATTTGCACTTTTTTTATTTTTATTATTTTTTATAACCCGGAATAATCCGAAGATTCGCCGTAGGTTAATAATAATATCCCGGAAAGTCAGGTGACAAACCGTAGGATATTCACTGTCGAAATTAACCCGGAAAGTCTAAAGACCTACCGTAGGTTATAAAAGAAGTATGTAGGAGGAGTAATTTCCCGGTAAAAGTTTTTAAACTCAACCGTAGAAAATTACAGAAAGTAAAAAATTCAATAATCCGGAAAGTCGTTAAGACCTACCGTAGATTATGAATAAATATCACTTCACGATATTCCGGTAAAGGTTGTTAAACCCAACCGTAGAATATCACACTAAATAACACACTAATTAATTTTCACAACCCGGCAAGTCGTATTGACCTACCGTAGGTTGAGAAAAAATGAGATTACACAAGGAGGTAAATTGTATTCGTAAAATGTTACTCGTGATGAGTAGTGTAAATGGAGGTTGGTGTCACTGATTGTAAAAAAATGTAATTGTGTAAAAAAAATGTAAATAATGTAATTCGTCACTGTGTAATGGGTGTGAAATGACACTCGAAGGTAGAGAGTAAAATAAATACCGTGAAATGAGAGGAAAGGTCACTAAAAACCGGCGCCTTGTAATGGTAAGAGGTAGTGTAGCTCAGACTTATTATAAGATAGTGTAGGGTGGCTCAGTGGTAGAGTAGTAAAGATAGGTCAAATTATGTCAAGAGCTAAACCAGGAATGACCTCCCTTAATTTATTCAACAGAATAGATGGTAGTCGTTTAGTTAGGTAAGCATCGTGTAATAAGCATTGGTTAATATCTTTCGTAATATTATAAATTCATTATTTCTAAAACTAGTAATAATTGTTTGACTCAATAATAACAACTATGGTTATTCTAATAATGTCGTAACACTTCTCCTTCCCGGGGTGGGGTGTTTTGAGACTGGGATATCTCTCCGTCATGGGGGTGTTATAGGTCAATCACTTATAACTGTAGGTTTCTGGTCATAGCAATGGATTGGAAATTAATTAATTAACGTTTATTCTGGTAGAAGTCATGGTGTTCTTGATTGCATTGTTATCCATTGTCTGAAGGCATAGCAGTCACGTAGTTTGTGATTGCCAGTATTACAGAATGAACAAATTGGTGGTAATGTTGTGTTTGAGGCATTTGGTAAATTGGAGGTAGGGTAATTCTTGTATTCTGTACAGTGGTTGCTAAAGTGTCTTCGTTGCTGTAAGTCCTTTTTTGGGAAGCTGACATGTCTTTTATTGCAGTTGTTCTTATGATGGTATTTATGTTGGCTATTCCATCTCAGTTGTTTGCTCAGTTCTCTGAAACTATTTGTTTGGGGAAGACTGCAAAAATTATTGGGAGATGAGGAATAATTATTTATTCGCTTGCTGGATATTGCATTCTTGAATGCTGTGCGGGGTAGTGTGGGAATTTCGATCATGTGTCGGTATAGTTCTTCTAGAACAGGCATTTGATGTTGGGAGTTAGAGATGTTTTTCTTGGTAGTGGAATGAATTCGGTGGTGTCGTGGATCAGATCCTTGTCGCGGGAAGTAACGGGGATAATCTGGGGTATATGGAGCGTTGGGGAACGTTTTGGGAATAGGGGAGAACGAAGGTGGATGTATCCGTTTTGGTGGGGGAGTGGGAGGACTATTAAATACAATTGACATTAATGGGACAAGCTTTGGGATGGTTCTGGAATTGTTGATACGGTGGGAGGTTTCCGGGATGGCTTGTGTAGCCTGATGATCTCCCTTCTTCACCAGGCTATTTAGTTTTCCGATCGCCAGTATTGGTCCTCGTTTGAAGGGTAGTGGTCATTGATTGAATCGTAGATTGTATTTAGATGATAAAGTTGATGTGGGCTGCGATTAGGAAATTGTTGTTCGAGTTGTCCAAATTGTTGTTGAGTTGTAGGGTCGTTTCGTCGTTGATAGTTATTATTTGGGTTGCTGGTAACGATACTAGTCTCATTTAGCCATCGTTTGAAAGATCGACAATCTCGTAGCTTGTGGGTGTTTGTATTGCAGAATGAACAAGTATGGGCTGTGGTTGCTGTTGTTTGGAAAGATGTAGTTGGCATTTGATTTGATGTATTCGGTGTTGGTAGCAGAGGTTGGTTGAAATTTGTCATTGGGTATTCATAAAGTTTCGTTATGGGCATTGCAGATTGTTGTTGTGGGGGTTGAGAGTGTTGAGATTGTAATTTGGAAGTATAGAACTCCAGCTGTTTTTGGAACTGGTCGATGGTACCATCAGCTCCAAGTTTCAATTGGATATTCCAGGTTAGTTCCTGAGGTAGTCCTTGGTATAGATAATCAAGTTTACAAGAGTCAGTCATTGTGGGGTCCATACGTTTGAATATACTTAATTTCTTGTAGATATAATCACGGGCGTTGTCTGTTTCGGCTGTGAATGTGGTGGTAAGATTTTCAGCTGTTGCGATGGCTTTATCGTTCTTTTCTGAAAATGCTTTCTGAATTTGTTCCTCGAATTCCTTGAAACGCTGTTGGGAGTTGGCGATATTTAAATTCTCCAGAAAATTGTCGTTGGAAAAGTTCCACCAGTGTAGAGCAGTTCCTTGGAGCAGAGAATCCATATTTTCGAATTTCCATTTGTCAGTCAGCTTGAAGTGAGTACATCTATAGTTCAAGGATTTCAGCCAAGCTTTACATGAGGATTGTCCATCGTAGGTGGGAATATTGGAGAATATTTCGTTCGGTAAAAAGGAAGTCATGTTTAGTATCTATGCATCCACTCTTGTCCGTCTGGATCAGTCAAATCAATATTTGCCAGTATAGGGTTATTGACGAAGTCTTCAAGGGTGCGTTGTTGATAGGTAACTGAGATGTTTGCTAATTGTTCGTAGATGTAGGAGGTATTAACTTTTAATTGGATGGTGACAATGTCGTCTTCGTGTTTTGAATAGAAAATGGTGTTGGTAGTGGCAATGTGAATGTTGATTTCCAAAGATGGATCAGTTGGTAAGGTGTATTGCTTTAATAAGGTAAAGTCTGGATAGTGGTAATCGTCAGGTGAAACGTAAGCAAAGATATTGATAAGGACCATGGGGTTGGCAGTGAGAGATATTTCCGGTCGCGGTGACTTCCACACTAGTTCTCTAAGTGTTTATAAATTTTGAAAAAATTGGGCAGGGGTTCCCCCTAAATTTGCACTTTTTTTATTTTTATTATTTTTTATAACCCGGAATAATCCGAAGATTCGCCGTAGGTTAATAATAATATCCCGGAAAGTCAGGTGACAAACCGTAGGATATTCACTGTCGAAATTAACCCGGAAAGTCTAAAGACCTACCGTAGGTTATAAAAGAAGTATGTAGGAGGAGTAATTTCCCGGTAAAAGTTTTTAAACTCAACCGTAGAAAATTACAGAAAGTAAAAAATTCAATAATCCGGAAAGTCGTTAAGACCTACCGTAGATTATGAATAAATATCACTTCACGATATTCCGGTAAAGGTTGTTAAACCCAACCGTAGAATATCACACTAAATAACACACTAATTAATTTTCACAACCCGGCAAGTCGTATTGACCTACCGTAGGTTGAGAAAAAATGAGATTACACAAGGAGGTAAATTGTATTCGTAAAATGTTACTCGTGATGAGTAGTGTAAATGGAGGTTGGTGTCACTGATTGTAAAAAAATGTAATTGTGTAAAAAAAATGTAAATAATGTAATTCGTCACTGTGTAATGGGTGTGAAATGACACTCGAAGGTAGAGAGTAAAATAAATACCGTGAAATGAGAGGAAAGGTCACTAAAAACCGGCGCCTTGTAATGGTAAGAGGTAGTGTAGCTCAGACTTATTATAAGATAGTGTAGGGTGGCTCAGTGGTAGAGTAGTAAAGATAGGTCAAATTATGTCAAGAGCTAAACCAGGAATGACCTCCCTTAATTTATTCAACAGAATAGATGGTAGTCGTTTAGTTAGGTAAGCATCGTGTAATAAGCATTGGTTAATATCTTTCGTAATATTATAAATTCATTATTTCTAAAACTAGTAATAATTGTTTGACTCAATAATAACAACTATGGTTATTCTAATAATGTCGTAACAATATATGTGTATATATGTGTATTTATGTGTGTGTATTCCGTGTGTATATATGTATGTATATATGTGTATATATGTGTATTTATGTGTGTATTCCGTGGGTATATATGTATGTATATATGTGTATATATGTGTATTTATGTGTGTGTATTCCGTGTGTATATATGTATGTATATATGTGTATATATGTGTATTTATGTGTGTGTATTCCGTGTGTATATATGTATGTATATATGTGTATATATGTGTATTTATGTGTGTGTATTCCGTGTGTATATATGTATGTATATATGTGTATATATGTGTATTTATGTGTGTGTATTCCGTGTGTATATATGTATGTATATATGTGTATATATGTGTATATATGTGTATTTATGTGTGTATATGTGTGTATATGTGTGTATATGTGTGTATATATATATGTGTATATGTGCATATATGTGTATATGTGTGCATATGTGTGTATATGTGTGTATATGTATGTATATGTGTGTATATATATGTGTATATATGTGTGTATATGTGTATGTATGTGTATATATGTGTATATATGTGTATGTATGTGTATATATGTATATATATGTGTATATATGTATATATATGTGTATATATGCGTGTATATGTGTATATATGTGTATATATGTGTATGTGTGTGTGTATATATGTGTATATATGTGTATGTATATGTGTATTTATGTGTATATATGTGTATATATGTGTATATATGTGTATATATGTGTATGTATGTGTATGTATGTGTGTATATATGTGTATATATGTGTATATATTTGTATATATGTGTATATATGTGTATATATGTGTATATATGTGTATGTATGTGTGTATGTATGTGTGTATATATGTGTGTATATATGTGTATATATGTGTATATATGTATATATACATTGAGGTGGGGTTATATGTTCGGAGAGGTTCGGAGATGGTTCGGGAAGTAGTACGGGCGGTTGTAAATGAGACATGTGGGTGGATGTGGTGGGGTTGGGGTAAGATGGGCTCATTTTGCAATTTCTTACCCCCCGGCGATCCCTCCCAACTCCCCTCGAGTGTATATGTATGTGTGTTTGTTGTGTATGTATATAGATGTGTATATATGTGTGTATATAAGTGTGCGTGTGTAAGCCAAAAGACGAAAGTGCGTGGAGGTGGGTTATAAGTTCGTGGAGGTTCGGAGATGGTTCGGGGTCGGTATGGACGGTTGTAAATGGGACATGTGTGTGGAGGTGGAGGAGTAAGTGCGGAGAGTTGTGGATGTAGTTCTGTTGTGTTCGGACTATATGTATGTGTGAAAATGCACCACTGTGATCGTGAGTGTTCGTACTGGAGTTGTGTACATGTAATGTATGGAAAATATCATGAGTCAGCCGAGTGTGTTCGGACTGGAGTTGTATGCATGTAATGTGTAGGGTATAATCATGATGAGGTGGAAGCGGTTCACTTGAAATGTGTCGTTGTGATAGCGTTCGGGGTTGGAACTTTGTGTATGTAATATAAGGTCATATCATGAGTCAGCTGGTGGATATAGTTTGACGCGTGTTAGGGCTCCAGTTGTATGCATGTAATGTATGGACATATCATGAGGAAGCTGGAGGATATATAGTTTGGTGTGTGTTCGGGCTGGAGTTGTATGCGTGCAATGTGAGGAACTATCGCGCCGCGGTGCCGCCTAGCTTGAGCGGTACATCTTTGCACATCTCTGCACATCTCTGCACATCTCTGCACATCTCTTGCACATCTCTTGCACATCTCTTGCTCTTCACTTTGTATACTTGATTCAGGATGATATACTATTGAAACATCTGACTTGGAGATACTGTCAGTCTCAAGACCTTGAGTCCATGTAATTGATAGATTTTAAAATATTTCTATGATGAGTCAGCTATTTTTATTGAAATTTTGCGCGTAATAAAACATTTTGTGGGAACAAATATCACCGAGTGTCTGTATGCACGACATAATTTTTGATCGTGGTTACTACCGTTTTTATTTTCGAAGCAAACATTTTTTATTAACACAGAAAATAATTATTTTTACAAAAACATGAAGTGTTGAACACGGAAAATGTTTTCTAGCCTTTGGAGTTGTCCTGACTGTGTAGCTGCTCGTCTAATCAATTTATGGCATTGAGAGTGTCCAGAGTCTCCCATTTGTACTTGGAATGAGGATATTTGGAAGTTTGCATTGCATGTGAATACAAGATTACAATATCAAAATAAATTACGACACTTGGAGACTTTTCTGGATTGTATCCTAATGCACACGGACTCGAGCATTTTGAAAAAGTCGAAGTTCACCAACGTTTACTTCCACTTGATCAATACTGCCCACTCTCCACCCACTACCATTCTGAACAAAAGTTTCAAGTTTATCCACAATTTCTCCGACGCACAGCCACACCAGCGTTTCAATTCCAGTCGAGTCAAATAAATCATGATTTGCAGATTTGAAGTAAATCATAGCCGACTTTATGGTCACCTCCCCATCATCGTCCAATGTTATATCTTTTTCCATTAAAACGGTTATGCTCAACTGCACGCGCATATTTCCATGGATAACAAGAAGTTCAGTTAGTAACGTCTCCAGTGCTGGGTACGTTTCCTTAAAAGCAGTTTCCACGTCCCGTGTGTCAATGAGATGACGGTAAGCATAGTGAACAATTACTCACAGATGTGAACGGCTTAGTTCGGTAAAGTTGCTCAAGTCCAGAGGATAGTTTGCATCAACATGACCCAACCGTTCTCCAAGAGATGGGCAGGAGTGAACCCTCTTCCAGGAACAATATTTTCCGCAATGCTCGCACAAATGATTCACTTCGAGATGACAAGCATACTGAATATGTGTACGACAGCGAAAAATACAGTCAGGCATTGAGCAGTAAAGTTTCTGAAAATAAAAAACAAATAAATACTTATATAAAAACTAAAAAATAAATCAATCTCGTGTGTTTGCGCGCGAGCTAAAATATTTTCCCTATCTATTACACTATTTGAGTACATAAATGTCCACACTGATCCACACCATTATATTTGTTTCGCAAATGACAAAAAACCTACCGGACGTGAAAATCCATATGTAGTGGGAACAGGTCGTTGGGTTGTTTCATAAGCTAAATTCGTATTGGAAGCTGCTCCGCTGTTCTCATTTCTATTTGGTTGGGACGGTCCAGAAATTGGCTCGATCCTGTTGTCTTGGTTTGCTCCTTCCATGGTTTTAATTATTGCTGTTCCTAGCTTTCCACTCACTAATCAGCTTACGCGTAAACTTGTATGTTTTGATGGAGACCAGAACACACAAAAGCATTACTGACGTGTAGGTAGCTGCAAACAGGACAAGTTACACAGTTCAAGTGAATACGGGTGGGAGAAAGTGAGGAGAGAACTTTATACAGCTCAATAAGGGAAAAGAGAAATCTTACCCGCAGAGTTCTCACGCGTTGCCACATTATCTCCCTCTGTGGGCACGCTTGTGCTCCCGTTCTTGTATTTACGCGTGTCCTGCAATAGATGCTCAAGGAAAGCGTGTAGGTGAATTAACAACCGTTCGGTTGAAGTTGCTCCGTCATTCAGCACCACATCTTGAGCAAAGGGTGAACAAACTCGATGGTGACTGCATTTATACTTGACAACTCTACCGATGTCGCTAGCGTTAGCTTTAGCTCCGTTCACACTTGATTCGGAAGAAGTTGAAATAATAAAGTTTAATAAAAATAAATAAAGAGTCACAATAATTACTCGTGAGACCATGTTTACAGAATGCTTTCAAAATGTTAACTAATTGTTTTGTTTGCTCCGAATGTTCTTATGTACGTATATGTACGTATATATGCAAAGATGTTCAGAGATGTGCAGAGATGTGCAGAGTGGGTTAAGATGATCAGAGCAAGTTCAAATTGTTGATGGTAATTAGAGCCCGTGTTAACAGAACGCTTACAAAACGGGCACTATTTTTTTCGTATGCTCCGAATGTTCTTATGTACGTATTTTGCAAATTTGTTACACTTTTTATTAGGCTGGGATTTTCTTTGACCATAACCACGTTGATTCTTTCGAGGTCTCAGCGATCTCTTGCGATCATTAATATTATTATCTCCGACAGCATCATTGTCTCCCATGGGTTTTTCTTTCCCAGAGATGTCGCCTGCTGTAGTGTTATCAGAAATTGCGTGAGTTTCAGCGATGGTCTGCTGAGGATCGTTCACATACTCCATAGGAATATCTTTACTTGCTTCATCTAGTGTTTTCCACTCTGGTGTCCGTGTGAGTCGATGACACATGGACGTCCCAATACTGTCACAACATCATATTTTGATAAATTTTGACGTCTTTAGATTTTGTTTTAAAACTCCGTGATGAACATCGAGCTTTGAGGATACGTTTTCAGTTAAATTGTTTGTTATAGGGGCGGGAAGGTTTGGTTTAATTGCGTGATTAGGAGTCTCACTGGCTGTTGCTGCCACTGATACCGGTTTGTGTTCATTAACTGACATGTTTATTTCTCTTTTATATAGTTTCATAAGCTCTTCATAAAGAGCGGGAGAAACAACTCGCATTACTTTAGCCATTATTGCGCATACGATAAAATAATTTCACTCATAAACACTTTTAGAAACACTTGCTAATATGGCTTTCACTAGGTTTTGGTTTCGCAAAAGCAGGCGTTTTGCAGTCTCTTTGTCGTTCGAATAGATTTTAATTTTCTTTACGAATTTACAAACTTGAGCGGTTTCCTTTTTACAAAATAAATTAAAATTGTATATTAATTCCAGTAACGCATGTATTTGCAAATCTGATGCATTCTTCACAAGCCTTCTAGCCTTTACCTTTGATTTGACTGTTACAATTTGAAGGAGGAACTGACAGTTTTCTTCAAACGAATTATTCACCGTCATTTTATTGGAGGGCGTATACTTCAGCATTCTGGTCAGGGAAAATTGAATTTCTAACCCAAAAAGGAAATGACTTATTTTTAGGATGCATGTCTAAAACGAGGTAGCCACACTGTCGACTTGACACGGCTTTAATATAGGCTGAAGTCAGAAAGTTTGTCTGACCTGTGCACACTTGTTTAGCGATGTTAGTGATTATACTGCGGTCTCTGGTATTATCAAACAACAGTAGTATTTGCGTATTTAAATTTATCTCTCTTAACCCTTTTACAAATGGATTCTGAAGAATTAAAATTATGCTCGCCCCTCGATGATGTGAATGTTTAATAAAATCACGAGTCACAAGGTCCAAGTTTTCTTTCATTGAAAACGTATCCTGCTGGTCTTTGATCACAATTAAACAAGGATCACTAGCCAATGTTTCAATATCGTGAAGATTACTTGTAAATATTATATTTTTATCTTCTTCCTTTAATTTATAAAACTCTTTCTGAAAATCGCTATAGACGTAGATGACCTTTTCTAATCGCTTTTCAAATAGTTCAAAGCGCCTGCGTATTATTTCAAGTGTCTTATACGTTTTACCACCCTGTGTGCTGCCTGCGATAGATATTGTACTGGGGTGGGGGAAGGAATAGTTAATTAAATTATTTTCTTTAGTTCCAATTTCCATGACGTTGTTTTCACAATGAGTAGAAATGAGAAACTGTTCTTGTATATGTACAGGACCGAATCTTTATTTAACTTTTACACAATAAAGACTTACACAATTACACCAAAACACTCACTAGCATTCATAAATCGCCACTATTTTACCATTTTCATCAGTTTGTAAGTAAATAACGACACTATTTTATCATTATACAACGTATTAGATTTAAATTGAGATATAAATATTTTATAAGGTATTCCTATGGTCCTACTGTAAGCAAACATTGCACAAAACTGTCCACACAGTTCGGACTGTGCATTCTGCAGGATTTTACAATTCTCTCTGATAATAAAATTCCGTGGTATGCGTATATTGTGATATTGAGAAATATCTTTACCAAAACTATCAAAAACTTCAAATTTTTTGTAGATTATTTTATACATGCATATCAATGTTTTCCTGGTCCTGAAATAACATCTGTATTGACAATTAAAATGCTCGGAGCGCTTATTTCATTGAAAACCGTGTTAAATTCATCAGATGCTAGTACATGAAAGGGCATTTTGATGTGATACCAACTAAATATAGCAGTAAGCATGTCTCGAATAGACCTTGTGTCCATCTTAATAATCCAATATAACATGACGGTTGTTGTCTATTTCCAAAACGTTTGGTAATGGCTGTAAACGACAACTTGAACAGCCTCGTCCAACGGTGCTCTAAACTTTATCGTTATTTTAATGTTTCCTCGACGGTTAACCGAGAGCGCGTCGTTTTGATTCGGGAGCAAGTCAACAGCAACAAGAACGTTTCCTGTGAAATTGTAAATAATTTTTTTTATAAATCATCCAAGTTTA